>OX419728.1:27205000-27805000 GCA_948477245.1 Thumatha senex
ACAAATCCTGTAAACTTATAACTTTACGTTATATAATTTGCCTTGGGGTCATAGAGATATTGATCCGAATAAAACTGAAACAAAGGAACTATTTTCTTAATAAATATTTATTGATTACTAAATAGTATAAATGTATTGTCAGTAATAATGACATTACTTAAAAAAAATAAAATCGTATTGGTCTAGTTGTCTTCGAGTTTTGAGCTTAGCAACCATTGAGTTACAATACTATAGAGTCACAATCATAAACAGACAACTCTCAAAAAATGTCCGAGCGCCGTTCTACATACCTATACATTTAATATAACAAAGTTCAAAATGACATTTGCTCGAATTTAGGCGTTAGGCCGATTGCATAATGTTCAAAATCGCTCGTATGCATTGTCATCATCATTCACTATGGGCTTGCGTACGAATAGGGAACAAGTCAGCAGTGGAGACGTTATTGATACTCAAATTTTTTTTTTATATCAAATTAGGCAAGCGCTTGACCACAAGTTGCCTGATGGTAAGCAATGCAGTGTTCCTAGATGGAGTGCACTTGCCTAGAAGGAGTGTATAATGTAAAATGTAAAGAGTAATATATAACAAAATTAGACTGTATAAAAGAGTGAGTTAAAATATACCTAGAAGAACTCCGAAACTACCATCTGATTTCAAAAAAGGTTTCAGTATTTTTATTTCATCTACCTATCATATTATTGCACTAGTAAATTAAGTAAGTAGTGGTTATGCGTGGAGCAGAGAGCAGAATAAAACAAAATTAATATGAGGAATAAAGGTTTTATGTATTAGAACTTAGAAACTCAAATTGAATTGAAATCGTCAGTTAAATATAATAAATTCATTTAAAAGGATAAATTCTTACTTGTAAAGTAGGTTTTGCATTTTTGTTAAGCCTGCTAAAACCTTTCGTTGTTGTATAAATGTCTGAAAGAGGAAAGTGATTGGAGCATACAACCGTCCCTTTATATGGCTTGAAGTTTAATTCATTTCGGGCTTTTGCTATAATAACTGTCCATTCTGAGCATCTTATGGGGTTTCGAGGAAAACTAAAATCAAAAATATTGTACTTAATTATTTATACCTTAAAATAAGCGATGCGCGGTCGGGCGGTCAGCATTTTATTTTTGCTAAGAAAATGATTTTTTTTTTGAAATTTAAATGTAAACACGCACTGTGTATACATAAATACGTAAATTCGTTTTGATACTTACCTAAAATATGAGACACCATCCTTTTTTGTCACGTATCTGCTGTTATTTAGGCAGGAAACAACCGACTACTTTGGCATCACGGACGTTGTACGAGGATTGCGGTCGCCTTACAACTAAACAAAAACTCTGCGCACTTCGCAGCGTGCGCCGAGTTTCGGCGCGGACATTTTATTTGTCTGATTGTGACTCTATAGTATTATAACTCAATGTTAGCAACATATTTTGCGATTCATTTTTATTTAAATATAGATAGCGTCGGGTTCGTTATCGATAACACAATATTACAAATTCTGTTTAAACATATAACTTCACATTGTGTAATCATGTAATCTCCTATCCCGAGATTTCCGCGATACAGACAGTGTTCTTTCTCACATTTTGCGATCGCATCGTTCGTATAACTACGGTAAGCTCCGATGCTTAATGCTAGAGAGTGAATGAGCTCCTTTGTTTTATTATCCTATGTTTTTTAGACGTCTACTGTATAATTATATAACAAATAACATAACATACTTTCACGCCTTTATCCCCGAAGGGATAGGCAGAGGCGTACTATACGCCCACGTTTCACCGTATGCTTTGCTTTTTTGTCCCACGTAACAGGTGGTGAGCCCATTGCTGTGTTGAAATGCACAGGTGCAGGTTGTGGTGACCTGCTGTTGAAATTTTTCAAGCCGTGTCTGTCTGACTGCCATGTTACTGGCAACCGGGACCAACGGCTTAACGTGCCTTCCGAAGCACGGAAACGCTCGCAAATATAAATGACACAAAGTGGTCACCCATCCGCGGACCAGCCATAGTGAAAGTTGCTTAACGCAGTGATCATTTACAGAACACTACGTCCGCGGGGCCACGAGCGCTTCTAAACAATAAACTTTCTAATTTTTTAATTATTTAATAACAATAAACTAAATTCTAAACAATAAAACAAAACAAGCTTCTAATCAAAAGAGTTCTGTTTAATTATATAAAAGGTAATTTAAAGGAATCTAGAAGGTTTTTGCCGGGATTGGCACAGCGAGTGTAGCGGTGCCCGGTGACTTCTCTCGGTCGGTGGACCCTTTGTTTTCTAAGACCTCAGTGATAAACAAAAAAAAATACATCAAATATGTAGCTGATTTCTAACAAATACTTACCAACTATGTAAAAAAACCTTGGGCGGCGCGGCGAATCTTGGGTTAGGACTTTAGGAGCCCCCTCCGAAATCTCTAGAAATAATTCACAAATATAAAATATAATTAAAATAAACAATATAAATTATTGTTACCTCTAAACATTGTTTGAACTTTAACTTATTAATATTATTAATACTTATCAAAGTTAAATGTCCCCGCGATCAGTGACCTCAGCCCAGAAAATTGCGGTTGTTGACGTTAATGGGGAATAATCTATTGGAAAAAAGATAAACGAATGATAACAGATTTTATTGTACCTAGTATGCAATAAACTCGTTAATATTTTATAATGGAAATCTTCCTATATATAAAAAAATATTGGTGTTCGTTAGTCTCGCTAAAACTTGACAATGGTCGGACCGATTTGGCTGATTTTAATATTGAAAGGTTTGTAAAGGTTCAGGGTAGGTTTAAACGGTTAGAAACAAACATAATAAATAAAGCAAAATCAAAATATGACCATAAATTTTTTCAATACAAAATGTTACTGCCTGTGAAATTTAGATGTTCGTTGACTCTCTTGTTTTTTGTTGAGAAATTTAAAATAGAGTCACGTGGTTGTCAAATATTTATCACGCCTTCAGAAAATTTTTATGTTTCATAGCTATAGTATGAGGTCCCGATCTCTTTGGTCTATATTGTTGGAATACAAAAGAGTTCTGTTTCAGTAATAAAGAATTAAAAATAATAGAGTTAGTTAATTGTGGAAAAAAGAGATTCTACAATTCCATTATAATTATATAATTCTTAAATAAGAACTACGGTATCGGACGTCAGTAGAGATCTCAACTCTGAGGATCTCAATACTATTGGAGATGTAGAGAGGTGCTAATATTTAAATTGAAGCTGCTCACTATCATGATATACCTTAATGTAAGTAATATAACTTGGCTACTAAGCATAAAATTTATAAATTAATAGGCGATACGAAGTCCGCCGGGTC
Organism: Thumatha senex; assembly: GCA_948477245.1. NCBI lineage: Eukaryota > Metazoa > Arthropoda > Insecta > Lepidoptera > Erebidae > Thumatha > Thumatha senex. Next base: position 27,208,336 of record OX419728.1, read on the forward strand.
AGCTAGTTAATTAATAAAATCAATAATCTCGTAATAATTTTTAAATTTAAAAAAATACTTCTAATTGTTTTCCGTCTCCAGGATCAAGGGTTGTGGGTGGAGTGTCGAGGGTTGAGGTTCCGAGGTAAATACCAGATCTCGGAACTTCAACCTTCGAGTCTGGAGTTAAGCTCCAGAGCCGAATGTCCATAATCTAGACTTCAGGATATTTGGTCTAGAATCTAAAGTTCTTGAGTTTTTATAAAATCTGCACCAATCCAGGCACGTATGGATGAGACTATAGTATTAATGAATATACTGAAAGCGAACAAAATATCCATGGATCGTAAAGCCTGGCGATCTGTTCTGTCTGACTACCCCGTCAGGGATACAGTGTGAAGATAAATAAAATTGTGTGTGTACTTAATTTTTATTTCCTCACACATTTTGAACCTTAGTTTTAAACCATGTCTGCAGTTGAACTTGGCGATTACGACCCGAACATTCACGTTGGGAATTACGTGACGGAAATGAGGCTATTACTTAGACAAACGGACGCCATTGAAGCGAGGATACAGGTAAGAAGAAAATTAAGTTATTGATCTCTATTTTAGCGTGGTTCCTTTATAAATATACACACTGAAATGCAAAGCTATTATTTATATGTTATTTTGAATTTGGAATCGAAATTATTGTCAACAACTTCTTTTTATCGAACAGCACTAACAAACGGTTGTATGACCCCATGAGGCTAATGCTGGGATAAAACAGTCCCTATTTGGTAATCCAGGTCACATGCTATCTGTGCGTCAAAATACGTGCCTCGTTTGACCCTGACTGTATATATTTATGAGAGGACTCACTGGATCGGGAGCGCGGGTTTGCAACCTCTGATATTGCAAGAGTTTATAGCCAAGTATAGAAAAAATACAATATTAGTCGATTTTTGAAGAAAGAGTTACTAAACATCGATCAATCGTGCCATATTTTCGCATTTCTAGCGTTGGATTTACATGAGTCAAATATAGATGGAAATGTTTACTTTCATGATAAGTTAAACTTCTGTTCTTGCTCAACAAATTCAAGATTGCGAAATTAATAAGCCCCCCCACCCGAGTTTCCAGTAGAGTCATGTAGATTACCCATCCTTATGCAAGACTCCAATACCGTTGAGGCGTTAAGTTCTCATGGTCGCACTTATTTAGCGGAAGCAATACATATCGATTATGTTACCAATGCTCTATCGAGTTAGTGAGTTATTCGATACCATATTCTTGTAACAAGAAATCACATTGTAGAAAGCAATTTGTCTGTATGGAGTCTGTAACAAGAACGCTACGGTATTTATAAATTACTAGTTGACGCCCGCGGCTCCCCACGTGTGAAGTTTTCCCGTTCCCGTTTCCCACAGGAACTTGTTCCCCGGAATAAAAGTAGCCTGTGTTATTCTGATGTGTAAGCTATATTATTGTATAGTTTCATCAAAATCCATTCAGTATACTTTGCGTGAAAGAGTATCAAACATCCTTACTTACAAACTTTCTCGTTTTTAATATTAGTAGGACTAGCTGACGCCCGTAGCTTCGCCCGCGTGGGGATGTTTTCCAGACAGGGTACGGACAATGTCTCCATTTGCTCTTCGGGGACCCACCTAGATCTCCGGGGCCCAAGCGTCCTAGCCTGCTAGCCTGCACCTGTTGACTAACGGACGAGACAAAGAAGCAGGGGTTTACAGTGTTGGGTGGTCAGTTTGAGTTGCTTCCAACAACTCGTAAACTAACAGCTAAATGATAACTGCTCCTAGCAGCCCAATATAAGTGGCCCCAGGCTCCAAATCTAGGTAGGGTTTGGAAGCAACAGGGAAAAGACTTAAGATGATGAGAAGAAGATCGATGTACATAACAACGTACAACGATCTTCATAATTTGATTAATTCGATATGATAAAACATCTCAAAGCTCTTAGCGTCGTCATTTTTTCCGACGACTTACACAATTATCGCCATATTTTAAGTAACGAATACAAATACAATGGTGCTAATTCTGTTGTTGAGACCACTAAACTAAATTTCTCTAAAAATTCCTTATTTTTATTAAGAGATTGCCGTTGTAACGTGAAAAATGTACATAGACAGTCTAATGTAAATACACGCCGACTAACTTGGTGATTGAACTGCCTATGTACATATTTCACGTTACAACTTTTTACACGTTTTCACGTTTCAAACGGTTACTAAAATTAATAAACATCCCACTAAAATTTGACTTTTAATATTAGTAGCATTATAGCATTTTTTAGACGTCACCTAAATAGGTGACGTCTAATTTTAGTAAAAACGTCTAAATTTTGTGTGACGTTAAATTTGTATCTTATATCACTAAAATTCATTTTATGTGATAAAATTCGACAAAAAGTGAAAAATGTACATAGACAGTTCAATCACTAAGTTAGACGGCATCTAAATACATGTTTTGTTGAATTTTATCACATAAATGCAATTTTAGTGATGTCAAATACAAATTTAGTGCTGTTTATGATATCACCAAGTTTAGTTCGACATAATAACAGAATAGCATTTGGCATTCTCTCAATAAATTTAAATAACCCTTCCTCTTAAATAACCCATTCATATTACTTGTTTTCCCAGTCACTTCCAAATGCTTTCAATCCCTACCTGGACTGGATTTCGAGCCTTGGGAACAAATAAATTATTTTAACATACATCCGGTTTCTAAGGCGCGGTACAAAGTTTGGCGAAAAATTTGTAGGTTATAAAATGAAATCGTATCTAACGGATATTAGCACACACAAATTTGGCATATAAATAAGCTATTGATGATTATTATTACACAAATTAAACTGTTTTACTCACGTGTAAATTTCGGGATAGCCCGACTAGTTTCGGACCTAACCGAAGTCCTATCCCGAAATTCACACGCGAGTAAAACCGTTTAGTTTGTAATAATGAACAACGCTCACGAGAGTAATTATTTTAATATAGTGATAATTATGTTCAGGAGCTACACAGAGATCCGGTAGAGGGCACGCCTGGTGGCAGTGGCGGTGTCAAAGGCATGACGACCCAAGAGGCAGAGCGAACCTTCCTCAAGATCGCCTGCCAATTGGACACGTATGGTGTCGACCCTCATCCTGTCAAGGTACCCATCACCTTTAAAATGTATATTTGTAATAGTATGTATAGGATATTGTCGGGGCCCACAACTGTTAAGTTGCAATTATTATGCAAGTAAATTACAAAGTTAGTTACTTCAACATCTTACTTTTTTAATTATTTCATTAGAAATTTTAATTTCTAATGAAATGAAATTCGTGTAGTGACCACAGACATATAAGTAAGATAGTAAGCAGACTAAACATATTCCTTTGTTTATAGCGCAGTACTTCATCCTTTTTACTCTTTTTATTGTCATGAACTCACACATAGACAGCGAACAGTGCGTAGCCTAAATTTCTACATAATATCAACTATTGGCGCCATTTTTGAATCAGGAATTTATTAGTGTTTAGTGACGAAGGGAAAATATTGTGTATATTTATTTAAAAAAGGTTTTAAAAGTATAAAGAAGCATGGTAAAGTGTTGTGTAAAATGTTGTATTACTTTTCACAGGTAATTGATGTTTTAGTTACGACTACGTGTTATTATTCTAAGATTTTTATCCAAAAATGGTGATTCTTCTATACGAACACTTGACAAGTTGTTAATATCTGGTTCATAGCATCTGTTCCATAAGCCGTTTGGTCGCTATCGTCATCTATATCTAATATTTTTGTTAATTTACATACATTTTGTACTGTTACGACATGTCAAGTACACAGGGACGAATTCAGTTCCGCAAATTGTTTGAAATGACAATATCCAAAGTCAAGCTAAATGTACCGCCCGATTCAATTAATTATGTTAATCTTATTTTAGGTTTCCTAAGGATACCATAAAAAAATATGTTAGGTTAACAAACATAAATCAGAAAGAAATTTAAATGATAATATGATAGCTGAATGCGACCCTGGATTAAGCTACCTGTCTATGTGTGTGTAATAGGCTACGCAATTTTTCGCAAACCTTTGGTCTGCTTACTTATAAGTCTGTGGTAGTGACACATTCATTTTGTCGTATTATATCGAAACCAAAGACTTTACACTTATAACTAGACTGATCACCAAAAAATTTCGCTGAGCTAAAATGACATCTATTTTCTTTCTAGTAGGGTAGCTATTTCCTTATAAGCGATAGCTAGCTAAAAACTGTCCTTTCGAGAGAGTTACGAAAGGTGCTGTGTCCTTGACTAACGCGCTGCCAGTTCAAATAACCATTGGATTTGGTAGAAAATTTTATATATTTATTTTTTTATGATTTAGTGAAGTTAATTATTTATAAACTATGAAGCTTATCCGAATATTTCTACAGTTCCTATAATTATTAATAAGAACTTAATAGTATTAAAAAAAATACTCATGAATACTTAGTAAGAGTAGTACTTAAATGTTTGAGTTTCATAATACTAAATGCAAGATCCGCCATCTTGCTTAAAGTGTAGGGTCACCATAAATTTTATTGATCAAATATTTTTACAATCTCATAATAGTAGGTAGGTAAATACTTACGTATCGAATGTTTTAAATTGGAGATGTACCGTTATAAGGTCATTGTATGCTGGTGCTTCGATTTGCGATTGTGTAAATTGTCATATTAAACCTGTTAGATTTTCATGAAATATGGTTAATTCATGTTGTGTGACAAGGTGCAAAAATGACTCTTATAACGGTAGCAGCTTTTCTTTCCACGGGTACAGTAACTGCACTAACCATATTTTTTAAGTAACATAGTATTTTGTTGATTAAAGATTTTTTCAATCTCTTAGTATTAGGTAGGTAGATACGCAGCATCTGTTTAAATTGGAGATGTGTGAAAAGGGGCAAAACCTAACGTTTAGATTTTTGGAACGAACTTGAAAGCGGCTCACGGATGGTGCCATTTAGTAGAAATCATCGTAGTAATGAAATGACTAAATGTAAACCAGGAACGACTGGAAGATGTGATTCGGATGTAGAACGGCGAGTAGCTACCGGAAACAGAGTTAACGGTGCTTTGTCCCAATTAGTAAAGCGACAAAGCATCGTAAAAGAAGCACGACTGGCGATTCATAACGCAGTGCTAGTGTCAAGTTTGCTTTATGGTAGCGAAACCTGGGTATGTCAGCAGATGCATGAAAGTAAATTGAATGCTGTGGAGATGAGATCACTTCGAAAATTGTGCGGTGTTACTTTAGCCGACCGAATTCGTAACGAAGTGATACGCAATATGGCAGGTTTGAATGAAAGTGTCAGCGTTAAGTTGGAAAAGGGCGTGCTCCGTTGGTTTGGACACGTCCAACGAATGAGTGAGGAACGATTGACGAAGAATATATATTGTGCGAAAGTAGAGTGCGAAGTAGAAGAAGTCAGGTTAGGCCGAGACTTACATATGAAGACCACGTGAGCAGATTGCTCAAAAACGGAAAGGTCAAAAGTACTCGGATACCCAGACGTGCGTGTATGAAGCGATTGATGAATCTTGAAGAACCGAAAGAAGTATGCATGGATCGCGAAGCCTGGCGATCTGTCCTCTCTGACTACCCCGTCAGGGATACAGCGTGAACATAGTTAGTTAGTAATGAAATGACATAAGTCATGTGTGTACCTATGCGTGTGTGTATCGAACCTACAAAGGAGCAAGTGAGCAACTATCTCTCTCTCTCTTTGTCTCAATACACGTATTATTTGCAATTATACCTCGTTTCTGACGGGGGTCCCCGACTGTATATTTTTATATTATATATATTCTTTTTAATATTTTTTACTTCTGCTTGAAGCGCTCGTGGCCCCGCGGACGTAGTGTTCTGTAAACGATCACTGCGTTAAGCAACTTTCACTATGGCTGGTCCTCGGATGGGTGACCACTTTGTGGCATTTATATTTGCGAGCGTTTCCGTGCTTCGGAAGGCCCCTTTAAGCCGTTGGTCCCGGTTGCCAGTAACATGGCAGTCGTTAAGCCAGTTGAATGCCTTATAGGCGACTTGAAAAATTACAACAGCAGGTTGCCACAACCTGCACCTGTCCATTTCAACACGGCAATGGGCTCACCACCTGTTACGTGGGACAAATAAGCAAAAGCATACAGTGAAACGTGGGCGTATAGTACGCCTCTGCATACCCCTTCGGCGATAAAGGCGTGAAAGTATGTTATGTTATTTTTTACTTACAATAAATTCAGTAGGTTCGAACAATCGTTCAAGGAATTTGTCCTGTGTTCTAATTGGTCATGGTCACTTATTTAGAAAGGGACACCGCCACTGCCGAGAGCCATCTCACGCGGATCGATTATTTCGCAGTAGTGCACAGTCTAGTTATAGGTATAAGTATTTGATCGAAACTCTCTTTAATGATCATTTTGTTTTTAAAAAAGGTCGTTCTATTTTCAAATCATATTGCTGGCCGCTTTAGCACGCTAGATAAGGAATTTCTTACTGGACACTTTCTTGCCCACTACACAGTATAGCAAAGTACGATGTCATTAATTAAATATATAATATATGTATACCAAAGAAGGTTGTAAGAGATAAATTCATATAAAAACATCCTACGTTTCATTATTTCTTTTTTTTTTCTTACAATTACAACAGGTGTACTTGTTTTACGATTTTGTTAACGAACTCTTTGTAGAACTTAAGCTTCTATGGTGGAATTACCGTAATCAGGATAAGGACGGTGACGCCGGTCTGACACGTTCCTAGTGCAAACTATGGCCATTGCTGGCAGTAAAACCAGTATGCGGCAGATGGCTCTTCAGCACCGAGAACGCTGCGTATTGTTTTAATTATTTTAAATCTTCTTGATGTATAAAAAGAAAAGTCCTGACTCACTGGTCATACCCTTGGACCTAGAAACTTGAAATTTTGCCCAGAGGATTATTTTATGATTTAAACAAGGGATATATTCGAATTTTCTACCTACGAAAATTCAACCCTAAGGGTAAAATGGGGGCTGAAAGTTTGTTTTTTAAATCCGTCATACAAAAAATACATCCTTTTTTTGGGACTAATCCCACCCGCATTCCCATTACTGTGACTCCTGTAAACCAGGATCTACAGCAATGACCAAAACACCAGAAAAGTTACACCGAGCTCTATCTCGGTGTAGTCCCAGGAGAAGTTAGCATGTCTTGAAACCCGCAACGAAATTAATCAGAAGATAATTTGAGGAAGTAGGAAAAGAACGTAACGCCTCTTCGTCATAAATATATAAAAAAAATACTATTTGGATTTTCGGTTAAAAATGACACTTTTACTAATTGACATTTCCACGCGAAACACTTTTTGTGCATTACCCAATTTTCACGCTAGTAAAAAAATAACTTCAAGTTACTGCATTGTTTTTTCGTGTCCGATCGAAAACACCAGAAAAGTTACACCGAGCTCGATCTCGGTGAAGTCCCAGGAGAAGTTAGCATGTCTTGAAACCCGCAACGAAATTAATCAGAAGATAATTTGAGGAAGTAGGAAAAGAACGTAACGCCTCTTCGTCATAAATATATAAAAAAAATACTATTTGGATTTTCGGTTAAAAATGACACTTTTACTAATTGACATTTCCACGCGAAACACTTTTTGTGCATTACCCAATTTTCACGCTAGTAAAAAAATAACTTCAAGGTACTGCATAGTTTTTTCGTGTCCGATCGAAAACCCCAGAAAAGTTACACCGAGCTCGATCTCGGTGAAGTCCCAGGAGAAGTTAGCATGTCTTGAAACCCGCAACGAAATTAATCAGAAGATAATTTGAGGAAGTAGGAAAAGAACGTAACGCCTCTTCGTCATAAATATATAAAAAAAATACTATTTGGATTTTCGGTTAAAAATGACACTTTTACTAATTGACATTTCCACGCGAAACATTTTTTGTGCATTACCCAATTTTCACGCTGGTAAAAAAATAACTTCAAGGTACTGCATAGTTTTTTCGTGTCCGATCGAAAACCCCAGAAAAGTTACACCGAGCTCGATCTCGGTGAAGTCCCAGGAGAAGTTAGCATGTCTTGAAACCCGCAACGAAATTAATCAGAAGATAATTTGAGGAAGTAGGAAAAGAACGTAACGCCTCTTCGTCATAAACATATAAAAAAATACTATTTGGATTTTCGGTTAAAAATGACACTTTTACTAATTGACATTTCCACGCGAAACACTTTTTGTGCATTACCCAATTTTCACGCTAGTAAAAAAATAACTTCAAGTTACTGCATAGTTTTTTCGTGTCCGATCGAAAACACCAGAAAAGTTACACCGAGCTCGATCTCGGTGAAGTCCCAGGAGAAGTTAGCATGTCTTGAAACCCGCAACGAAATTAATCAAAAGATAATTTGAGGAAGTAGGAAAAGAACGTAACGCCTCTTCGTCATAAATATATAAAAAAAATACTATTTGTATTTTCGGTTAAAAATGACACTTTTACTAATTGACATTTCCACGCGAAACTCTTTTTGTGTATTACCCAATTTTCACGCTAGTAAAAAAATAACTTCAAGTTACTGCATAGTTTTTTCGTGTCCGATCAATAAACCCCACATGATGTTATATCGTTTTGTTGTTTTCATACGTTAAGCAGGACCACCGAGGCAATCAGCTGTACTTGGGCATCAACCATAGCGGTATCCTCACGTTCCAAGGCAGTAGGAAGACGCACCACTTCAAATGGTCCGAAGTGCATAAGATCAATTTCGAAGGACGCATGTTCATAGTACATTTGAATTATCCAGAGGTAAGCATTATGATCTATTTTATTAAAAAAGAATTAAAATAACTTTTAATAGCACATTATTGCAAAGGCCGCAAAATAGGCAATTGCAGGGCGACTAATACGAGACAGGCAATTGCCATTCCGGCCGAGGCATATATAGTGCTTTTCTCAAAAAAATGCAGGGAAATTAAACATACTTTTTAAATTATACATTTTATTTAAATACCTAATATTAAGTCATACATTCGCCATAATGGGCAATTTCCTACTTAAAGAAAATATTTTTGATTTCCCTTCAGTTGATAAAAGAAAAGTATATATGCGACTGCCGCACTGTGCTCTGGGGTTCGATTCCCGGGTCAGATTTTTTTTTTTTGCATGATCCATAAATGTTTGTTTCGGCGTTCGGGTGTTTGCTATGTATAATATATGTATGTATATAGAAATATTAAGTTTCTTTATCAGTTGTAGTTATAGCTTAGTTTGGGCTAGATTGTGCTGTGTGAAAAGCATCCCAGAATATTTATTTATTATTTATAGCACGTTGACACAACTTTAATGTGCCAAAATCCAACACTCCCACACATAAAACGAGATAAATGCATTTATTTTAGAAATTACTATACTTACAGTAAGCGTCGTCGAAGAATGATAAAAGAGATTCAATCAAAGAGTATCTAATAACTCCAGCGCGCCGTTTCATACAACATTGCTGGAGCGGTGTAATGTTCCAAATTTAAAAAAACACTCCAGCAATGAATTTCATTTTCTCTGTCCGTCAATGCAACATGTTTTTTCGAAATAATGACAGTATTTTCGATGCATGATTAAAAGAAAAATATATTAAAAAAAAATACTATTATGTATACTAGATGACCTGGAAATAATTCTTCTGCCATATAAATGGATACCCTCATGGGCGAACCTAAAGGTACAAAAAAATAAAAAAAAAATTGGTAAAGCCGATTAGGAGGAGTTCGATAACAAACACCGTGACACGAGATTTGGTTTAGTTTGTCAATCACGCCTTATCCCCGCAGAGCAATATTATGCACCCACTTTTCACCTTGTGTATTCCTGTCTCCAATAGCTTGTGAAGCCATTGCCGTGTTGAAATTAGATTGAAATAGACAGACGCAGGTTGTGGCGACTCGCTGTTGAAATTTTTCAAGCCGCCCAAAAGGCCTTCAAGTTGGCTTTAAGACTGCCATGTTACTGGCAACCGAGACCAACTGCTTAACGTGCCTTCCATAGCACAGAAACTCTTGCAAATGTAAATGCCACAAAGTGATCACCCATCCGTGACCAGCGATAGCGAAAGTTGCTTAACGCAGTGATCGTTTACAGAACACTGAGTCAGTGGGGACCACAACCTTTTCGCACGAGAGAGAGAGAATGACACGATATGTTAATATATTATGTACATTAAAATAATATTTTTTTATCATGATTTGGGACGAACTAAACCAACCTCCTTCCTTTATTAAAAAAATATTAATCCTAATCTTAAGAAAATGTAAATCAACCTTCGGTTGTCTTGCACATGTCCATTTCTATACGGCGATGTGCTCACCACCTGTATAGTATACGTGCGTCAAAAAATCATAAGTTGGAACGTGGGTCTGTAGTATACGTCTGTTTCCCTCTTTGGGTATAAAGGTGTGAATGATAAACATGATGAGCAATAGACTCATTGCTCACCGTGTTACTTAATGCCAAAATTTTACATATCTACTAAAAGATATTTGTTTAAATATGCGATGCTTTTAGAAATCAACAAGCGGATATGTATACTCGTAGTACTTCCCCTACAAACAGAATTAGAGCATGCATCATTGTTCTGCTAAGGTACTCGTAGGTACTAAGACATTTCTATAGAAACCGGCAGTCTTTCATTCAGCTGCGATTCTTCTTTGTGTGTTTAACACAGTTCTTTTATAAGGGGTTAGGTAGCCAAGGGTCTCAAATTATAGTGTCGACATCTGTCCAGTCTTGTTTTAATAGGACCTACATCTGATTCAATAAGAAAGTACAGTTAGACGGAAAAGTAGATAGAAATCAAAAAACCTGTCGCCGTCCAATGCTGGATAGGCTTTATATCTTAGTGTTTGGCTTGTTTCCACACGTAAAAAAGAAATAAAAAAGGTATTTGACCTTAACGTTCCACGTTGCGCCTGGCCAGACGATTTCGTTCAGAAGTAGTTTAATACAATGTTAAAAAGTTATAGAATACATTCGTGGATAAAAAATAATACGAGAAATTATTTGAGAACTGAGACTGTGTACTGTAAAAATGCATGATATTCTCAACTGTATATATTTATAACATTCACTGTACTTAGCGACTTTTATTGCTGATAGGACATAAGTTATGTGCAGCTTGGTATAATAGTATTGAGACTGAAATAATATTTTTGTAGACCGGATCATTGATAAAACGTCAGTTAAAAAAATAAGTACCAATATGAATAAAGAACGTTTTACATACATACACATATATAGTTACACTTTATTCCGGAAAGGTGGACTCAAAGACATACGAGACGCCCACATTTCACAATTTATGTTTTGTCCCATGTTGAAATGGACTGAGCTAGTGTTGAGGTGTTACCGGCAACCGGGATCAGCGTTGTAACATGTTGATTCATAACGCAGTGCTAGTGCCAACTTTGCTTTACGGTAGCGAAACCTGGGTATGTCAGCAGATGCATAAAAGTAAATTGAATGCTGTGGAGATGCGATCACTTCGAAAATTGTGCGGCGTTACCTTGACCGACCGAATACGTAACGAAGCGATACGCAATATGGCAGGTTTGAATGAAAGTGTCAGCGTTAAGCTGGAAAAGGGCGTGCTCCGTTGGTTTGGACACGTCCAACGAATGAGTGAGGAACGATTGACGAAGAATATATATTGTGCGAAAGCAGAGGGTAGAAGAGGTCAGGGTAGGCCGAGACTTACATATGAAGACCACGTGAGCAGATTGCTGAAAAACGGAAAGGTCAAAAGTACTCGGATACCCAGACGTGCGTGTATGAAGCGATTGATGAATCTTGAAGAAGCGAAAGAAGTATGCATGGATCGCGAAGCCTGACGATCTGTCCTCTCTGACTACCCCGTCAGGGATACAGCGTGAAAATAGTTTGTAACATGTTTTTGAAACAAAATGAACGCTCGTAAATTGAAATGCCTCAAAAAGTCACCCATCACTGGACCGACCGTATTGTAAAATGCTTAACGCAATGATTGTTTACAGAACACTGAGCTAGCTGGACTACGAACGCTTCATATCGCGTAGAACATTTTACATAATAGAAATATGATACATTCTAGCAACTTGCCATATAAATATAAAACTGCGCCCTCATTATTTTCTACTCTTTTTTTTTGCCTAGCTGTACACATCTTCTGTCGGTTGATTTGGCCTTGTACTCTGGTTTTATTCGCATTTTTATTACCATTGAATAGAGACAAACTTGTATTATGAAGGACATTGAATGACGTAATTTTAGGGTTAGAAAGGGTTCTTCAAGTGGCATTGAATCGAAATTGAATTTGCGTCAACTAAGACAGAATGAACATGGGTTTATTCCGGTTTATTCAGAATGTAATCGATTACATACAAAAATATGATAAAAGGCACCAAAGACACTTAAAAATGATTGAACTTTTCCACATCTTCTTTCAAGGCGTCATCTACCGGCACTTAATTAAGTTATAAGATAAAATAATAAATGTATAGAATTGGACCTACAATCATTAGATTTGTGATGACACCTTACTTAAATATAAGAAATAATTGTGAAAAGCAATAAGTATGCTATATCATAAAAGAATAATGGAGACCACAAAAGGGTCAAAATACAGCTAAAATTACATTAGTTTTTATTTCACTTCACATGCAGTATTTTAGAAGTTATAACGATGAGATGTTTTAGTCCTTTTTTAAAATTCCGAGATTAGGCGCGCCCATTATGATGTCACACTAGGCGCGGCGCGGCGTTCGTGTGCGAACGAAAGCGCGACTGCCAATGAGCAGGGTTGTGACGTATGCGGTCACCCGCGTTATACGCACTTAGATATAAAACATTTCACCCATTTTTTGAAATATAAATATAGTAAAAACACCGTTTTTCTCGTTTTTTTTTATAGATTTATTAGGCATTTAAAATAAAAAAACGTTTGTCAGACATTTCTTAACCAAATACGTAACTAAGTGATGGTAGATGGCGCCTACGTCGCCTAAGACGCCAAGAGGTGGAAGAATTCGTCAGTTCGAGTGTATCACGCCAGCTTAGTTGGTTGAAGATTGGTTTTCTTTGTTAGAAGTAAAAAAGAAATATATACGTAAATATTCATACATATAGTTGGTACTTATTTCCCTGGAGGCATCCTATACGCCCACATGTGACCAGTTGTATGTTGTTCCATGTTAGGTGGATAGTCTAAGGCTGTTATATTCTTGTGTTACAGAAAAAGCACACAGTTGGGTTCAAGTGTCCGAGCGGAGCAGCGTGCAGACATGTCTGGTGTTGTGCCATAGAACAGATGCTGTTCTTTACGTAAGTGGCTCTCAACATTACCATTGACGACTTTCAAAATAGTGGGAGCTAATAATGATGAAGAATCATCCAAAAGGAAAATTTCTTTCATGGTTCTGTAATACTTGATTGAAACTGACTGGGAGCCTCTGTGATGGTCTAATAGTTTTAATTGTGATTAGACTTTTTTTTTGTAAATATTTATAACTGACTTTGCTCCGAATTTCTCACGCGTGAATATCCTTATGAGTATCAATCCGCGTGAGTATCAAATCAAAGTGAAGCACTCGTATATTCCATGGTTTGGCGCCGCAGCAGTAGGCTATTGTACTAAGTGATAGTTGGGCCCACCTGATAGGTTAGTTTATGCACGTTTGAAATAACGCCTTAATTATTACACTCGCGCTGCTGACCTTGTAAAAACCTAAGCTTATGCTCGGATTGACTCGCCGCAGTCCAATTGGAATACAAGGACATTCGAAAGACATTTCTAGCAACCGCCTGTCGTGTTACTAGCAACCGGGATTAACGGCTACCGTGCTTTTCGAAGCATGGAAACGCTTGTTAATGGATTTCCGTTGACAAGCGTTTAAATTTTTCAAGCCGCCCTTAAGAATTTTAACTTGGCTTAACGACTGCCATTTTACTTGCAACTGGAACCAACGGATGAACGTGCTTTCCGAAGCACGGAAAAGCTCGCAAATGTAAATGCCTCAAAATAGCTAAACAACGTAACACAGTGATCGTTTACAGAACACTGAGCTAGCTCACTAGCAGCTACAAGCATTACATATACCTATTATATTTTGAAGAGTAACGTCACCTAACTTGAAACCTTAATGTGTGACGTAATTTTTGGATGGCCCCTAACGGAACGACAGGCGTCTAGTTTGTTATTTTATAGCACAATGACACGTGTAGTGGAATGAACGGAATTTTTTGCACCTCTGAGGTGGCGAACAAGCATACGGCTCACCTGATAGAACGTGTTCACCGCAGCCTATGGACGTTTGCTACACCAGAAGTGCGGCACTTGCTCTGCCTACTCTTTCCATACCTATCCCTTTCTATAGATCATTACATTCGCTAATGGTAATTTTTATTTTCAGATTGCCTTCATCGTCAGACGCCTGTGTATATTCCGGTGGTGGTTTGTTTTCTTGGGGCACAAAATTCAAATACGTCGGTCGGACGGAGAGGGAGATATTAGAAAGAGACGGTCTACTTGCGCCCAGAGATTCACAGGTAGGTATTTGCCACGTTACATTACAACACTTGTATTTTGGTATTATTGTTATTTGAAAAGTGAATATTAATCTATGATGATGTTCATTCTTACAACTTATAAAACGGCACGATGATAGCCTTAAACCAATCTTTTGCTATGCTGCCATTCCTCCTACAAAGGTTAAAAAGGCTGTACAGCTGGCAAGCTACCACGCCTTGTCCCGCTTTCCCAGAAATGCATACCCTCTTTTTCAAATATACTTTCAAAATATTGCTTCCATCATTTTAGCGCACATTCTTCTCCTTTCACAACACTGTCATCATGGTTTCTGAACGCGAAAATGAGCTGTAAGTTAACTGCCCCGGTTTTCGCAAACGTCTTCAATATGGGGCCCTTCAAAAGAGGCCTTTGAAATTTTTTAAAGCATCGGCAGTACAAGTTTGTCGCATCTCTGGTGTTTGCAAACATTAAAGGTCACGGTAACAACTTTTGAACTTTCATATAAAGCAATTACCGAGATCACACTGGATATGCTTATGTTCTTTCCATCGAAACAATCCGTAAATATATTCCCCGCGTTATTAACACAAATCTTCGTGATCGAAGTCGTGCTTCCATACCGTTCCAGTTGTGATCCCATCAAGATCTCCTTAATATAAGAAAATATTAATGAAAAGAAAATTGTGGGACCATGTGGGACACTTTTCACACAGCGCCATCTAGCCCAAAGTAAGCTAATATAAGCTTGTGGTATGGGATATTGATAACTTATAAGCATACTTATATATTTCTAAATACATACATAGGATACACGCAAACTCCGTAACATATCCGACCCGGGAATTGAACCCGAGACCTCTAGCGCGGCAATCGCATACACTACTACTGCGCCACCGAGGCAGTTATGAAAAGAAAATGTATTTTTTTTATTTATTCACACATTATTTCACAAAAGTTTATACAAAATAAAAACAATATCAAATCAAAATGAGAGTACCTAATTCTAGTTGCCAGTTCTAAGGACAGCCTACCCTTATGACGTCGAATCTGGCAAGAAACTCCATGGATGCTCTTTTCAAATGTAGGTATGGCTTACAATATAAAACTTGCATTTACATTGAAATTAGTTATACTACAAATTCCAGGAGGAGGGATCCACTACGGGAGGGAGAAGAAAAGCATCCAGCGTGCCAGCCACACCTTCCACGCCCATGACTGGTGACTTTGTTGGTAAGATATTTATTAATACTTTGTGAGTTCTTTTCTTACAAAGAATAGGTATAGTGGAACATTTTTTTTACACAGCGCCGTCTAGCCCCAGGTAAGCTAAATATAAGCTTGTGTTATGGGATCTAGACGACTGATAAACATACTTATATATTTCTAAATACATACTTATATACATATTAAACACCAAAACTCCGAAACAAACATTTGAGGATATCACAAATTTTTTTTTTCTGACCCGGGAATTGAACCCATGAAGTGCATTATTTTTAATTAGGTCAGTTATAACAAAACATTAAAAACCTATAGAACTTATAAACTATAGACTAAAGCTGTATGGCATGCCATGGATAATAAAACTAGTAGATTGTCATTTATATTGAGTAATTTTGACTGCCTCTGTGGCGCGGTGGGAGTGCATCCGACTGCTACGCAAGAGGTCGTGGGTTCGATTCCCACCCAGGATAAAACTTTGTGTGATGTGATGAGCACGATGGTTTATTCTGTGTCTGGGTGTTATTTATCTATAATATGTATGTATTTAGAAATATATAAGTATGTTTATCAGTTATCTAGATCCCATAACACAAGCTAATATTAGCTTACTTTGGGCTAGATGGCGCTGTGTGAAATGTGTCCCACAATATTTATTTATTTATAAATTTTAATTATATAATGCCTATGTTTTTTATACTACAACTGTCGCTATTGCAAATGTCGAGGTTGGTAACAATTCGGTAGCAGTAGCACAAAGTGTTAATTTTTTTTATTTTAGGGCTTGCCTGCTAAGCAGGCTTTAGTCAATTTTATTTTTTAAACATTTCTTCTTATTCTTCTAATAAATTTTATTAAACATTTCTTCTTATTCTTCTACATCGTAGTCAAGTCAGTCTTGTCACTTCACTGATAGTATAAGGTACTTCTTACAGCAATCAGGCCAGTGAAAGTCCTGACAGCTAGACTACCAAACTAGACTTAGGCTACATATTATTCTCGGTTCACGACTGTTGGTTCCATTGGAAAGTTCCATTGGTGGATTTTTTAATCCTTTTGCCTCCACTATTGCGAGAATGGGTCCATCAGGATTTTCACAGTACTCGAATGTCCATTGTTCAAAACAAGTGGAGCTATCAGGATTTATGAGTATTATTGTCTCCAGTGTTAAGATACTGGATCGACGATTGATCCAATAGGTCTGTGATATTTTATCAAATGCGTTAGTATGATAGAGTTGTATTGAATTGCATGGTGAAAAGTGGGTGTACGGGCCCCACCCGTACAATTTATAACGTTTATATAAAATAAGCAGTTTTACACCGCGTGCGCATTTTTACTCCATTTCGCGTTCGGTCTGCGCCGCGTGTACACATTAGCATATCATTCTATCATAAGTTGTAATATATTAAGTAGCAACAGCTTCTATCAATAAACTTATTATTATACATAATTACACATTATACTGAGTGGCGCCGAGGATATCACATTAATTTGAACCACCTACAGTACATGTTGTCTTCTGCGAAAATACCCCAACATGAACCAAAAATACTAATCAGTCTAGCCAGGATTCGCTTATGTTTGTTTAATTTATTTCATCATCATGTGTTTTTTAGAAAAGATCTGACCTAGGCATAAAATATCGATACAAAAGTCACATAGCAAGAGATTATGGTTTTAAAATAATAATGTATTAATAATTCGTACGGGTTACAGATAAATCCGCCATTTCTACAGTTTAATCATCACGTCACATAAAATTAACTACTATGTACGTATTATAAATTCGTAATTTTTACAGACTGTTTACACTGGTGATTGGCACTTGGTAGAACTTGCTACACATCTTGAACTAAAACACTTGTACTGTTCCACTTATTTATTACTTAAACCTGACCGTTAGCACATATTATTTGTATTTCGGATGTCATTGATAAGATAAGTTACCATATTATACTCAATGACATCCGAAATACAAATAATATGTGCTAACCGTTAAAAATACCGTAATGCGAAACCGGTCAGGTTTGAGTACTAAATAAATGGAACAGTACAAGTGTTTTAGTTCAAGATCGTAATTTTTAATTACTTTCTTGACCTTCTCTTTCCATATTCAGGTTGTGTTTTAGAAAGCGATCACTCTTAAAGATAAGACCTGTCATTGTAATCTCTAAAATTTATAGTTTTTAAAGAATATTATAACTATGTTATTAAATAATGAGTATAGAATTATCTATCTCATGCAAAAAGAACCCACACTGGGTAAAGTTAAATAAAATGAACAATGGTCGCCACATACACGCAACACAAATAAAACATACCATACCAGTCAGATAAAATACAATTACTTTAAATTTGGTTTAATATTCTGCTAAAAGACTAAAAATTTAATATTTTGTTTCGATACGAGTATGTCGATACTTTTTGAACAAGGCCGCTCTAGCTCATGGCGGCCGGCTGCTTTGATGTGTTTAAGTTGCTTGTTACGCCTGATTTGAGTTATTCAAATTAACAACTATTTTAGTCTCATTAAAAGTTTTACGATTTTAGATGAATACAATAAAAAAAATCCTACTATCAGTGAATTGATTTATGATGTATTTGGGAATTTACATTTTACTTACAATAGAAAATTATATTAAGCATAAGGTAGTTGATCTTGTAACTTCCGTAGTCGCCATACCGTTATAAACACCAATTTTCACACTATTTTTGTTAAAAACATTTTGTTAGGTACTACGAATTATTACAAAATCCCAAAATACATTCTTAGTAGCACTTCGTTGGTTTTAGTTTAAAGGTTTAAGTCAAATTATTTTTTATTTTGTAACTTAAAATCGTGTGTTGAGAAGTCATGCTCATGAAGTGAGCTACGTATGGCCGCGCCGTCCGCCGGGTTGTTTTAGGGCCGAATTCCATAACGTTTATCAACCCAAGAAATACTTCAGAGTAGATTTTTTATGGCAAAATATAGTCTCAAGCGTTGATCGAGTATTGTAGGTACTGAAAAAGTTATTAGGTACCTAGTTGAAATTTGTGATAGTGAAATTTGACGTGATTTTTATTTATTTTCTTTGTGTCACGATGCCGCGAGTGAATTATACCTACCGCCTCGGAGTTCACTGACATGATCCTCATTTACGGGGAATGTCGCCAAAATGCAGCCTTAGCGTTAAGGGCATACCGTGAGAAGTTCGGAAACAGTCGCACATGTCCTTCTGACTCCCGAATCTTTGTAAGAGCTGTGCAAAGACTGTGCAAAGCTGTGCTGTGCGGGATAACCCGCACTTGATTCCCAGGGAATGCAGAGGTATGGGAAGTATTTTTGTTAGAATTGATAAAGTGGCAAGTAGTCATTTAGAAAAATAAAGGTGCAGTAGGTACTGTAGAACTAGTTATTGTGTAAGCCGCAAGCGTTTGATCATTCAGCCGCCTTTTGTCAACATAAACACGCGTTGTTATGGCAACCGTAACGTTGCCAGTTTTCTACTTTCGTTATAAATAAACAAAAACGGGATGTTCTAACTTTCGACTATATTTATTCTATTTATGGTATTCTAAAAATGCATTTTTATTTTTTTTTTCAAAAATATTATTCTATGGATATGACTAGGTTTATATCAGGGAGTGTTATCAGGCATTTCAGTTAATGTGATAAGATAGGAACCGCCCGGTATAGTTGTCCCGTACAGTGGGCATATAATATGCCTCTGCCACTCCTTCGGGGATAAAGCGTGATAGATCAATAAAAGTACTAGTGTGTGGTGTGTGGTGTGTAGGTTATAGCAGCCTGCCTCGGTCGACCCACAGCGCGCCGTTGGAAGAGAGTATCGGCGAGGGCTGCAACGGCGCCTGCCTGCTGAGCGGGCCCGCCGTCGACATCGCACTAGCCGCTGCCTGCGACCACCCGCGCAATGACCCCGACCCCAGGCCACCCGGTAACTACTTACACACACTCGCCTCGCTGTCTCTAGTACAAGACCTGTACTCACCTCGCTGTCTTTAGTACACGACCTGCACTCACCTCGCTGTCCCTAGTACCCGACCTGTACTCACTTCGCTGTCTCTAACACACGACCTGCACTCACCTCGCAGTCTCTAACACACGACCTGTACTCACCTTTCTGTTTCTAGTACACGACCTACACTTATCTTGATTTCACTATTGAAAGACATACACTCACCTCGCTGTCTCTAGTACATGACCTGTACTCACCTCGCTGTCTCCTAACACACGACATGTACTCACCTTTCTGTTTCTAGTACACGACCTACCTAACCTTGATATCTTTAGTGTAAGACCTGCACTCACCTCGCTGTCTCTAGTACACGACCAGGGGGCCGAGTCTACTATGGACAAGTAGTAGGATAGAACCAGAATTGCTGTTGCTGCAAAATATTAGTAGACTATAAAAATGCAACTGACTAGCGCCACTGGCCCGGTTCGTGTTAGTAGAATTCTATCGGCCGACCGATAGAAGTCTATTGGAGTACGATTGTAATAGTAGAACAAGAAAAACTGTCAAAATTGTACCGGTGGCTTTCTATTGAGCGAAGATTTCGATTCTATTTTGACACGACTGAAATAGCAGACTCTGCCCCCTGTACTCATCTCGCTGTTTCTAATACACGACCTGCACTCACCTTTCTGTTTCTAGTACACGACCTACACTCACCTTGATATCTCTATTGTAAGACCTGCACTCACCTCGCTGTATCTAATACACGACCTGCACTCACCTCGATGTCTCTAATATACGACCTGTAGTCGCCTCGCTGTCACTAATACATAACTAAACTAGCTAACTTCCTTCACGCTGTATCCCTGACGGGGTAGTCAGAGAGGACAGATCGCTAGGCTTCATGATCCATGCATACTTCTTTCGCTAATATATGACCTGTACTTACCTCGCTGTCTACTATAGGATCTGCACTCACCTTGCTGTCTCTAATACACGACCTGTACCACCTTGCTGTCTCTAATACACGATCTGCACTCACCTTGCTATCTCTAGTACAGAACTTGCTCTTACCTCACTGTCTATACTACAAGACCTGCACTCACATCATCCTCACTGATATTAACTTGAATATTGCTAAACTCGCGACGCGTAAACTGCTTTATTGGTTTTCAGGACTTTTCGTGTTTTATTAATATTTCTTGAAACTATTCTCATCGGAAGGCGAGCAAAGGATCAATAATGTAATATACTTGAAATCTATGAGATAAGTGATAACTAATATAACTATAAACATCGATACGGAGTCCCCAAGGGAAGTGTGCTTGGACCTTTACTGTTTTTGCTCTTTATAAACGACTTTCCACTACAAATTGATCATCCTATGGTGTTATTCGCCGATGACAGCACAGCTTTAATAAAATGCTTGAATAGAGATAACTATGAAAAAGACATTAACGATACACTTAAAATTATGACAAACTGGTTGACTAGAAATAATCTAATCATTAATATTAATAAAACTAAAATTATGCATTTTTATCAGAGATTAAGACCAATGCAATTGAAAATATCTTATAACAATGAAATAGTAGAAATGGTTAAAGTGTCAAAATTTTTGGGCATTTTAATAGACTCACAATTGATGTGGAAGGCCAAGCTGACGACATCTGTCAGAAACTGAGCAGTTAATTGCATATCATGGTCTTTTTATTTCCACGTTAAAGTTTGGAATTATATTCTGGGCAACTGTAGTGATAGAGAGAATATTTTCAAATCTCAAAAGCGCTGCATAAGGTCTATGTTTAATTTAAAGAGTACTGATAGTTGTGTACGACAGGGGAAAGTCAACAAATTCGGAGTCTTAAAAATAGTTTAAGACTCCGAATTTGTTGACTTTCCCCTGTCTTTACATTCTTGAAATTGCTCTCTTTGTCAAGAGTAATCAAGATCTCTTTAAATCGCTTCAGGAAACCCGTGTCAGAACTTTGGCTATGAGATCTCAATACCAAGGTTTACTAAACACTGGAGGATTTCATACTGCTCTACTCGAGAAAAGCGTTATTGGCATGGCACCTGTAATTTATAATAAAATTCCTACCAGTATTAAGGCACAGTCTCTTGTAACATTTAAAAAGAAACTCATTTTGCTGCTTTTGGAAAAATTGTATTACTCAGTAACAGAGTTTTTGGACGATAAGCTATAAAACCAGCTCCATTTTGTTGTTATTTAATACGTGCAGGTCTTATTCCTATTTTGAGATTATGTGTGTATCTCAAGAGAAACATTTAACCAAATGCAATAGTTTGTTTGTACTAACTGCATGGACATATTAAAATAAACTGTAAACACCTAACTAAATATTTGTATGCCAAACGGGCAGAATGTAACCGGGAAGAAAATAATTGTTAGACCACCTTATTGTAATTACCTACATTCTATGCAAATAAAATTATTATTATTATTATAACTTAATATAACTTTCCTAAATTTTCACTCTTGTTTACAGCTATCCCAGCCGACTATCGAATTCGAGAATCATTCGAACAATCCTCATCGGAATCGGGAGCAACATCGGCTGCGCCGGGATCCGAATTAGCGACCGGAGCCCCCGTTGTCGCAACCGCTGGAGTCCCAATCTTAGCACCTAGACCGTTCAGCCTTCTACGAGCATTTGTACCATCTTTCGCGTTGGCTTGGCTGGCGTTAGCACTCCTAGCTTTACTGCTATTTGAAACAGAATGGGCGCCTCTAAGAGCTTTAAGACGTAAACCCGAGTTGCTGGCGTTCCGTACATATTACTATACACCGCTTAAAGATTACTTTAAAAGGAAATTATTGGAGTTATTTTGATTCCGGCTGCGACGAAATGGCTGCCACCAATTGTGACTTTACAGTCAAGCTAAACTATTGTTGAGTCGGGTCCCATTTCCATTGCTTTTTTACAGTTGAACAAACGTTATCTATTTTGTAATAAGACTTCGCTCACTTCACGATTATGTAATATTTAAGCTTTGTCAATTATTTGAAAATATTCAATCCGTCATATGTGGTACTTATCATGCCTACGTTGCAATTAAAATTATGGTATAGTCAAAAAATTCATAAAAATTTTAAAGAAATTGAGAATTTGATTTTGATTAATAGGAAAATATAGGTTGATTCTCAATCTGTAAGAAATTAACGCTTTTTATTTAGATAAGAAACCTTTAGATAAGAACTAATCGATACCTGGTTTAGTTTTAGTTGTAATATTAGTAATTAAAAAGTTAGAAAGTAACCGGAGCGCTCTATTTAGAGTCGAAATTTAAATTCATGACATATATATGCCATTTTCTAAACTTAAAAAAAGAAGTTTGCTTGTTAGCAATGCCCTTGTGGACAATAGCCAGGGGTTCAATTCCCTCCGAACCAATAACCCTTTTTTTTACTTTAATAGAAAATTATAATAAACGTTAGCTATACTAAATTATTTCAAAACTGCATAAAATTACATATTCACAGACATTTTTTTCGGATTTTGTCAATTCGAGCCCCATAGATTTTAGAGATAGTATTATTATTAAACGATTAATAAAAAAATCACTGTAATATACGTAGGTACAAACATATTATTTGAGACTACATAGTAAAAAAATGAATAATAATTTTTTTTTGTACATCATGGACAAATGCCAAATCGAGAATTCAAATTAAGTGTACATCATTTAGTACTTCGATAAGATTTGTAATTTTTTTTTTATCACAGAATACTAGTCAGCTCTCTTACTATAACTTATTTTCTCAATACATTTTCGTACAACTCCTAATTACCACGTACTTAAACTTAACTTAATAAACAAACTAAGTCACACTATACGCTTTCTCATAGTACAATTACTTTATAAGCTTACCACTATAATTTTCTAGCACGACACAAGGGATTCATAGTGGATTTGATAAGTTCCTAGTTATCATTTACTAGGCGTAGTATAAGGCCTTACAAATGACAAAAAGCATTCACAAGTAAAAATAGAATTTGATGTAATATTTCTGATGAATCTCATTTATTTATAATCATGTCTTGTAACATTCCATTAAAATAATTTAGTCTTCCATTGGTATCATTTGTAGTTCGCTAATAAATCGTTTATTTACATAGTTTGTTAAGAATCGCGCACAAAAGTTAATATATTATATTTTTATTATTTTTTAGATGTGCCATATATTTTTGTTACTCTAGTCATGACATGTTGCCGTTTTTATTTTGTGCCGAGAGTCTGTGGAAATATATTTTATAGAAAAGTGTGACCAATTAAAATAAACTGCAATCCTATTCGGTGAGTACATTTTAATGTTTTGATAGTTGAAATCAGTGATGTATGCCAAAGGATACTTGATCTATTTGCCATGGACTCTCCGCCTATACTTTTCTGTGAAATATTTATAAGAATATTTTTGTTACTAACACATTGATTACAAGCTATATTATTACTATTGATACAATCCCATGTTGTTAATGCCTTACTAGAGTGAGGGTGTGTTAGTTGCTTCGTTTTACCTAGTCACTAGTAAATTCTTTTCAATATTTATAACAGCACTAGCTTTAAGAAAATAGTAATAAAATTTGAGACTACATTGAATATTTCTATCCACAATAGGAATAACCCACTAAAAATGGTGTCAAAAGTTACTAAGAACTTTCATCCAGATTTCGTAATACACCTCCTAGTCTATTTGAAATGGTAATGATTTTTACAACACAATATCATTCCGCTTAATAAGAAAGAGAGGGGATTTTTGGCGGGAAGAGTGACAAGTGCGGACGCTTGCTTTATATTATTTTCTAAAACTAGTGCATTTATCTTGTTTTATGTGCGGGATTGGTGGTTTCTTGGACATAAAAGTTGTGTTAACGTGCTATAGTGAAAGACAATGATATATATGCAGTGAAATACTATTTTCTCTCTTGCCGCGAAACGTCCACTGACAACCTTAGTAAAAGAATCACCATTATACTGAGGGCAAGGACCAGGACGTAGCCTGAGGACACGACATCGACTGGACAGGACTAATTAGAAGATAAGATTGAAGAAATATGAAATAAAAAATAAGATTCGGCTAAAAGGTCTTAGAAGCCAGGCCATTAAATAATAATTAAAAAAAAAAAAGAGGGCGATACTTAGCAGTTATTTTGCTGCAGAGCAATTTTATAAAGTCTAAATATATTAATTAATTCCACACAATGTTAAAGACAACTTGTTCAGAATTAAATACTTGTCATGATTATGTATTTTTGTATACCATTGATTTTTCTATAAAAACTTAACATGAATTTTTTGCACCTGGCATCTATTTTGTATGCATCGCCCTGTGGTTCATCATCATCCGAGCGTCTGTCCCAGTTGCGTCTCGCGACGCCCGGGGTCCGCTTTCCTACATTTTCTCCTCCACTTCGCACGGTCATCGACATCCCCTGTAGTGAGACCCTGTAGTGAGACCATTGGCACGCATGTCATCCCTTACGACGTCAAGCCAGCACTTCTTGGGTCTTCCCCTCTTACCGGGACCCGGCGGGGCTGACATGGCCAGACATTTGTTACCTACGTAGCCCTGCGGTTGCCGCAAGACGTGACCATACCAGCGAAGGCGACACTCTTGCAACTTGTCTGCAATGTCACGGACGTGAAGTCTGCCGCGGATGCGAGAGTTCCTCACGCGGTCCATCCGCGTGACTCCACACATCCACCGCAGCATCTTCATTTCCGTGACACGCAGCTCCTGCTTGTGTCGCTCCAATATCGGCCACGTCTCACTGCCATGTAAAAGGACAGGTCTAATAATGGTTTTGTAGACCTGTCCCTTCAACCGGATCGGCATTTTAGGGTCACAAATGACACCGGTCATCTCCCGCCATTTGGCCCACGCGGCAGCAATGCGTGACTTGACATCGCAATCGATGTCACTGGACGTGTGAAAAACAGATCCCAGGTATTTAACCTGGTCCGTGCGCTCGACCAAATCACCGCCTATGCGGACAGATGTGGGATCTGTCGAGTTTAGTGCCAAGTACTCGGTCTTCGCCACAGTTAGTTTCAGACCGCCGTTCTCAAGCGTCTCCTTCCACGCCTTTACACGTCGCACCAATCTGCCCCTGTCCGCGTCTGCCAGCGCAATATCGTCAGCATGAGCAACCATAGAGACTGCTCATGCGGGTTTCTGATGCTGTCCGACAATTCGTCTAATATTACACTGAACAGAAGCGGACTAAGGACAGAACCCTGGTGTACCCCGACGGTGATGGGGAAGGGTTTCGTGTCGCCAACAGCAGTCCGAAACATTGAATCGGAGTCACAGTACATGTCCCGGATAGTGTCAATATAGACCTCTGGAACCCCTTTGGACCGCAGTGCCCACCAGATCATCGCACGAGGAACACAGTCGAAGGCCTTCAGTGCAGAGGCGTGTTCTTCGACCTGTATTTCTCTGCGACAACCCTCAGGGCAAAAACAGGGTCCGTGGTCCCATGACCAGGGCGAAACCCATATTGACATTCCGAGAGAGTACACTCCTGCCGGATCCGAGAGTCTATAATCCTCTCGAAGATCTTCATGGTGTGGGACATCACCTTTATACCGCGATAGCTCCCGCACTCCTGCACTGACCCCTTACCTTTGAAGACTGGAGTAATAATACTCAGTCTCCATTGGTTTGGGATCTGCCCGCTGAGGAGTATGCGGTTAAAAAGGTTTACTAAGATGCCCACACCGCGAGGACCCATCGCCTTCCAGGCTTCGATGGGGACTCCATCGGGTCCGACAGCTTTCCGATTCTTCATGCGGCGAAGCGCAGTCAGGACTTCTCCAGGCGTTACCGGTGGCACTAGTCCCTGATTCTGAGGGAGGTCCGGAGGCTGCACCTCTTTATGCTGTTTATTAAGCAGCTCGTGGAAGTACGAGCGCCATCTCTCCTTTACCGCAAGGTCTTAGCTTAACAGGTTGCCCTCAGGGTCTTTTACACAGCGACACTTGGATATATCCTGTGCCGCTTTGACCCTGGAGCGCGCCAGCTTATAGATGAGCTACTGCCCCTCAGACGATTCCAGCTTATCATACAAAGGTTGTAAGTGGTCTCGTCTGGCTCTGGCTACAGCTCTCTTTGTGGCGCGCTTGGCAGCCCTGTACGCGTCGCGGTCTTCGGGAGATCCGGTCGCTTGCCACTTTTTAAAGAGGGCTTTCTTCTCCTTGGTCTCCCTCAGGACTGCGTCGTTCCACCACCAAGTTTCTTTGTCACATTTGCGTCCACCCTTAGACTCACCGAGCACCACCCTCGCCGCTCCAAGGATGGCCGCCTGAACTTTGTCCCAGTAATCTTGAACTGGTTCGCCTTCAGTGTCGGTGCACTTGTCACCGACAGCTGAGACGAACTCCTGGGACCTAGTTTCATCAAGCAGCCACCATCTGATGCGGCGCTGGCACCGCTCGATGCGTTTGCCTTTAGGCTTCACGCAGAGGTCCATGACAAGGAGACGGTGTTGTGCAGTAAGACTCTCACCGGGTATGACCTTGCAGTTGGCCACCTTGCCGATGCTGTGTCGCCTAGTGAGTAGGAAATCGATCTGAGTTGTACGCCTCCCGCTCTTGTAGGTGATGAGATGTTCGGATTTCTTTTTGAAATACGTGTTCACAATGGCCAGATCGGCAGCCGAACACGTTCTGAGGATAGTTTCTCCTTCAGCGTTGCGGGTGCCGTATCTAAAACCACTATGAACACGCTCAAACTCCTCACACCTCTCACCCACATGACCGTTTAGGTCGCCGCCCAAAACGATTCCCTGTGACAACAGAATGCTCCGAAGCACTCCCTCGAGTTGGCCCCAAAACGACATCTTATCGGCGACGCTACAACCGGCCTGTGGCGCGTAGGCACTTATCAGGTGGGTAATAATCCCATCGATAAGCACCCTCACGATCATAAGCCGGTCGCTACAGGGTTTCACCTCCAAGATGCCGCTCTGCAGCCCTTCGGAGAGCACCACAGCCACCCCGTTCTCCCCACCAGGCGCACCCGTGTAGTACAGCTTGTAGCCTTTCTGCAAAGTCCGGGCCCTGTTGCCCTTCCACCGAGTCTCCTGCAGGAACGCCACGTCCACCCTTCGCTTGGAGAGTACTTCGGCCAACTCTACCGCACGCCCAGTCAGCGTGCCAATGTTCCAAGATGCGAAGCGGATTCGGGTTGGGGTTAACTTCTTTAGCCGTGCTGGCCCGACACACGGCAGCCCTAGCCCACTTGCCACAGGAGTCGGGCGGGGCTCCTGCGCGCCGTTTTGCGGCGGCGCCCTATCCCTAGCAGCTTTCCTATTATACTTTTCCATTATGTTTTGGCGGGTGGCTTTTATGGGAGCGACGCCCTCAGACCTCCCAACTCCCAACCTCCCAACTCGTCCTTTAGTCAGCAGGTGCACGCACTAGCACGGGAGGTTGACTTGGGCCCCGAAGATCTTGGTGGGGCCCCTTACACCCCCGTGGTGTGGTTGACTGAAAGAAAATGGTTCAGGCAGCTTTAACCATCTAACTAATGGTTATGTAAGGCAGTAAGTCCGCCATTGTCCAAAATGTATGCAAATGTCATCCATCATCAAACAATAGAATTAAAAAAAACGGAGTTATCATATAACTAAATCCATTCTTAATTTTCTGAAGTGAATCTCGTAATCTCACATAACTTCGCAAAATCCGTCTCGTCAGTTTCAACATTACAACTTTAATTTATGATTTACCCAGCAATCCACAAAGCAAAAATTTGATTTTGAAGTTAACAGACATGAAATTCCGTATACCTATTCCTGTCATGATTACTAATAAATAGACACGTATATAGCGGTTTTGCAAAACTTTAGGAGAAGTTCTGCAAAACCGCTATATACGTGTCTATTTATTATTAAAGGGGTAAAATAGAGGTCTTTTATTGATAAATTTACTGGGTGACTCATTTCTATAATCAACATCTTGACGTAGTATATAAGTATACCTATAGTTTCCCTTATATAGTAGACACCCACTAAGAAAGGGTTCTTCGATATTCCAACCCTAAGTGGGTAAAATAAGGGATACGGTTGTCTGGAAGTTCGTCATTTACAAAGTTCGAAACAAAATTACCTACACATGTTACTGGTTACCTACAAATGACACGTGTTTCGCGGTTTTGCCAAATCGTATCTATTCGGGGTAAAATAGGGGTTCCAAGTTTATATTTCTAAATAATGATAGGTGCAATAGGGTCGAAGTATGTCACGGGCAAAGCCGGGGGGCACAGCTAGTAATACGATATGATCATAAAATGAAAGAGGTTTGTTGATTCAACGATTAGAACGGTTCGTTGCCCGTTGTACATACACTAACATGCCATTTGCTCCTTACGAGCGTCGTCGTGCAACGTTTTCGACGAAAACTCAATCACATCGGATGTCGATCGTGTGGTAAGGCGTGTTAAATGCTATTCCGAAGGATACATCACTGCCGACAGCACATTCAGCAAGTACAGGCAGTCGGTCTCGGAGATACTAATGGTTTGTAGCTACTATAAAATAGCTATCGAACGTTGTAGCAGCACCAAGTACTGCCAGCAGCGGCTGCACTTGTGTTCACAGGCCTATGTCACAGAATATTCTGCTGTTAGTTTTTATAATGGATCTTGAAACATTACTTGCACGAGTTTGGAATAAATTGAAAAACACAATCTCATGTCCCAGCTGTTCTATACTTCTGCCTAAACTACATTTATGAACTTCTAAACCAGTTCTATTTCACCTTGCCGTAGAACTTCGTGGATGCTTTCCAAGAGGTTCTATTAGTAGAACCGCGTGGAACAGAGGGTTGTCACCGACGGCAGACCAGTTATGACTGTAGAACTTCTACATTTTTCGAAAATAAATATCTTAAAGATTAGGTGGACCAATGAATAAATTTAGTGGCCAAATATTGTGTCAGGTGACAAAAATTGTGATAGTCAAAATGACGGGTGTATCATAAAAAATCCAATGTATTTTGATACAGAAAAAATGTACACAATCTGTGCTAAATTGTACGTATATTCAAAAAAAATGTACCATTACAGAACCGAAAATATAATAGAATCAAAATACACCCGCCACTCTAATGGCGGGTGTATTTATTTCGAGCATCAAAATAGCGGTTGGATCATACAAATCTCATCTCTTATACTGCAGAAAAATTGTACACAAATTGTGCTAAATTGTACATATATCCATACAATCACATCTATATCCCCGTGGGGGTAAACAGAGGTGAATTACACACTTACACTTTGATAATAGTCAAAATGGCGTTTGGAGCATAACGAGTCTAATGTCCAAAATACGAAAAATATGTACACAATCTGTGCTAAATTTTTAGTATATTTAATAAAATTGTACCACTACAGAACCGAAAATATAAAAAAATCAAAATACGCCACTCCAATGGCGGGTGTATTTATTTCGAGCATCAAAATAGCGGTTGGATCATACAAATCTCATCTCTTATACTGCAGAAAAAATGTACACAATCTGTGCTAAATTGTACATACAATCATACCTATATACGGGGTAAATAGAGTAAAGTAAGTAAATCCACACTTTGGTAATAGTCACAATGACAGATATTGTGTTAAAGCTACCGTTTCCGAGCAAAAACAAAAGTTTTTTCCTTTTAACAATATTTATGGAAAAAACTAGGCAGACGTCTAGGAGGGAAATGACATTTAGTCTTTCATCTCCTCTCCCAGTGGAACTACGCAGACTACCTATCGACATCATCAGTACCATAAAGCCTTCTTCGGAAACTCAGATCAAGGCGATGCCATCTCTTGATACTCATAAACATTAT
The DNA here is from genome assembly GCA_948477245.1 of Thumatha senex. Classification (NCBI taxonomy): domain Eukaryota; kingdom Metazoa; phylum Arthropoda; class Insecta; order Lepidoptera; family Erebidae; genus Thumatha; species Thumatha senex. The sequence continues at coordinate 27,238,925 of OX419728.1, forward strand.
TTAAATTACTATTTTGGCTTCAGTGTCGATTATAGGATACTCTACAAAAGAAAATATCTCCAATGTACAGAATTTTATTCCTCTACTGTTGTAATGAAATGAAGGATTTCCATGCAAACTTTCACCCTCTATTTTATATCTTTAAGGGCAGAATTTCAGAAAATTGCTGAAATAGGTTTATCTTAATTTCTAAACGAAAGCCCATATACAAATTGTTATGAAAATTACGGATACGGATAAAAAAATACGGATTTACATGAAAACTTTCATGCCCATTTCCACTAAGAGTTGAATTTAAATTTTTGTGCTACACATAGATAACAAATTCATGTATCAAAAAAAAACATTAGAACGTTATAACTATGTTTTTAGTACCGATTTCATCGATGCCACGCTTTTTTTGGTTTCGGGAAATTCCCCCATAAGTTGCAAGAGTGTCGCCTTCGTTGGTATGGTCATGTCTTGCGGCAACCGCCTGGCTACGTGGGCAACTAATGTCTGGCCATGTCGGCCCTGCCAGGTTCCGGTAAGAGGGGAAAACCCAAGAAGTGCTGGCTAGACGTGGTAAGGGACGTGCCTATGGTCTCACTACAGGGGATGTCGACGACCGTGCGCAGTGGTGGAGCAACTGAGACAGACACTCGGGTGATGATGATGATGATGAAATATATAAATGTTAGTTGACAGCCGCGGCTCCGCCCGCGTGATGAAGTTTTTCCATTCCCGTTTCCCACAAGAACTTGTTCCTGGGATAAAAAGTAGCCTTGTATAGTTTCATTAAAATCCATTCAGTAGTTTTTACGTGAAAGAGTAACTAACATCCATACTTACAAACTTTCGCGCTTATAATATTAATAGGATGTTTTAAACCATAGAATAATCAATAATGTTTTTAAAGAACATCATAATAAGAAATTTTTTTTTGATACCATTATTTTACTATACGATATTATGTACGTACCTTAAGAAAAAAAATGACTGGTGTAGACAGAAAACATCTATCAAAAGAATAGCGTTCTCATTTCAAAAATAAAATATCCAATGTAAATAATTATAGAAAGAGGTCCGTCGCGCAGTCACGCACAGTAACTGTGACTCTACCTCGGTTTCGCCTCAGGGACCAGGTGCTCAAGAAGGAAGACAAAAAAGGGTCAGTATTATCTTGCATCTTGACAACAGACATCGATCAACCGGACTACTGGAATTACAAGGTAATTTGTGGATGTGTAATCCACAAATTACCTACCTTGCATGTGTGAAGCGCTCGTGCCCCGCTGCGAACGGTAACTGAGGTAAGCAATATTCGCTATAGGTGGTCCTTGAATGGGTGACCACTTTGTGGAATTTACAGTTGCGAGCGTTTCCGTGCTTCGGAAGACACGTTAAGCCGATGGTCCCGGTTGCCAGTAAAATGGCAGTCGATAAGCCTGGTTGAAAGCCTTATGGGCGGCTTGAAAATTTCAACAGCAGGTCGCTACAGACTGCGCTTGTCCATTTCCAACACGGCAAAGGGCTCACCACATCACTGTTACGTGGGACAAAAATGCAGGTGAAATGTAAGCGTATAGTATGCCTCTGCCTACCCTTTCTGGGGTGAAGGCGTGACAATATGTATGTATGTGTGTAATATCCATCCCGGCTGTTGGAAATTATGGATTACAAAATAGTTATAGATTTTTTATATAATACGAAGGCCGAACAAATTTACTGGCAAAGTGTATAATTTACCCTTCAGGGTTACGGGCGTGATTGTAATGTATTATAATTGTTGTGCAATTTAGCACAAATTGTGTACATTTTTTTCGTATTTTGGACATTGGATTTGTTATGCTCCAAACGTCATTTTGACTATTATCAAAGTGTGGGTGTGTAATTCACCTCTGTTTTCTCCCACGGGGATATAGATGGGATTGTGTGGCTATATGTACAGTCGGCCCCAAAAGTCGCTTGTACACTTAAGCAGACAATATATTCGGAACATTAAACTTACCATAAGTCGGTGCTGTCACACAATTTCAAAATAAAGTTAACATCACAAATTTCCGTAAAACGACGATTGGACATCTTTCATTTGTCACTTAACATCTTACATATCTTAAGTCGCTGATAGACATTCACCACAAAATTAGATTAACAAATCATATTTTTAATGTTCTGGCGTGCGAATCTACTTTAGGCGATTCTGGTTTTATTATATTTTGTATTTTAAGTCTGTTATTTTATAAGTCAAACCTATTTCATCGTTTAAATGTTACGATAACTATTATAAATTATTACAATACATTATTACCTATATCAATTAAATAAACTTTGAATACTTGAAACTTTGATAACAGTAACCAACCTGTACACGGCGACAATTCAAAATTACCCTAAAAGTGGGTAAATTAATATTATTTGATTTTGCTACCTTCATTTTTTAAATCGTGCGTCTCAGTTTGTTGGTCAAATAAGCAATTTTTAAGACAGTAGATGTCAGACAGGGATGCACTCAATAAATCAGCAGTCAATACCTGAGAGAGCTTTAGGGGACAAGATATATATTTCCTTCACCTTCCCTCCGAGCTGTCAATCGGTGCCGACGTATTGTGATTGTAGGTTCTCGTGATTTTTAAACTGCTAAAATTACTTAAATTGTTGTAAATAGGCTATAAAGTTATCAGTGACCTTAAATGGAAGTTATATTCAGTGAAAAGTGCAAAGTTGGTTCTCATTTGAGCCGTTTTCAAGTTTTTAACATCCAAAATAAGCAGACTGTTTATATACAAATTATTAGGGTACCCCCGGCAACAAAAGTATAAAGCGCCTGTACAAATCCTTCAGGCAATACAGAGGACAGCTGTAATTGATTCCTACTTAGCGCCTGTAGTTAAATAATAGTGATATACAATCTCACTGTTTCCCTGGTAATCGACGTCAAACTGTTGCGTCACTTAATCGCAATTATTTCTGGGTATACATTCAAACATCACGCTTATTCCCTAAGGAGTAGGCAGAGACATACACACGCTCACTAACTAATTGTTGTAATTGTTAGTCCTAGCCTGCTATTTGCGGAGTTACACGATGCCGATAAACAGGACCCCTCCGCCCTCGATGTTATTGTCGCAACCTGGGGCTGCAACATGGGACTTCAACATAGCGATAGGTCCAGATAAAAATCTGGACCTAGGTATTATTACTCAGCGCAAAAAGCGCAAATGCCCTGAAGAGACCACAAGCCAGGAACTTTGTCTTAATGATTTTATGTCAGAAATGAGATCATTATTTTTGGAATTCAAAGAGCAAAAGGTAAGAAAAATTTATAAAATATACCGATCGGTGGAGGAAATTAGAAAACAAAACTCGGATATTCAAACATCCGTTAACTTTTTATCTGAGAGCTACGAAGTACTGAAAAATCAGGCGGGTGAACTTGAAAAGGAGCTCAGATGTAACTTGTCACTCATACAAACCCTGGAGGATAGATTGGAAAGAATGGATTGCAGTGCCGGATCTACCTGTATGGAAATTAGGAATATTCCTTTAAAACCTGCAGAGACGAAGCAAGACCTTTTGGGAACAGTACCTATTGACTATCGGATCCACTATAAATGCTAATATACAGCCGCAGGAAGTGAAGGACATTTTTAGAATCGGTTCGAAAAATTCAAACGACAGGGCCGTAATTGTTGACTTCACTACTAATATTATGAAAGAAAACATAATCCAAATGTTTAAGAAATATAACAGGGAAAACAGTCAGATAACGACTGAAAATCTGAAAATCAGTGGACCAACAAGACCAGTATTTATATCCGAAAATTTATCGCCTAAAATGAAAAAAAAGTTCTACTTGGCTAGGGATTTCGCTAAAAGTAACGACTTTCGCTATTGCTGGGTGAAGAATGGCAAGATTTTCCTACGGAAAAGGGAAGGAACCTCCCAGTTTTATATAAGAGAGGAGACTGACCTGACTAGAATGGATCGACTTAAGTGACTAGTTGGTGGAAATTTTGTAAATGGCTATGTTTTCTTTGTGTTATTGATAAAAACGTGGAGTTTAATTTATGATTATGTTTCGACCTATACACTCCAGAGGTTGCCAATGGCACGGTTTTCAATTCTTTTTACTATTAATTGTAACTTAATATATACCAAACTTAACACTATCTTACAACTCACACATATATACCTACTCAAACACACACATTTTCAAACAGTATTTAAGGCTTGGAAAGATGGATATCAGTGTATACACGCCTGCAACATCGTTAAGTTTAACGTATGTCACGCTCCTTAACTTATTAGCTCCACCGATTTGTTCAGTTGTTGATTCGGTTACTTCATATGACTGACACACATACATTGACTGAGGAACTAGATAACTTCAGTCTCAGAATCTTATACTTGCTTTCCAGAACACTGTATTTCTTACTTAAACTAATTGTGTTAAACTTTTTCACGTCAATATCAGGAGTATTGGTAACGGTAGTAATTACAATAAGCTCTTAATTATATTGCAAAGAATGAGTGTCAATTTGGATATTATAGTACTAACAGAGTGTTGGCTTAGCAAATGTCCGCTTGTACCTATTATGCAGGGCTTCGATACGTATACATCAGCATTCGAAAACCAAAACGATGGTGTGGTGGCATATGTCAGACAGGGTATGCGTGTGAGCGTTTCAGAGCTCGATATAAAAGAGGCAAAGGGTTTCGGTTTTCAAATTGGAGCTGAAGTAGCAATTATGGCCATCTATCGCTCACCATCGCAGCGTAATATAAACGACTTCCTTAATAGTTTAGAGCACAACCGAACAAATTCAAAAATTTTAATACAGTTGTCTTGGTTGGAGACATTAACATAAATTTATTGACTAATAGTAGAACCTTAGTTGAATTAAATAACAGAGATATATACTTAACGTTGCTGGCATCCTATGGTTTGCTACCAGCCCATACATACCCTACGCGTGAAGACCGGTGCCTTGACCATGTTATAATTAAATTACAGAAGGGTGCTACAACCTTAGTACTAAACTCTAAAATAACAGATCATTTACCCACAGTGTGCTATATCAAAACTAAGATTAATAACTTTGATTCCCATGCCTTGTCCACTTGCATCAACATTCCAGGCTGTGTAACTGATTTAGAAAATACCAATTTTGCAACTGTTGTTGGTTGTCATGATGCAGACCTGGCAGCATGAAATCTCGTTGATATAATATCCAAAGTAGTCGTGACAAATTCTAGTACTTCTGTGATCCCTAGTAGAAGGCGAACTATTAAACCTTGGGTTACCGCTGGACTCCTAAGATGTATGCGACATAGGGACAAACTTTACAAAAAGACAAAAAAAGAGCCTGGGAATAAAACTTTAAACGTAATTTACATAAGATATAAAAAATCTGTAATAACTTGTTAAAAACTATTAAAAAAGAATACGAACGATCGGAATTTGAAAAAAAACAGTCGTAATCCTAAAGCTACTTGGAAACTAAAAAAAATATAGCAAATATTCAGAAACGTAGTTCCACTCCAATTGAGCTTCTCGCGTTGGAAGCTAATCCAACTGCTTCAACAAACACAGTCAATGATTATTTTGCGGGCATAGGAGAAACTCTCGCATTAAAATTTCGATTGCTACATGATTGTCACCTCGCAAATACTCCTGAATCTGTTTGCACCAACTCCATGGCTATTTTTGACACTGACTGTGAGGAAGTGGAGCGCATTATATTGGGTCTAAAAACAGACTATGCAACAGACTAGGATATTTAGGATCTTTGTCTCTAATAAAATCTTCGAAACATGTTCTCGTCCCTATAATCAGCCATGTTTTTAATTTGTGCATTTCGGAGGGTGTCTTTCCTTCTGTTTTCAAGAGGGCTGTCGTCATCCCGATACACAAGGGGGGAAACCGAGACAGTGTCAATAATTATAAACCAATTTCTATATTAACTACACTATCAAAAGTATTAGAAAAAATATTAAACAGTAGATTAATTAAATACCTAAACTCTCATCAAATAATCGCCAGTAATCAATATGGTTTCCGAACAGGCAGCAGTACTGAAGATGCTGTCATCGAGTTAACTAGTACTATATCTAAAAATAGCAAAAGTGGCCTCAAAACAATAACAGTCTTCCTAGACCTCTCAAAAGCTTTTGACACTGTCTCGGTTCCTCTGTTACTTAGAAAATTAGAATGCAATGGTATTCGGGGGTTACCACTTGAAATGTTTAGAAGTTACCTAAGTGCTCGACCTCAAATTGTTATAATCGGTAAATATACGAGTAATGAAAAATTCCTTAAGTATGGCGTACCACAAGGTAGCGTGCTAGGTCCCCGTCTGTTCATTTTGTATATAAATGACCTCTGCAAGTTAGCTTTACCACACTTGAAAATTATTACATATGCTGATGATACTACTCTCCTGGTTCATAGCTCGGACTGGCCCCGGGCTCGGCAGAATGCAAAATCAGCTCTGTCCACCGTTATGAATTGGTTATCTGACAACCTACTCACACTTAATCTACTTAAAACTAGTTTTATGACTTTTGGACCTAGAGTGTCGTCGCAGCCTCCGGAGACCTTCAAACTAGAAGCTCATGACTGTGGCTTTCCTAATCAGTGCATTAATATTGTCCGTTTAAATGCCATAAAATACTTAGGTGTAATAATTGATAGTACCTTGTCATGGCATGCACATATCGAGACCCTTATCGCTAGAACTAGGAAATTAATATTTGTGTTTAAAACCTTACGATCGTCTGCTGAGCTAGCGACGCTTAAAACAGTCTATTTTGCTTTTGCACACTCCATTTTAACCTACTGCATAACAGCATGGGGTGGTGCTGGTAAAACAGTTACCCTGCGATTAGAAAGGGCTCAAAGAGCTATTTTAAAGGTCATGTTATTATGATATATATATATTTGGGGATGAAGAGTAGAAGCGTGCACGTCGCCATCCCTGCCAGCTACGGCTGCAATTCTACTCCAACACGAGTGCCACCAGGACGAATGATGCTAGGGCGTGCCCCCGAGGCGACGCGCACCAGTTCGTCCCCGCTGGTGCGAAAAGTGTGTGCCAGAGCGGCGTAGGGGACCGCCACCCTACACGCGCGGCCCGACACGGCAGGAAGTGGAGGATGGAGTGCAGGGTAGCTGCGTGGAATGTTAGGGGAGGAATGACAGATAAGATGAATGAGTTGATGGATGTTATGAATGAGAGAAAGTTAGATGCAGTGTGCTTGACAGAGGCCAAGTGCAAGGGCAGCGAAGTCTTGGAGCTCCCGGGTGGGATGCTCGCGCTTTGGTCTAGAGTACCAGAGAGCGAGCATGGCAGTCGGGGGGTTGGAATTTTGCTGTCCTCGCGATTGGCCTCCGGTATGTATGAGTACAAACTGGTAGGTCCTAGAATCCTCTGGATCCGTGTAAAACTTGGTTTGACGAAGATTTTCCTGGTAGCTGCTTACGCGCCAGTATCTTCGTCGAACGCGAGTGAGCTAGAGGACTTCTGGGAGAGTATGAGAGAAGCTCTAAATGTGATAGAAGGAAATGAAAGACTTATAGTATGCGGAAACTTGAATGGATGGGTGGGTACCGCTCGCGATGGTTTTGAGTCGGTACTCGGGAAGTATGGGGATAAAAGGGTGAACGACGAGTGTGTGACAGTGTGTAATGAGTGAGGAACGATTGACGAAGAATATATATTGTTCAAAAGTAGAGGGTAGAAGGAGAAGTCAGGGAAGGCCGAGACTTACATATGAAGACCACGTGAGCAGATTGCTCAAAAACGGAAAGGTCAAAAGTACTCGGATACCCAGACGTGCGTGTATGAAGCGATTGATGAATCTCGAAGAAGCGAAAGAAGTATGCATGGATCGCGAAGCCTGGCGATCTGTCCTCTCTGACTACCCTGTCAGGGATACAGCGTGAAGATAGTTAGTTAGTTAGTTATGTTATTTAAGCCTTTACGATTTCCCACTGTTGAATTATATAGGATTTGTCAACTTCCTACCATTAGACAGTCTTTTGTTCTGCATACAGTGTTGCGCAAGCACAGGGAACTAACTTTTGATCATACATATATCTCTAAAAAAGAAGATAATAATATTGTATGTACCACAGAGTATGCCCCAACTAAGTTTGCAAATCAACAGTATTACTTTTTGGGGCCTGTTTTGTATAATAAAGTAAATAGAGTATTGCAGATATACCCTTTTACTAGACGCGAGTGTAAACTACGGGTGGAGAACTGGCTTTGTGCCCTTTCTTACAAAGACTTGGAGGATTTCCTGGATGCATAGAATGATTCTTTCCAATCGCAAACACACACACACACACAGAGACACACTAACACAAACACACACACACATACAGAGACACACTAACACAAACCCACACACACAGAGACACACAAACATACACACACACAGAGAGACACCCTAACACAAACACACACACGCACGCAACACACACACACGCACACACACACATTAATTGTTAACATTAGGATTAAATATTGTACTATATTGTGATTTGGAATAACTTAAAATGCCGGAGGTGGGCGTCAATAACTGCTACACATGCGGTTATTTTCGTACACAATATTTTTTCTATCCTGTTTTTTTCTGATTCCAATAAATATTATTATTATTATACAGGGTGACATTAAATAGGTGTAATTGTTTTAAGGGGGTAAGAGTACAGCCCATGGGATGTTCAAAAATGTGTGGAACACCTGGTCGAAATCTACTGGTTTCGGAAATACACGATACTTTAACTTTTTTAGGAAAATTACCAAAATTCAAGAGAAATCCTTAAAAATAAAAATAAATACTGGATGCATGGATTTTATTTTTATTTTATCTGAATGCTGGATAAATTATCCATAAAATAAAAACATCAAATGTTATGAATCAGTTAAAATTTTAGAGTTATGAGAGCTAAAACTTGTAACAATAAAAAAAAAATTTGCTTTATCGAAATTTCAATTGATTTTAGTGAAAAATATCCACTCCGAACTGGTCGTACAAACGATGTCATTAAATTCCTTGTTTCCTTAGCTTTCTAAAAAGGTATAATAAGTGTACAAAATTCTCAGATAGCGCCCAACATACTCAGTTAGTCCCGAGCAGGTAGTTATGATCCCTATTGTTAATGTATTGCAAGCCGAGCCGATACCTGGAATTCTTAAAACCTTTCTCACGGTTTCACTATGCGAGAGTGAGAGAATCGATAAATAGCACAACGTGTGTGAGTGAGATAGCAATTGTTGACGGTTGGCCGTTGCCTTGCGCTTGGGCCCCAAGTTGCGCGACCTCTGTCTAGTACTACTTATATACGCGTGCCGGACGTACCTATTATTCGTACTAGTTATTTCATCCATCTGTTTCTTTGCTTTATTTCAATGGCAAGCTACAGTAGCGAAGAGTACGCAGACATTGTGTTTGTGTACGGATTCTGTGACGGTAATGCTGCAGCGGCCAGAAGGGAGTACATACACCGATTCCCAAATCGTCGCGCACCTAGTGTACGTGTCTTTTCTGCGGCGTTTCAACGGCTTAGAGAAAGTGGAAGTGTTCATGAGCGGCGTCACGATGCTGGTAGACCTCGTCAAGTGGATGCAGAGCACGAAGAAGAAATACTGGATCGTTTTACGAGAGATCCCACTACATCTACACGCATAGTAGCCAGGCAAATGGGATTATCTCAATGCAAAGTATGGTTTACTTTACATGCAGCGCGACAGTACCCATACCACTACACACCTGTTCAAGCGCTAGAGGAGGGAGACCCTGCAAGACGAGTAGATTTCTGTCGCTTCATGCAGCATATGGACGCTGAAGACGCAATGTTTTTAAGTAAAATCTTATGGACGGATGAGTCCAAGTTTGACCGAGACGGCATAACGAATTATCACAATCTCCACTACTGGACTACACGGGGAGAAAATCCAAGAAAGTCCAAGGAAGGAGCTCATCAAAGAAGATTCTCTGTAAACGTATGGATGGGCGTTATTGACAGATACTTGGTGGGGCCATATTTCTTACCAAACAACTTAAATGGCGAAGCTTACGAGGATTTTCTTCGAAACCATTTATTCAACCTTCTCGAAGATGTTCCTGTTCGGGAAGATTTTCCACTAACTAACCGGGAAGAAATGATCTTCCAGAACGATGGCTGCCCAGCCCATTACCGGGCTAGTGTTAGACAATGGCTGGATGAAACGTTTCCACTTCGTTGGATTGGCAGAGGAGGCCCGACGCCGTGGCCAGCGAGGTGTCCAGATTTGACCCCCTGTGATTATTACCTATGGGGTCACATGAAGACATTAGTGTATACAACTCCCGTCAATAATGTTGAAGAATTGAAAGCTAGAATCATAGCAGCTGCTAATCAAATACAGCAAGATCTTACGGGAGTTGTTACTAGGTCCAATCTTAGAAAACGACTACGGGCGTGTATTAGGAACCAAGGAGGTCAATTTGAGCAAGATTTAAAATAATAAGGTGTTTTAATTAAATCAAGTGTTATAAAACGTGTTTTTCCTACTGTGTTTTTGTTATTTCTTTATGTAAATAACTTGAGTATTTTAATTGTAAAGATAACTTGCGTTTTTTCTTATTAAATATTATTATTTTGTATCAGTATGAGTATTATTTCATCTACATTAGATATTTTTTTCATACTACTCTTAGTAAAATTAACCATAGTCATCCTTACTTGCTTGGAGAACCAAATGGGCAACAATACACAATGCATTCATAAAGTCCACTAAAGCAAATCAATGAGACGTGTTACGAGGTAAATTAATGACACTTAAAGAAAAAACCTTAGCAGGGTAGTATGGTAAAGTGCTAATAATGTTATTAATGTGCAGTTTACGTATTACCTACTCGGCAATAACTGAGTTTGTTGGGCGCTATCTTAGAATTTTGTACACTTATTATACCTTTTTAGAAAGCTAAGGAAACAAGAAATTTAATGACATCGTTTGTACGACCAGTTCGGAGTGGATATTTTTCACTAAAATCAATTGAAATTTCGATAAAGCAATTTTTTTTATTGGTACAAATTTTAGCTCTCATAACTCTAAAATTTTAACTGATTTATAACATTTGATGTTTTTATTTTATGGATAATTTATCCAGCAATCAGATAAAATAAAAATAAAATCCATTCATCCAGTATTTATTTTTATTTTTAAGGATTTCTCTTGAATTTTGGTAATTTTCCTAAAAAAGTTAAAGTATCGTGTATTTCCGAAACCAGTAGATTTCGACCAGGTGTTCCACACATTTTTGAACATCCCATGGGCTGTACTCTTACCCCCTTAAAACAATTACACCTATTTAAAGTCACAAATGTGTGTATCTTCCATGAGGCTGGAGAAAACGTAATTCACGCAAATAGACATAGAATTCTTTTACCGAAGGTATGACTCAATGAGTTAATTGACTATAGTATTTAAACTAGCCTATCTACCTTTCACTGGTCATCATCATCATCCGAGCGTCTGTCCCAGTTGCATCTCGCGACGCCCGGGGTCCGCTTTCCTACATTTTCTCCTCCACTTTGCACGGTCGTCGGCATCCCCTGTAGTGAGACCATTGGCACGCATGTCATCCCTTACGACGTCAATCTAGCACTTCTTGGGTCTTCCCCTCTTACCGGGACCCGGCGGGGCCGACATGGCCAGACATTTGTTACCTACGTAGCCCGGCGGTTGCCGCAAGACGTGACCATACCAACGAAGGCGACACTCTTGCAACTTGTCTGCAATGTCACGGACGTGAAGGCTGCCGCGGATGCGTTCTTCATTCATTTCCGTGACACGCAGCTCCCGCTTGTGTCGCTCCAATAACGGCCACGTCTCACTGCCATGTAAAAGGACAGGTCTAATAATGGTTTTGTAGACCTGTCCCTTCAACCGGATCGGCATTTTAGGGTCACAAATGACACCGGTCATCTCCCGCCATTTGGCCCACGCGGCAGCAATGCGTGACTTGACATCGCAATCGATGTCACTGGACGTGTGAAAAACAGATCCCAGGTACTTAACCTGGTCTGTGCGCTCGACTAAATCACCACCTATGGGGACGGATGTGGGATCTGTCGAGTTTAGTGCCAAGTACCCGGTCTTCGCCACATTTAGTTTCAGACCGCCGTTCTCAAGCGTCTCCTTCCTCGCCTTTATACGTCGCACCAATCTGCCCCTGTCCACGTCTGCCAGCGCAATATCGTCAGCATACATGAGCAACCATGGAGGCTGCTCATGCGAGTTCCTGATGCTGTCCAACAATTCGTCTAATATTACACTGAACAGAAGCGGACTAAGGACCGAACCCTAGTGTACCCCGACGGTGATGGGGAAGGGTTTCGTGTCGTCAACAGCAGTCCGAACCATTGAATCGGAGTCACAGTACATGTCCCGGATAGTGTCAATATAGACATCTGGATCCCCTTTGGACCGCTGTGCCCACCAGATCATCGCATGAGGAACACAGTCGAAGGCCTTCTGCATGTCTAGGAACAAACAGTGCAGAGGCGTGTTCTTCGACCTGTATTTCTCTGCGACAACCCTCAGGGCAAAAACAGGGTCCCATGACCAGGGCGAAACCCATATTGACACTCCGAGAGAGTACACTCCTGCCGGATCCGAGGGTCTATAATCCTCACGAAGTTCTTCATGGTGTGGGACATCACCTTTATACCGCGGTAGCTCTCACACTCCTGCACTGACCCCTTACCTTTGAAGACTGGAGTAATAATACTCAGACTCCATTGGTTTGGGATCTACCCGCTGAGGAGTATGCGGTTAAAAAGGTTTACTAAGATGCCCACACTGCGAGGACCCATCGCCTTCCAGGCTTCGATGGGGACTCCATCGGGTCCGACAGCTTTCCGATTCTTCATGCGGCGAAGCGCAGTCAGGACTTCTCCAGGCGTTACCGGTGGCACTAGTCCCTGATTCGGAGGGAGGTCTGGAGGCTGCACCTCTTTGTGCTGTTTATTAAGCAGCTCGTGGAAGTACAAGCGCCATCTCTCCTTTACCGCGAGGTCTTCGCTTAACAGGTTGCTCTCAGGGTCTTTTACACAGCGACACTTGGATATATCCTGTGCCGCTTTGACCCTGAAACGCGCCAGCTTCTAGATGAGCTTCTGCCCCTCAGACGATTCCAGCTTATCATACAGAGGTTGTAAGTGGTCTCGTCTGGCTCTGGCTACAGCTCTCTTTGTGGCACGCTTGGCAGCCCTGTACGCGTCGCGGTCTTCAGGAGATCCGGTCGCTTGCCGCTTTTTAAAGAGGGCTTTCTTCTCCCTAGTCTCCCTCTGGACTGCGTCGTTCCAATACCAAGTTTCCTTCACCTTCATCTGCCTTTCACTGGTAAATAGTAGTAAGAAGATGCAGCAGTAGGTAGAGAGAGAGCGAGAGAGGAATCTCCCACCGAGTTGCGCAGTTTGCGGCGGAATTGGCACAGACTTGTCTTCTACTATCTTTATGACCAGGGGCCTGAGAAGGGGGTCCGTATTGGGTTGCATAAATTTTTGAGGCATAAATTAAAACTGCATAACGGTTTTTGGCATACTCTTCGTTTCGCATAACGTTCAAACTGAATAAATCATTAGGCATACTTTATTTTCCCATAACTTCTTTATAATAATGATATACCCGCATAAAATGTTTACGCATATTTTTTTTAACAATAATGATTACTAATCATAACATTTATTGGCATCTCACTCACTCTCGCATAAAGATTACAAGTCATACATATAGAATACCATAATGTTAACGAGTATATATTTTTATATCTAAGCTTGAACTGTGATTGAAATGCCCACTGATTATAAATGTCGATAGTCACTATACAGCAATTTAAAATGTCATCACTTATATACAGAATATATATAAATAAATAAATATTGTTGGGACAACTCGCACAACGCCATCTGATTCCAAACTAAGCAGAGCTTGTACAATGGTAACCAGATAACTGATAAACGAGCAATTCAGTTCTGGCGCATCGCCGGCCGCTGCCGCGGTACGCTCGCTCGGCTCGCGTGTTGTGGTCACAAGTGACCTAAAACTCCTCCTCGCTTCGCTCGTCGTCGTACCTATTTACGACTTTGCTCAAGACGAGTCTAAAATTAATAACACTTAAAATATCGTTTTATAATGTTAAAGCTTATAAACGTGGCTATGAGTGAGATGATTATTTACAATGGAGAACACAAAAGGGTCAAAATATTACTATCAAATACATCTAAAATTGGAGCGTAGTTCATGTACATTACATTAGTTTTTATTTCACTTCAATACATGCAGTATTTCGGAAGTTATAACGCCGAGAAGTTATAGCCCTTTTTTGAATTTCTGAGATTAGGCGCGCTCATTATGATGTCACAACGTAACACTGACTGCGACAAGGCGTGGCGCGGCGTTCGGGTGCGAACGAGAGCGCGACTGTTGAATGTGTAGTGTCGTGACGTATGCGGTCACCTGCGTTTACGCACTTTTATCGTAAATATTTCAGTAAGTAAGTAAGTAAGTAATACTTTATTGTACCCCAAGATTACAGTTTAACAGACTTAGATATAAAAAAAATGTACAGGTGATACAATTGGCGGCCTTATCGCACAGTGGCAATTTCTTACAGGCAACCATGGGATGAACACTGCGTTAAGGATTTAAAGATGGGGCAGCAAGATGCATTTTTTTTTTCAATTTCTTACAACTAACTATGTACATTATATACACAAATTCACAAATACTAAACACACTGAATACACATTTACATATCTATACATATCTATAATACATATACATATAAATATATACATACCTACACACATATACATACAATCACAAATATATAATCATATATATAAATATACAATACATATACACAATGATGATTTCCTTAAAAAAATATCAGGCGTAGCCAATCTCTCGCAAATAATGATCATTGCTTTTTAAAAGAAGCCAAATTTTGTGCTCGTCTTATAGTTACCGGTAAAGCATTCCACAGTCTAACCGCTTGTACTGAAAAAGACTTGTCCATAAAATTCGTGGAAAGCTGTGGCATTTTTAACTTCAGATTCTCTGATGATCTTAAAACCCTAGTGTTAGAATCGTTCAAAAAAGCAAACCGTATTTCAGATAAGAGGGAGAAAGAGGATTAAAGAGAACACTGTATAATATGGATAGAATATGAGTATTCCGGCGAAAACGTATAGGTAACCACTTGAGTTGTTTTCGAAATTCAGAAACGTGGTCATATTTGCGTAATCCAAATATGAGTCTTATACAGAAATTTTGAATTCAGTCATTATTTGAAATATAAAAAGTAAAAACACAGTTTTTCTCGAATTTTTTTGTAGATTTATTTGCCATTTAAAGTAAGAAACGTTTGTCAGACCCATTGTCTCATCATTTCTTAAATATTCTTAGTCAAATTTAATATTCATTTATGATTTAAACGGTTATCCATACCTCCATTATGCGTTTTGTATTTTATGATAAATTATCTTTAGGCGTATAACAATTATGCCCTTTGCATGTATGCTCATTAAAATTATGATAAAAAAATTAGAGTAAGTTAAAGTTATGCCAATAAAACCATTATGCGTTTATAACACTCTGCTTATCATTATGTATGCGAGAAAACTTTATGCTGAAACTGTTATGCCAAACTACACTATGCTGAAAAAGATTATGCCATCGAAAGGGCTTCCCTGAGAAGGGCGGGTAGGCTCCTCACGTGCCGTACAATAAAAATTGAACCGTCCCTACCAATCTGACTAGGTAGGGACCGTTTAATTTTTGTTTATAGTAGGTTCAAGCTCGGCATGATATCTGTAGGAAATTCATCATGCAAAAAAATATACAACCTGGCTAGTATATAAAAATATGAAAAACATTTTAAATAACCTTAGGTTTTTATTTTTTTTATATGGGTATATAATACTAGCCGATGCCAGCATGGCATAACCCGTGTGGGAAAATATCCCGTTTTCTACAGGAACATGTTAATGGGATTAAAATCCCATAGCATTCAGGGATAATACACCTTTAACTTTCAACATTAACTTAACTTAAATTTTTTCACTGATAACATTAGAAGTATTTTCAAAATTTTTTAATATAATTTTGCAATCAACTACTATCAGCGACTTGGTATGAAAGATGTTTAGTGACAAATGAAAGGACTCCTATCATCGTTTTATGGGCGTTTGTAATGTTAAGTTTAATTTGGAATCTTGTTACGACACCGACATTATATATGGTAGTTCGGATGTTCAGGTGTTTTGTAAATTTAAACACGTTAATCAACTTTTGGAGGTGACTGTACAATTTAGCACAGATTGTATACAATTTTTCTGCAGTATAATAGGGCTAACACACGACCGGATTTGATCCGGCCAGACCGCGATTTGATTTGCCACCCGACCAAATCTTACCGTTTTTTTATTAATTAATTATTATTAATTGAGTCCGCCTCGATCCGCATCGGATATGATCAATGTTGTCGTTCTAGCTACTTTGTTGTAAATTTCCCCAGATTTAATTTAATTTTTCTCCAAATAGACACTTTTTCATAATTTTTTTCCCAATGTTGCCATCTTAGTTAATTTGTCAAAAATGTCCCCAGTACCGATTTTACCTTTCCCCAAAAATTACTTTTTCATACATTTTTTGCCAGAAAGAAAAAAAGAGCTACGTTAATACATAACGTAGTGTTTATTTACTCTATGTAGAGGAATACTATGCATACCAGTTATCTACATAGATAAGTAAAATTGAAATGAGTGTGTGTAATTTTAAATTTGCAGCTTTTCACTAAATGCATATAAAATAATATACTTTATTAGAAACTTTTCATTTCCACAAAAGTTTCTTAAAAAAATTTTTACCCTAGAATAGGGAAAAAGCCCCTAATCTGAATACCCTGTCTGGTCGTCCGGCGCGGTCTGATCCGGTCGTCTGTTGCGACAACAGATTTGGTCGGCAGACTCGGCGGATCAAATCTGTCGAGGTCCGGCAGACCAAATTTGGTCGTGTGATAAGGCTTTAAGAGATAACATTTGTATGATCCAACCGCTATTTTAACGCTCGAAATAAATACACCCGCCATTGGAGTGGCGGGTGTATTTTCGGTTCCGTAGTGGTAATTTTTTTTAAATATACGTGCAATTAAGCACAGATTGTTGACATTTTTTCTGTATTAGAATACATTGAATTTTTTATGATACACCCGTAATTTTGATTATCACCAAAAATTACATGAATAATATACCTTTACGTAATTTCTTCAGCTGTCACGGTCAGTGCTGCTAGCAGTTGCTGCTTCTACTGTTCGTAGTTAAGGTATCGTTCGGAATAGCATCTTTAATATTATTTGGGAATTTGGAATATCTTACGGCCTACCCCCTAAAAACTACATTTTTATCTGGTAACTAAATAACGCTAAAGCTAAAACAGATCCAACAAACTTCAATTGACCAGATTTTTATTAGGTACTACTTAGTGAGCGGCAGAGACTACTGCCGCAGACTACTGATTGTCCGTAGTCTGGTATAAAATAGTACCTTAAGGGCCCCTCTAGGCTCCTATAGGCTCTCTGAAACACCCCTCTACAAATCTATACTTAAGTAATTGTACTTAAAATAGGTTTTAATTATTGTTCTTACATTCTTACATGTGTTCATTACATATGTTCTTTATATAGAGGTTTTAATAAAACATCCTGCCGAAATAGATTTCATCTTTTATTATTAAAATACTTCCAAAATAAGCAACAAACAAATAACAATGTAAAAAGAACAGTCTATGGTGCTAAATAGACCTGCTATTCAAAACTAACACTGTAACGACCATCTGGTATAAGTAAGCGATTTTATCACTGCGTAACTTATAAGTATTACCTGTTCATATTTATCAAATATGGCACTTAGAAGTTGTTTAAGAGTTACACAAGTTATAAAGTACAATATGCTACAAGGGCTCGGGTGAGTGGTCTTCTCTCGCGTCAGTCGGTCATCGCCGAGATGCCCGTCGTGCTTGACTGACTGTCACTCATTGTCATCGAAGTTTAAATATAAATAGGTCGTAAATATTACAGTGTTTGAAAGCAGCAAATTGACACGGTACGATCACAAAAAATACTCTTATAAATTCAGATTCACCCTTATAATTATATAGTGTAAAATATACATTCATTTGAGCTACGCGGCGATATTTTTCGTACACGGATCAGACGGCCACGTGACTAGCGAGGAACATCCGACGGCTGCCGATCGATGCACAAAAATTACAGCAGCATAAACGGTATACAACTAAAATAATTCCATATCCACCCATAAAATACGTAGGTCCTAAGCACAGCGGCCGCCTAGTCCACGATGGAGATCTGCGCGAAGCCGAGCAAGCTCTGCTCGTCCAGCGGCTCCGGGGGCGCCGAGTCCAGGCGGAAGGTGAGCGAGCGCGGCGGCGCCTGGCCGGCCGGCGCGAACAGCGTGTCGTCCACCAGCCGCTGCAGCTGGCGCGCCGTCACGGCCGCGTCCTTGCCGTCCAGCAGCCCGGCGCCCACCAGCTCCGTGGCGATGCCGTCCGCCGAGTCCTTGCCGGCGGCGAACTCGAAGCGGATGTCGTTGAGCTCCTTGCGCGAGTTCCGCATCCGCAGCACGAGGTTGATGACGGGCGACTCGTCGGCCTTGAGCGAGCCGATGGTGAAGCCGGCGGCAGGCGCGGGCGCGTCGTCGGCCTCGCTGTCGGAGGAGTCGGCGCGCGCCAGCGTGTTCATGGGGCGGTCGCGCGCCGCGTCGTCCTCGGCGTCGTCGTCCTCGTCGCTCTCCCACACCCACTCGCCCGTCTCCATGCGGTGCAGGCGCCCCGACGCGCCGGGCTGCCGCCGGCTCGCCTTGTGCACGCGCGTCTCCATGCTCGGCCCGATCGTCACCAGCGTCGACACCAGGTACTTGCGATCTCGCGCCTTCCTGAAGAACGAGTGCTTCAGCAGCTCGGTGGCCGTCGGTCTCTTCGCCGGGTCCTTCTGCAGGCACTCCGATATCATCTTTCTGAACGTTTTGCCGTACGCCTTGTACTGATCCTTCTCCTCGGCGCCGGTGTCCAGGGTGGGCGGGTCGTTCTGCAAGGTCAGCATTAGAACCTTCATCGGCGGGTACTTGTGGTAGGGCGCGGTGCCCGTGGCCATCTCGATGGCCGTGATGCCGAAGGACCAGATGTCCGCCTTGAAGTCGTAGCCGTGGTTCTGCTCCATGACCTCCGGTGCCATCCAGCACGGGGTTCCGACGAACGTGTGCCGGACTTTCTGTCGCGAGAGGTCGCGGCCGGTGGCCAGCCACGCCGACACGCCGAAGTCTGCTATCTGAACGATTCCGTCGTCCCCCAGTAGTATGTTTCCGGCCTTGATGTCCCTGTGGATCTGACCGTTCTGGTGGAAATACTCGAGGCCCCTCAGCACCTCCTTGAGCACGGTGGCGATGGTCGCCTCGTCGAACACGCCGTGCTTGCAGTTCGATATTCTCATCTTGTGCTTGATGATGTCGAGCAGGCTGCCGCCCTCGAGGAGTCGCAGCACGAGCCAAAGCTCGTCCTTGACCACAAAGCTGGTGTAGTAGGTGACGACGTTCTCGTGGTTGCAGCTGGACATGGCCTGGATCTCCTTGAGCAGCTCGTCCATGGAGGTGTTCCACTTCTCGAGGTTGATGCGCTTGATGGCGCACTTCTCGTTGCGCGGGCGGCAGTAGGCGGCGGCCACGACGGCGGTCGCACCCACGCCGATCACATCGAGCAGCTCGTAGTCCTCGTGGCTGTTCGGCCAAGTGTTTCCGGAACTCGCCATTCTCGCTTATTCTACTACCACAGTCCTTGTCTCCAGTAGGTAACTAATTTGTACTTCTAGTAAGGCCAATATTTAAGTAGTAAAACGTAACTATAACTTCTTTGCTGTAAAAACACGGTCTCCCATGTTGAGGTAATGATTAGGTTTGTAGTTTTTAACAACAAGCTGCTTGCTTGTCTTGGTATTTTCGTATCTATGAAGTGTTTGACAGCTTTCCCTTAATTCTAGTAATGTTTTGTCTAAATATTGTTTAGTATTGTCGTTGTAGTCTACACCTGCAGGATATAGATCATCACCTGTAATTAAAAAAAAAAACCTAAATATAGTTTGGAACAAATATATTTGTTCACAGTACAGCCAAGTGCATTGTAATACTGTGTAGATTTATTTATGTGTAGTTAAGATATAAATTTTTATTGATTTACTGTAAAACGAAATCCTTAACATACATAATCTATTGGCAGCCAAACTAAATAATATATTAATATGATACATTACCTGGTAACAAAGATACGACGCCATCTTTAACCTTCACAAAAACAGGGTAGATCAGATCTTTGCCATAACCGCTGTATTCATGTGCGACTTGTATTAACTCTTCAATATCCTTTACAAGACACAATCGGTTCAGCTCATATATTTGTGGAGGTTGCAACACTTGGTCAGAGTTTAATACTGTCTCGGGGTCCAACCACTGGAAGTTCAAAATTGAAATGTGATCAACTTCATTACATCATTTCAACACAGATGCTATTTCTTGCCAATGACTTGTCTATAGCATGGATTAATTTTTAAAAGCAATTAGTATGCTAAGTTTCACATAATTTTTGAATTCAAATGAAAAAGACAACTTGGTTCAAGACAGGGATTGAACCCATAACCTTCCGTTGACCGTGATGGGTAGTTCAGTGGATAGAAAATTGCCCTGGTCACGGCATAGGTCACGGGTTCAATTCTTGTCTCGAACCAAGTTGATTTTATTTTTCGTAATATTTATTTTTAATCTATAGCAGAGAAGAAGTCATTGTATCTTTGATAAATAAATAAACAACCTTTACTTGTGCAGTTCCCGTGAAAATGCAGGGACAAAATGCAGCCTAAATTACTCTTTATAACATCAGCTAACTAACTAGCCAGTGATATACCCGACAAAATAGACAACCAGACAGACAGACAAAGAATATATTTTTTTATGTAATGTATATACTTTAATATGCAAGTGAAAAACTGATAATTTGGAAATATCAATCCAATATTAATTTTTCGTGGCCTAGCGGTCTCAGTGTTCTGTAAACGATCACTGAGTTACGCAACTTTCACTATGGCTGGTCCTCGGATGGGTGACCACTTTGTGGCATTTACATTTGCGAGCGTTTCCGTGCTTCGGAAGGCACGTTAAGCCGTTGGTCCCGGTTGCCAGTAAAATGGCAGTCGTTAAGCCTGGTTGAAGGCCTTATGGGCGGCTTGAAAACTTCAGCAGCAGGTAGCCACAACTTGCGTCTGTCTATTTCAACACGGCAATGGGCTCACCACCTATTACGTGGGACAGGAATCCACACGGTGAAAAGTGGGCATATAATATGCCTCTGCCACCCCTTCGGGATAAGGCGTGATGGATATTTATTTATTTTTATTTTATTAATTTTTTTTCATATTTTATAAACTACTCGGGACTTCACGCAAATAATTTTGTACTTACATTCACCGACGTTTCGGGCGCGTTGCAGCGCCCGTGGTCGCGGCTGGACTGATGATAATAATGGAGGGTAGCTACAAACAAAAGTAACTCCATGCATACTCTCGGCCCTCGCCATCAGTCCAGCCGCGACCACGGGCGCTGCAACGCGCTCGAAACGTCGGTGAATGTAAGTACAAAATTGTTTCGCGTGAAGTCCCGAGTAGTTTAAAAATAACATTTTTTTTTATTTGTATATGTTATTAAAGCAATATTACATTTTGCTTACCCCAACATTAACCACTTCAGAGCCACTCGTGATGGTTTTTGGCTTTGTTTTTACAGCTGCAATGAAGAATGCTGTATCAAACCTTTTCTCGAATGTGATGGGGGTGAGCCAATTGCTCCAATATTTTAACGACCAAATGTCAGGGTAACACTTGTGCTCCTTACACAGTAATAGCCAGTCTTCTGGATTTTTAGACACCTGGAATTGTAGAGAATATATATAAAGGACATAGCGAGGAACAAAATATAGATAAACATGTAAGTGTAAAATTTAATAAGTAAAAGCTTTAAAGGTTATTAATAAAGAATGTATTATGTAATGTATATTGAGGAGCAAATAATTTACTATTTAAATTAAAAGAAATGGAATTATGTACACTACGATTAGAGAACACAAGTGAAAGAAAAATCAATAATATTGTAACCAGCTTATAATAAAAAAATAAAAAATTAGGTACCATGTTTTATAACATACTATAAATTGGCTCATTTTTTTTTATCATTCACTGTGATCCACTTTTGAGCTATGCCCAAAATTAAAGTATTATAGTTCATTGGGAGATAGACTCATTTCTAGACTAACCAAAAATCTAAGAATGAGCATGCAAAGAGATAGGAAACACATAGATTACGGACTTTAGAGAACCTAATAGAAAAGACTGGAGGAGCTAAAAAAGCAATAAAACTACTACACGAAAAGAAACAATGGATACCCAAACTAAAATATTTCTCTGGTAAAGACAAAACTAAAAGACCAAACATTTTAAGTACTGCCACAGATTATTATAGAGACCTATACTCAAAAAGATCAACAACTCAACACATTGAACCACTTGACTCGGATGAATTTCCATTCAATCAGCAATCAGCAATCAGCACACTGAAGAGAGACAAAGCACTAGGCCCCGATAATATCTCAAACGAAGCGCTACTCGAAACAAAATATATTATTACACCATTGCTAACTAAAATTTTAAACATTATTTTGAAAACAGAGAAGATTCCAAAACAATGGACAGTATCCTCTATTAAACTACTGCATAAAAAGGGAAACAGAGATGACATTGGCAATTATAGGCCCATAAGTCTAACGTCCAATATGTATAAAGTATTTTCGAAAATTATCTAAAACCGTATTACTAAAACTTTGGACGAAAATCAACCCAGAGAGCAGGCAGGCTTCAGAAATAACTACTCCACAGTGGATCACACGCACGTTGCTAGACAGATAGCTGAAAAATTCAAGGAATACAATATCCAATTTCACTGTTGCTTCGTAGACTATTGCAAAATTTGGGAAGCCTTGCAAAAGCAGGGTGTCAAGCACAAGTACATTAGGATAATTAAGAACATCTACACAGGCACCACAGCAAAAATCATTAAAATGGAAAAGGAAGGCTGCGACATTTATATCCTGAGAGGAGTAAGACCCTCTATCACCCAAACTGATTACAGCTGGTCTAGAAGAAGTATTCCGAAAGTTGGATTGGACAGAAAACGGCTTAAATATAGATGGCGAGAAACTGACGCATCTGAGATTTGCGGACGACATAGTGGTCTTTGCCAATACGGCAGAAGAATTACACCAAATGCTAGAAGAACTGAATACAGCTAGTAAAAAAGTAGGACTCTTAATGAATATCCAGAAAACAAAAGCGATGATCAATGCTAGGGATGCCACAGTGATAGAAATCGATGACAACACCATTGATTATGTATCAGAATATATATATTTAGGTCAACTTATTTCCAACTATGATTCAACTGCAAGGGAAATAGACAGAAGAAACACATGGAAGAGATATTGGTCCCTGAAAGAAGTTATGAAAAATAACGAAACTAGCATGCACATCAAGAGAAAACTCTTCAACACATGTATCCTACCTATTCTCACATACGGCTGCCAAACATGGGCACTTACCAAAGCACTATGCAAAAGATTAAGTACAACCCAAAGAGCCATGGAAAGAAGCATGATTAAGAAAAGAAGAATGGACAAAATTAGTAACAATAATTTAAGGGACAGAACTGGTTTAACTGACGTAACATATAAAACAAAACAGCTTAAGTGGAAGTGGGCTGGACATACTATAAGAGGAGGAGATAAATGGAGCACAACTATAACAGAATGGCAACCAAGAGGCCATAAAAGAAACAGAGGTAGGCAATTTAAAAGGTGGGCCGATGAAATAATAGAAATGGCTGGAAAGACGAAGAAATATATTATTGTGTTCAGTTTTTACCCGATTCTGCCAGTATGCTACATCAATATCTTCAATAAATTCTGCCCATTGCCCCACTCGCTCCTCTTTATTTTTACGACTGCACAGAAGTAATCCTAACTCTTCAAATGTCTCTCTAATTGCAGTTATTCTCAGCTGAATGTGTCTAAAATAAAAAGAGAATAATTTGTTTTAGTATGCATATAACAATAGGCTGAATATGCCAGCAGGCTGTACCAAATTATGCACATTCATCATTGAGTTACTTACAAGACTATCCTACAAATCTTATAAAGTTTTAATAGAGTACGGTCTACATGCACTGAGACACCATGAGTTCCTGCCACAAATTCTACAAGGCTAAAATTTCTTATACAATGTCAGTAATTTAGTAGAACCTGAGGCTGGACCAAATTAAAATATCAGAAGGCTAGTTGACGACCGCGGCTTCGCCCGCGTAGAGAAGTTTTCTTGTTCCCGTTTCCCACTGGAACTTGTTTCCAGGATAAAAAGTAGCCTATGTGTTATTCTGATGTATAAGCTATATTATTGTAAAGTTTAATTAAAATCTTTTTAGTAGTTTTTACGTGAAAGAGTAACAAACATCCATACAAACTTTTACATTTATAACATTATTAAGACTAAGATTAAGTTATTAAGATGTGGCATGCTGAAAACTGTCATAAAGAATTACAGCAGCTAAATTCATGACATTGCAGAAGAATATTTTTAAACTGTGTCTGATCACATGAAGAATATATGACTGGCACATGTCAACTCCCCTTGGTCTCCCAAGTCTAAATAACCCAAAATTGGGTATCATATAAGCTAAATTTTACTAATTACGCTGTGTCAGAAAGAGTTATGATATATATATATCGCTGTGAGAGCAATATGACTAGCTTGGTCCGAGAGTATTTTGAAAAGAAAAATTGTAATAACTGGGCATTATATCACTCAACATTGTAAGAATTTAGTTTATATTGTACTAGTTGACGCCAGCGGTTTCGCCCACATAGAGAAATTTTTCCATCGCCGTTTCCCACAGGAATTTGTTACCAGGATAAAAAGTAGCCTATGTGTTATTCTGATGTATAAGCTATATTATTGTAAATTTTCATTAAAATCTATTATTTAGTTTTTACGTGATAGAGTAACAAACATCCACACAAACTTTCGCATTTATAATATTATTAAGATTAAGATAAAGTGACAAGCATATTATTTATCATTATAAATACAAGGCATAAGAATAATCTTGCATTACCTGTAACTCATCTACAAAAAGCTCTAATGGAACCCTGCATTTTACAAATTGTATGCTAAATAACATACTACTATATATCAATATACTTATTTGCATTAAAAAAAAAAACAATGGTTAAACTTGTTTCTCACATTTATAAGTATGACTCACCAGGATTTTCTTTACTAGCCAATTCTATATGTTTAGCAGATAAAAAAGATTTGTCTTATGAGTTGTTAGGTTTTTTAATTATATATTCAACGAGGAGATATTACTTCGCCCATGACCCACAATATAAAAAAAAAACTTTTATCCCATAGCTTTATAAATTCTACAATAACGCATATAAATATTCCCAATTTGTTGACATTTATGACTAGTGCACCACTCTCCAGGGTAGTAGGGTGATGATATATAGCCTTCCTTGATAAATGAGCTATCTAACACAAAAAGAAATTTTCAATACTTCCTGAGATTATTGCATTCTACCAACTAAACAAACAAACTCTTCAGCTTTATAATATTAGTATAGATAACAGTCAATATATTTAGTATACAGGTGTTACTTAATGTATTACCATTGTATTGATTACATGGTAATTGACTTAATTACTTAATGTTTCACTAAATGAACAGACTTATTAGAAAATATGTGCTTGAGGTTTTCTTAACAAATATTCTTTATCAGTCCAGAGAATAGACTGATAATGAATATTATTCATAACAACATGCTACCTTACACACAGCTTCTTGCTTCTTTATATGCAGCATACAGGGTCAGAATGTCAGTATGTCACACCCCAAAGCTTGGTACAGTGCACTCATTTAAGGTATGCATGATACTGTTCACCAAATAATAGATAGATATTAGTTCAGCAGCCATAGCAAGGTGCTACTTGCATCAGTTTCTTAACTTTCCAAATTACATTAGTGAAAGGATGATTCAAGAAAAACCTATGTATAATTTATATTGGCAAGCAACCATTTACTTCACATTTGATTGATTAACAACTGTGCAAGCATACATTTTGTTTATTATACTTATCAATAAGTGTGACAGACGAACATCAGACAAAATGTCAAGGTCCACAAATATTACCTTTGTATTGGATCCTCTTGGAAAATAGGAGTAATAATTCCACTAGGTTTGTGAAACGATTCAAAATCTTGTTTATTATAACCAAAAGTGGAAAGGAGAGATAGCCAGCTTTGAGAACCGTCGATTGACTCACTGACACCACCGGGAAATACCACGCTGTTGGGGAACGTTGCCTTTTTGGTGCGAGTCTGCAACAATAATTCGTAATTAACACTGCCATGATTTTGCACTCGAGACAACACTTCATTGCGTTTTGAGAGCACTATTAGCGAAGCAGCATCACGCCACCGTTTTACAGTAATATTATTCATGCCAGATACAGTGACGACGACGTAGCAGAATTAAAATGCAAGGTCGACTTACGCGTTTCACGTTAGGAACTAAATGTTAGATAATCAAGTTTATTAAATTCTTATCGATAATGATATATTGTTTTCATGGGAGCATATTTTTTTTGATGTGGCGATACTATTACTTCGCCAATGACTTAATGTGGATTTGATTATAAATGTTTTTACGAAAATAGCACAAAATTGTCATTTTCTGCAGTCACAAACTATTTTTGTGATAAGCAAGCAAGAGCATCGCATTGACGTCTTTGAATCGATTGAAAATAATCGACTAAACCTAATTTGTTCATATTATCTATGATAAGGTTTGATGGATTAAGATCAAGAATTCTAACAATTTGTACCAAAGTTTTATATTCATCTGTTGATCTGTCTGCCCAACTAATGCCTAGGAAGAGTGACAAGTGCGGACGCTTGCTTTATATTATTTTCTAAAACTAGTGCATTTATCTTGTTTTATGTGCGGGAGTGGTGGTTTCTTGGACATAAAAGTTGTGTTAACGTGCTATAGTGAAAGACAATGATATATATGCAGTGAAATGCTATTTTCTCTCTTGCCGCGAAACGTCCACTGACAACCTTAGTATAAGAATCACCATTATACTGAGGCAAGGACCAGGACGGACAATAAGGACATGACATCGACAGGACAGGACTAATTAGAAGATAAGATTCAAGAAATATGATATAAAAAATAAGATTTGGCTAAAAGGTCTTAGAAACCAGGCCATTAAATAATTATTAAAAAAAAAAAAACTAATGCCTAAAATATTCCAAAATGTTTCAAATGTTTGCTAATACTTAGGAAATGAAAGTTGTTTTTTGGGAGAAATCAGTTATGAAGTCATAAACACCGATTTCTTCTCGACTCTATAAAATCCAAATCCATGAATTTAGTCTAAGCATATAATAGAGGTCAGAGAATTAGTAAATTTATAAAAGGTACCTATGTGTTAGACAGGGGCGGATCTTGAATTTGTGGGGCCCTGGACTAATACAGCTTAGGGGCCCTACCTAATTTCTCAACCAATTGCCATTTTATCAAAAAACTGTTATCTGTAGTGATGTAGGTATATAATATATGTTAAGTACAGGAAAAAAATAGGAAAACTAAATATTTTATTTATTTATTAAAACATTATTTATTGAAAACAAATTGACAGGTTATGAATGGTAATGTCTTAGATTATATAAACACCCAGATACCACGTCAAGTACAACGCGTGTCGTCAAAGTTGCTGCCACTTTTTTAGCCATGTGTGGGTAAGCCACGCAGGGCGCGTGTATATTACGTACGCCGTTGCGTTTGTGTGCGTCACGTGTGCGACAATGACCGTATGCTGCGTCACGTGTGCACCAATGACCGTATTGCGTCGCGATGACTCAATACGGTCTAACTATGACCGACATACCCGAAATAGTGTATATTTTTTGGCTGCATTTTCGTCGCGCGCATTAGTAATCTGGGTGTTTATATAATCTAAGGATAATGTTATATAAATTATTAAGCAACCTTTCTGCAATTTTTGTGCTGCAAAGTCTTTTATTTGGTCATAGCACTGTAAGTCCTCTGTTACATCGCAATTTATGGAAAGAACTGTTAAATAATTTAGTCGATAGTTCGACATTGTTGTCCTGTATTTGTTTTCTATTTACGACATCCTAGAGAAAGAGCGCTCAGCTTCACAGCTAGGGATCTTCAATGTTAAAAATATATAGCAGATATAGCAATTTGGGAAAACATCAACAAGTTCTTTTCATAAATTAGCTAAAAAATTTCACTGCAGGAGGTGTCTTTTTGCAGTCTAAGATAGAGTCATCTTAGACTGCAAAAAGTAAGATTTTAACTGAATGTACGTCCACGTCAATTGGATAATAATCAATAATATTACGTAAACCTTGCATGAGTTCTTTATTTTTGTCTTGCAAATCCTTTAAAAATTTAATATTTTGCTAAATATCTCATAGGCTTGGCCTCTATTATTTAAATCCATAATCATCTTATCCAACGCAACGTTAAGAGTGTTTCTTTTAAATTTTATCTGTATATTTTAGATTTATATGAAAATTTTGAAGTAATGTGTCTCTTATTATTTTATAATGTTACCTGTTTTTAACCCCCCTCAAAAATAGGGGTGTTAATGTTATAAGTAAGACGTAGATTTCGGTGTGTAAGTGTCTGTCTGTGGCATCGTAGCTCTTAAACGGACAAACCAATTTTAATGCGGTTTTTTTTTAATTTGAAAACCCGTTTCTTGGTGGTGGTTCTTAGGTATATTTGGTAAATATCGGTTCAGCTGTGTAAGAGTATCACTTTTTTTTTAATAATGTTAGGCACTTTTGGCGTGTGATTACTCTGTTTAATGACAATTAATAGAGAACTTTGACTTAATGCTGACTCCATGTGGGCTTCGGGGGGCGATTTGTAATTTCATCTAGCTAGGAGGACTCTTAGACACCGAGATTGGTCAAACTCGGTTCGATATTTCTCTCCGCGTAGTTCATGTATCTGTCCTGTTTTATTCAATAAATAGAAGAAACATCATGTCATTCGGTCGCTCCGTTTCGAAATGAAAGCTTTTTTTTCTTTTCACGGGGAATGCATTTACGCACCATCATCCCTGCTGCGGGGGCAGTAAGGACGGTGTGTGGGGCTCCCGGCCCGTGAGAGGAGGCCGTCCTACCCACTAAATGCCGCGGTGTTCCGCCTCACCTTAAACCGACTCGCAGGGTAGGCCTGAGGTTAAATCACTGCGAGCCGGCAAGGGGCACCCCAGAATGGAGGGGTCCGTCTCGGCGCGGTCGATAGGCGACCACCCCGGAGCTCCCTAAGGAGCTGAAGGACTAATCCGCACCTCCACCGCTCTCGAGCGCACCTCTGTAAGCAGAGGAGGTGAGAGCGGCCGGTACGGGCGTGCGCAAAAAGTGGGCACCCCCTGGAACACAGAAAGGGTGCCCGTCGCCAAGTGGCCAGCTGGGCGGGGTCCCCCGACCAGACACTAGTGTCGGCGGACCCCGCCCAGCTGGCCACTTTGCGACGGGCACCATGAAAGTAGACACAAAAAAATGTCCGAGCGCCGTTCTACATACCTATACATTTAATATAACAAAGTTCAAAATAACATTTGCTCGAATTTAGGCGTTAGGCCGATTGCATAATGTTCAAAATCGCTCGTATGCAATGTCATCATCATTCACTATGGGCTTGCGTACGAATAGGGAACAAGTCAGCAGTGGAGACGTTATTGATACTCAAATTATTATATTATTTTTATATCAAATTAGGCAAGCGCTTGACCACAAGTTGCCTGATGGTAAGCAATGCAGTGTTCCTAGATGGAGTGCACTTGTCTAGAAGGAGTGTATAATGTAAAATGTAAAGAGTAATATATAACAAAATTAGACTGTATAAAAGAGTGAGTTAAAATGTACCTAGAAGAACTCCGAAACTACCATCTGATTTCAAAAAAGGTTTCTGTATTTTTATTTCATCTACCTATCATATTATTGCACTAGTAAATTAAGTAAGTAGTGGTAAATTCATTTAAAAGGATAAATTCTTACTTGTAAAGTAGGTTTTGCATTATTGTTAAGCCTGCTAAAACCTTTCGTTGTTGTATAAATGTCTGAAGGAGGAAAGTGATTGGAGCATACAACCGTCCCTTTATATGGCTTGAAGTTTAATTGATTTCGGGCTTTTGCTATAATAACTGTCCATTCTGAGCATCTTATGGGGTTTCGAGGAAAACTAAAAACAAAAATATTGTACTTAAATAAAATAAATAAATATCCATCACGCCTTATCCCCGAAGGGGTGGCAGAGGCATATTATATGCCCACTTTTCACCGTGTGGATTCCTGTCCCACGTAATAGGTGGTGAGCCTAATTGCCGTGTTGAAATAGACAGACGCAGGTTGTGGCTACCTGCTGTTTAAATTTTCAAGCCGCCCATAAGGCCTTCAACCAGGCTTAACGACTGCCATTTTACTGGCAACCGGGACCAACGGCTTAACGTGCCTTCCGAAGCACGGAAACGCTCGCAAATGTAAATACCACAAAGTGGTCACCCATCCGAGTACCAGCCATAGTGAAAGTTGCGTAACTCAGTGATCGTTTACAGAACACTGAGACCGCGAGGCCACGAGCGCTTCTATTGTACTTAATTATTTATACCTTAAAATAGTAAAACGCAATCGACCTACATATTTTTGGTACGAAAAACTAAAAAATAAAACATTCAGCAACATGGTAATACATAAGTATAAATATTTAGTTCATAAACTCAAAAAATATTTAGTGTCAATCCTCTCCATAGCTTTCCGTTAGAACACAATTTGCAAGTCACTCTCGGACGCGACACTATTTGATTCTCTTTTACTCTTGCATATTTATCTAAAGTGTGAAAGAGATACACTTTAGACGCGATGCGCGGTCGGGCGGGCAGCATTTTATTTTTGCTAATAAAATGTTTTTTTTTGAAATTTAAATGTAAACACGCACTGTGGATACATAAATACGTAAATTCGTTTTGATACTTACCTAAAATATGAGACACCATCCTTTTTTGTCACGTATCTGCTGTTATTTGGGCAGGAAACAACCGAACACTTTGGCATCACGGACGTTGTACGAGGATTGCGGTCGCCTTACAACTAAACAAAAACTCTGCGCACTTCGCAGCGTGCGCCGAGTTTCGGCGCGGACATTTTATTTGTCTGATTGTGACTCTATAGTATTGTAACTCAATGCTTCTATGTCTAAAAACATTTTCAAATGAAGCAATGAAGCCTTCAAGACTGCAAGATCATTTGAATAAAATGCATCCAGATAAGAAAGACAAGAATGTAGCATATTTTCAAGACCTAGAGATGAAGCATAATACTCAGCCAAGTGTAGCAAAACTATTTTCGGCAGCTGTTAAGCAAGATGACGACGGACTTCGAGCTTCGTACAATATCTCTTTGTTAATTGCTCAAAAAGGCAAACCACACAACATCGGAGGAGAGTTAATTTTGCCAGCAATTAAGGAAGTAATAACTACTGTGCTTTATAAACCGGCCGCAGATATTATCCGAAAAATTCCTTTGAGTAATAATTCTGTGCAAAGACTAATTGATGAAAACATTGAAGGATCATTGTGCAATCATCTGAAGACTAGTCAATTCTCAATTTAGTTCGATGAGTACACTTTACCTACTAATGAAGCATTGTTGCTGTCTTACGTGAGGTTTATTAAACATGAGAAAATATGTGAAGAACTATTGTTTGCTAGAAATTTAGAGACCGATACAAAAGGCGAAACCATATTCAATACATTGGAAAAGTTTTGTGATGAGAAAGAGATTCCCTTGAAAAACATTACATGAGTTGCTACGGATAGCGCTCCGGCTATGACAGGGTGCCATAAATGCTTCTTTATAGCGTACTTAAAAAATAAAATTCCAGATGTACTTGCTGTACATTGCGTTACTCATAGACAACATTTGGTTGTTAGAAACTTAAGTGAATGACTATTTCAATCACTGCAATATGTCATCAAAGCAGTCAATAAAATCCGTACCAGCTCTTTAAATGATAGATTATTTCATCAGCTTTGTGTTACTAATGACGAAGATTCCAACCGTTTGTTGCTTCATACTGAGGTTCGTTGGCTATCAAGAGGCAATTGTCTGACTCGATTTTACAACCTGTTTGACTCTGTGATAGAGTTCTTGGAAACTAAAGATACAGAATTGCGCAACAAGCTCATTACTTTATTTACATGACATTAGCTTACATGACAGACCTGTATAAATTGTTCAACGACATGAATCTCCAACTGCAAGGCGAAGAACTAATTTAATTAAAACAAAAAATGTCGTTGCTGCTTCCGCAGCCAAACTGTTTCTATACAAAAAGAATATGGGCAGACGTGAGTTTCACAATTTTCCGAATTTATCAGTATCCTGTAGTAACGACGACTTGTTTGCCTACTGCCAACATTTGGAAAACCTCCACCTTGACTTCACCGAACAATACCAGGACATTTTGAACTTGGAAATACCAGGCTGGGTGTTAGATCCGTTTTCAAATGTCAACACAGCAATCTCACCTCAGCTGGAAGAAGAACTTATAGAATTAACAACAAACGAGTAAATAAAAATCAAGTTCAAAAATGGCTATCAAGAATTTTGGCTACTAAAACCGATCCCGCAATTGTACCCTGGATTGTGGTCAATCGTTCAACGATTCTTGATAGCATTCCCATCGTCATATTTGTGTGAACATGGATTTAGTGCTGTGGCAACGCTGCTTACTAAAAAGAGAAATCGTTTGCATGTTACCGAACGTGGCGACTTGCGGCTGTTCTTGAGTAAGTGGAACCTGATATCAACAAACTTATTAAACAGCATCAGATTCATCCTTCACATTAGTTTTTATATAAGAATCGATTATGTTTGTTTTATTTTGAATAAAAGATACTCTATCTGAATACTATAAAGTTGCGTTTCAATAATCATTCTCATTGGTAGGTGTAGCCCGTAAGAGTTAACTTGAGACCTGAGCGTCGTTATGTACTACCTACTGTGCTCAGGTCTCAAGTTAACTCAACAAAACATTTAATTAATTTAATTTGAAGTTATAGTGGGTTTTAAGTAGCTGAAAAAATGGGGACGCTAAAAAATTATTTAGTCTCAAAGTGGGCAGTAGACAAAATAAGTTTGGGAACCTCTGCTGTAGTCTGTTCCCATAGTAAAATACCTATTTGAAAAAGATCTGTTTAGTTCTT
Organism: Thumatha senex; assembly: GCA_948477245.1. Taxonomy (NCBI): domain Eukaryota; kingdom Metazoa; phylum Arthropoda; class Insecta; order Lepidoptera; family Erebidae; genus Thumatha; species Thumatha senex. The sequence continues at coordinate 27,272,438 of OX419728.1, forward strand.
TGTATTTCTTTATTAAAGCTGAATATATAGCTTTCGAATCTTTATTTTGAAAGTCGTTCATTTCATGTGAAAGGTCATTAATAAAATCTTTATTTAGCAAATCTGGCCACAAGCCCAGGTCCCCGTCCACTCCCTGATATTTTGCAGCCAGGACTTCTTTCTTCGTCCAACGCGCCTTTTACCCTCAACCTTGCCCATCATTATCAGTTGGAGCAGCTTCTACCTCTCGTGTCTAAGAACGTGACCGAGGTATTCTATTTTGCGCTTCTTAATAGTATGCATAAGCAGCATAAGTTTCCGGGTCATTCCGACACGCCAGAGTACAGTTTCGTTCCTGACTATTTCAGTCCAACAGATACGGAGCATGCGACGATAACACCACATCTCAAATGCTTCTATTCATCTCATAATGTCTTCTTTTAAGGTCCATGCTTCGCAGCCGTAGTGACTACGGGCCAGATGTAACAAAAGAGCATTCTAACTCTGAGCTTAATGTTTATTTGACGACAATACAATATATATCTCATTTTGTTAAATGAGGCTCGGGCAATTTCAATCCGGGTCTTGATTTCGTGATTAGGTTCCCATGTTTCGTTTACCCAAGCGCTGAGGTACTTATACTGTCGCACACGCTCTAGGTTTGTGTTGCCTATCAGTATGTCAGGATTAAAATCGGAATTCCTCGATATCACCATAAATTTAGTTTTACTGATGTTAATAGTAAGCCCCGCTCTCTCACTACTCTCATTTACCCGGTTTATCTTGGCCTGATGGTCCTTTGCTGAAGCTGCAATGAGAACTGTATCATATGCATGCACATTCCTTTAGCTGAACACCAATGTCGTTTTCTGAGGAACCAGAGGGTTGCTGGAAGTCAAGATTTTGCACATTTTTAGGTTTTAAAAATCCTGCATATTTTCATCACATGTACTTTTCCTGGCTTTGCGATTCTTTGCTCTCTTCGGTTAGATTCTCTTCACATAAAATAAAAACCTTTACGTTTTTAATGTAGTTGTAGCTATTTCATTCGCGTTTATATATTCTGATTTAAAAAAGTTTCAATTTTTGTCCTTTCTTTAGTATTCCTACATGTTCCTATTCCATCTTGTGTTAACACCTTAATACATGACGGGTGTAAGGGGCCCCACCAAGATCTTCGGGGCCCAAGTCAACCTCCAACAAGAGTGCAACAGAGCCCGGCCTTTGCAGAACGGCTACAAGCTGTATTACACGGGTGCGCCTTGTGGGGAGAACGGGGTGGCCGTGGTGCTCTCCGAGGGGCTGCAGAGCGGCATCTTGGAGGTGAAACGCTGTAGCGACCGGCTTATGATCGTGAGGGTGCTTATCGATGGGATTATAACCCACCTGGTAAGTGCCTACGCGCCACAGGCCGGTTGTAGCGACGCCGATAAGATGTCGTTTTGGGGCCAACTCGAGGGAGTGCTTCGGAGCATTCCGTTGTCACAGGGAATCATTTTGGGCGGCGACCTTAACGGTCATGTGGGTGAGAGGTGTGAGGAGTTTGTGCGTGTTCATGGTGGTTTTGGATACGGCACCCGCAACGCTGAAGGAGAAACTATCCTCAGAACGTGTGCGGCTGCCGATCTGGCCATTGTGAACACGTATTTCAAAAAGAAATCCGAACATCTCATCACCTACAAGAGCGGGAGGCGTACAACTCAGATCGATTTCCTACTCACTAGGCGACACAGCATCGGCAAGGTGGCCAACTGCAAGGTCATACCCGGAGAGAGTCTTACTGCACAACACCGTCTCCTTGTCATGGACCTCTGCGTGAAGCCTAAAGGCAAACGCATCGAGCGGTGCCAGCGTCGCATCAGATGGTGGTTGCTAGATGAAACTAGGTCCCAGGAGTTCGTCTCAGCTGTCGGTGACAAGTGCACCGACACTGAAGGCGAACCAGTTCAAGAAGGGACAAAGTTCAGGCGGCCATCCTTGCAGCGGCGAAGGTGGTGCTCGGTGAGTCTAAGGGTTGACGCAAATGTGACAAGGAAACTTGGTGGTGGAACGAAGAAGTCCAGAGGGAGACTAGAGAGAAGAAAGCCCTCTTTAAAAAGTGGCAAGCGACCGGATCTCCCGAAGACCGCGACGCGTACAGGGCTGCCAAGCGCGCCACAAAGAGAGCTGTAGCCAGAGTCAGACGAGACCACTTATAACCTCTGTATGATAAGCTGGAATCGTCTGAGGGGCAGAAGCTCATCTATAAGCTGGCGCGCTCCAGGGTCAAAGCGGCACAGGATATATCCAAGTGTCGCTGTGTAAAAGACCCTGAGGGCAACCTGTTAAGCGAAGACCTCGCGGTAAAGGAAAGATGGCGCTCGTATTTTCACGAGCTGCTTAATAAACAGCATAAAGAGGTGCAGCCTCAGGACCTCCCTCCGAATCAGGGACTAGTGCCATCGGTAACGCCTGGAGAAGTCCTGACTGCGCTTCGCCGCATGAAGAATCGGAAAGCTGTCGGACCCGATGGAGTCCCCATCGAAGCCTGGAAGGCGATGGGTCCTCGCGGTGTGGGCATCTTAGTAAACCTTTTTAACCGCATACTCCTCAGCGGGCAGATCCCAAACCAATGGAGAATGAGTATTATTACTCCAGTCTTCAAAGGTAAGGGGTCAGTGCAGAAGTGCGGGAGCTACCGCGGTATAAAGGTGATGTCCCACACCATGAAGATCTTCGAGAGGATTATAGACTCTCGGATCCGGCAGGAGTGTACTCTCTCGGGGTGTCAATATGGGTTTCGCCCTGGTCATGGGACCACGGACCCTGTTTTTGCCCTGAGGGTAGTCGCAGAGAAATACAGGTCGAAGAACACGCCTCTGCACTGTATGTTTCTAGACATGCAGAAGGCCTTCGACTGTGTTCCTCGCGCGATGATCTGGTGGGCACTGCGCTCCAAAGGGGTTCCCGAGGTCTATATTGACACTATCCGGGACATGTACTGTGACTCCGATTCCATGGTTCGGACTGCTGTTGGCGACACGAAATCCTTCCCCATTACCGTCGGTGTACACCAGGGTTCGGTCCTTAGTCCGCTTCTGTTCAGCGTAATATTAGACGAATTGTCGGACAGCATCAGGAACTCGCATGAGCAGCCTCCATGGTTGCTCATGTGTGCTGACGATATTGCGCTGGCAGACGCGGACAGGAGCAGATTGGTGCGACGTGTGAAGGTGTGGAAAGAGACGCTTGAGAACGGCGGTCTGAAACTAAATGTGGCTAAGACCGAGTACTTGGCACTAAACTCGACAGATCCCACATCCGTCCGCATTGGCGGTGATTTGGTCGAGCGGACGGACCAGGTTAAATACCTGGGATCTGTTTTTCACACGTCCAGTGACATCGATTGCGATGTCAAGTTACGCATTGCTGCCGCGTGGGCCAAATGGCGGGAGATGACCGGTGTAATTTGTGATCCTAAAATGCCGATCCGGTTGAAGGGACAGGTCTACAAAACCATTATTAGACCTGTCCTTTTACATGGCAGTGAGACGTGGCCAATATTGGAGCGACACAAGCAGGAGCGGCGTGTCACGGAAATGAAGATGCTGCGGTGGATGTGTGGAGTCACGCGGATGGATCGCGTGAGTAACTCTCGCATCCGTGGCAGCCTTCATGTCCGTGACATTGCAGACAAGTTGCAAGAGTGTCGCCTTCGTTGGTATGGTCACGTCTTGCGGCAACCGCCGGGCTACCTAGGAAACAAATGTCTGGCCATGTCAGCCCCGCCGGGTCCCGGTAAGAGGGGCAGACCCAAGAAGTGCTGGCTTGACGTCGTAAGGGATGACATGCGTGCCAATGGTCTTACTACAGGGGATGCCGACGACCGAGTGAAGTGGAGGAGAAAATGTAGGAAAGCGGACCCCGGGCGTCGCGAGACGCAACTGGGACAGACGCTTGGATGATGATGATGACATGATGGTGATATTAATGTTTATAAATCCATATCTTTATTTAAAACTATTAATCATTTAAAAATATAAATGTTACCTTAATACTGATATGTGTTGTATTGGACTAAACCATTTTGATCTTTTCCCAAAATTCCTTAATACTTTTCATAAATTAATCGTTTCCTAACGCTTTACTCCGTCGTGGCTAAGTCTAGTCAGATTGGCCAAAAATTATTTTCTCTTCATTCTGAATTGGATTTTGCTGTAATAGTACGAAATTAGCCCACAAAGTTATTTGCACATTCACCGGTTAATGAAATCATTCGTAAGTAGCAAATCATAAATTTAATTTCCGATAGATGGCGTTGTAGCTGATTTTGTATAAACTCGTACAAAAATCTGCCTGGCGTAAATTAAATTTATGTGTTCAATACGTATTTCTGACCTTTTGGAAAGATTTTATCTCTACATTTTATAAATAAAATCCTACGCCGCTGCATAAACCCTTTGAGGTATGTACAAAATAATGTATAATGTACCTAAACAAAATAATGTATGGTGGAATTGTGTATCTTATATAGGTCTCATAAGAATAACATACTACACCTATTTTAAAGCTTTAAAAATGATAAACTGTGGGAAACAGGTACAGCGAAGCTGCGGGCATCATATAGTGGAATTGTGTATCTTATATAGGTTTCATAAGAATTAACATACTACATCTATTTTAAAGCTTTAAAAATGATAAACTGTGGGAAACAGCGAAGCTACGGGCATCAGCTAGTTAAATAATGAAATGAAATGAAGTACACGGTATATCTTCAGACTGCAAAAGGCAAATCCTAAGAGGTATAAGTGCAACTGTTCGCACCTCACCCGCGGACCCACTGACAAGTATTAATTAATACAGATGTTATCTCATGTTCACACCATTCTTTTTTGTTTCACAGTGAAATTTACATCGAGGAAAACCTCGACCTGCCTATTTCCATCTCAGAAGTGAACTCCACTTACTAATATATTTTAGTTATACTTATATCATATTTTTAAGGTTATTCAATAATTTGTATTTAATCAAAAGTGTACCCACGTATGAAAAGAACGACATAGCACTACAGCTTAGGTGGTTCTTAAATTTAAAGAATTCTGCATACGGCAAACTACAAGTGCTCCAAGGATTATGCCAAAGCATCATTCTCAAATATGAAGAATTGATTTAAGGACAACCATTTTGGTGGACGGTGAGGATGAAATCCTTGTTCAAAAAAAAAAGAGTTTGAAAAGAGTGCAAAGCCCTATGCTTTGAACTCTTTCCAGACCTGACAAGGAGTTCTAGGTTCTAGAAACTAATGAAAATTCAAATCCCCTTAGGAAATTGTTGCACCGAAATTTACAGTATGACTTTCATTTTTTCATACGCTCAATGCCATTTTGAAGCGAAAAGTTAAAATGGCAGACAGTCGTAATGCCACCAATCTTTCAAACCTTTTAAATGCCGTTTTCAATGTTACGTGATCTAGTTTTTAGCTCCTTAAAGCTTTGTTTAGCTGCAGAAAAATCACTTTTCACTTGCATTGAACAAAGTAAAATTGAAAACGAAATTTAAAACGTAGCCTGGAAACTTTAGAAGAATATTGTTGAAACTTTTAGCGAAGATAGATATGTTGTGAAATGTTGTGTGTATATGTTGTGAAAATTATAGTAGCTAGTGGCTTCTTTCGGAAAATATATAGAACTTTTATGGGAACACTAGCTTAGCCCGTGATATACTTGTACTATAGCCGTGGCATTCCACAACTCTAACGCATGCCTGTTAATTACATATTATCTTAATTATCTCCACGCTGTATCCCTGACGGGGTAGTCAGAGAGGACAGATCGCCAGGCTACACGATCCATTCTTCTTTCGCATTCTACAGATTCATTAATCGCATACGTCTGGGTACCTTTTGAGCAATCTGCTCACATGATCCTCATATGTAAGTCTCGAAATAAATATATAATATATAATAAAAATCCTAATAATGTTATAAACGCGAAAGTTTGTAAGAATGTATGTTTGTTACTCTTTATCGCAAAATCTACTAAATGAATTTTGATGAAACTTTACGATATATAGCTTACACATTAGGAATAACACATAGGCTACTTTTTATCCCAGGAACAAGTTCCTGTGGGAAACGGCAAAACTGCACCACGAGTGCGGAGCCGCGTGTGTCAACTAATAAGAAAATAAACACTCCTACTACCCTCTACTTTCGCACCATATAAATTCATCGTCTATCATTCGTTGGACGTCATGTCTCCACGATTTCCTGACATTTATGGTTACTGCTCCTATCCTTAGGTATCAGTGTGAGGATATATACTCACAAAACAAACAAGAATATATAAGTAAGTAAGTAAAGTACAAAACTCTTTATTGTACACCAGGAATCACAATGTGAACATGACAACTAGACTTCATGGTATAACAATTGGCGGCTTTATCGTGCGAGGCAATCTCTTACAGCAACCTTTGGGATGTGCGTACGTACAACTATGCACGTACTTTTTATAGATACAAACACGCTCATTAAAAGATTCATAACTATAGCCCTAACCGTTTCCGAGATCGCCAAAAATCAATCCGCCTATTTTACTCCTTAGGGGTGAAATTTTACAAAATGCTTTCTTAGCGTCTGTATTTTTGGCGATGATTTATTTGAATCGAGATTAACCATCCCATCCCTATCCACACAATTTCGCGCTTTATTCTTGCGTCAAATTGGTAGTAAAACAATTCCAACAGGATATCTAATACCTAGTCAATTTTTTTTATCTTCTAGACCACCTGAAGCGCTACATGTAACTACAGATGTCCTAACTTTAATAAAAATCTGGCTACAGCCCTGGAGACCTGTGAACTTTACCAGACTATAGGGACGTGTGTACGTAAGTCATACCCCTGTCTACCCTTCAGGGGAAATATACGTAGTTGTATGTGTGTATCATATAATTAGAATCTAATCTAAAATGAAGTTAAACAATTCCATTGTGTCAGTTGAGAGATAATATTCAGAGAGTAGGTATTCCACGACGCATATTGTAATAGTCTCGCTTTACGGCTGTTTGTTGTATTGTTCCCGTCCACTCATTGCCTACCTGTTGCAACTTGGTTTAACTATACTTCTATTCTAATATTATAAAGCGTTGAACTTTCTGAGTTTGTGTGGTTGTAATCTAATATCTACTGAACCGATTATGTAAATTCTAAAGTTCGTTATAAAGTTGTATGTTATCCCTGAGTATTTGAGAGGCTTGTTTATATCCCGGGAACCAGTTACAGTGGGAAATGAGAACTGAAAAAACTACACAAAATGACGTCTGTTATCAGCTAGTGATAGTTGTCGTTGTTACCATCCATTAGGAAATCAATCAGAGCCAAAACAAAAAATATTGAATGAAAATGCTTTGTGTGGCTAGAAGCCAGCTTACCTCGTTACAGGAAAAAGAAGTACAAATATCCAACCAATTTCAGATTATGTCAATGTTGATAAATCCAAGGCAGTCATCTGTTTAACATAATGCGAGGTTAGGGGCGCCGTGTGTGTTTCGATCCGTAGAAAAAGTTACTTCGGACTGAATGTCGAAATAGACGCAGACTCTTATCTACTGTATTTACGAATAAAATCTGATAAAAGCCTTTCGAGCTTCAGGCAACAAGGCTACCAGAACGTCCCGAATAAAACAAATAAATAAATTGATGTTGAATTTATTGCGGCCTACGGCACGGCAATGTTCTTGTTACGATGCATCTAATACCCTTCGGGGAATGTGGCCTGACTATTTTGAATATTTATTTTTCATTTATTTATTTTGCCTCTTGAACTATACACAAATTACATTATACCATTCTACTTGTACTCTATGTTCAATAACTGTGAGATGACTGGTGTCTGAAATAGGCGCAAGCCTGTACCACAGATAACCAGACAAATCACCCAACGGACCGTGTCTTTTTATCATCAAGAAACTACCGAAGAGGAGGAAGAGACATGCGATAAACAAATTTATCATTTAGATAAAGTTTTTGATTATGGTAACAATGGCAATAGCCTACTTTGAATATGTGTTTGCATGTGTGAGGGACCGTTTTGTGTGTAGAGTTAGTGAAAAAAAGCATCCGATTTACAGTATATAGTTGTGTACAATGCTTTAGTTTCTGATCTGTTCTTTTTATTCTTTTTAGAAGGTTTAAATGCCATGCTGGAACATTTGTGTTTATCAGCATCATGATGTACAATCAAGTACGTATTAAATACTTCTTACTATGTACTTACGTTATAAATTCAATTTTTTAAATGACAATGCTGTATTTTAATCAAACTTCTCGAGGGGATACCCACTAACTGAACTAAAGACCTCATAAAGGTTACGAGAAAAGAGTAAGATGATGATGGAAGTCCGTCATATTCCGATAGCGTATACTGGTACTTTTTAATTTAATTGTTAGTGCAATCCCCAGGATTTTGTTTCTGTTTTGATCACCCAATTAGTAGAGCCAATCTAAAAAAAAATTGCATTATAGATTAAACATAATGGTTTAAACAAAATGAAAATGTCTTTATTTCTAAATACCTACCAAAAAGTAACACTTATAAGCATGAATTGCAACATGATTATTGCCTCTTCATTTATATTTACTGCCAGATTTGCAAGGCTATAGGTAGAACCTGAGAAAGAAGCTGACAATAAAACTAATGGCCACTCTTTTTCTCAATGTGATCTTAATAGAGATTATTTTGTGCGAGTCTTATAAAGGCGTTCGTCAGTCCAATAACACTACTTTCCTTTTTTTATTTTTCGTCTATAATTGCGAAACACAGGCCCACAAGTAAAGCCCTCATCTTGAAATTTGGACGTGTTTGGAGCAATTTCTCACACGAACATCAAACTACGAAAATATTATTTTACGCCAGGCGACAACTCTTATACTGATTCGAAAGTGTATATAGTGTATTGCATCCGTGTAGCTGCAAATACAATCCGCTGTTGTAAACTGAGTTCCTTAATTTTTGAAGTGAAAACTTCTTTAGCGGCGTTGAGCACTTTTTCTGTAATGGGTATAAAATCTTAAACTCGCGTCAGGACACGTGACCTGATCAAAAAAGCTTAAGATTTATCATCATCATTAACGTCCATCCCGGTCAATTTTTGAAGTGAATATTCTTTTAGCGCGGTACGCATATTTTTAGATGAGATAAAATCTCTGGACTCGCGACCATAATCATCATCATCATTAACGTCGATCCCGGTCAATTTTTGAAGGAAAAACTTCTTTTAGCGCGGTACGCAATTTTTTAGATGAGATAAATCTCTGGACTCGCTACACCCCGTTACGATACGCAGCTATAGTGTGTGCATATATGCATGTACCAACGCGTCTAGATAAATAAATTATTAATAAATTGAGTTTTCACTTCTGTCGGCACTCCCGGAGTGGTTAGGTTAGGTTTTTTTTGTTGTCTTCGCCCATCTTGTGCAGGCAAAGGAAACTTTGTCCATACAGCCTAGTCTTCAGTATTTATTATTTTCTTATTATTTTGTTTTGGTCCTGTCTAGTCGTTTGTCGATGTCAAGTCCTCAGTCCTAGGTCCTAGTCCGTGCCCCAATAAGGCAGTGGATCCCTTATTGCGGCTATGTATGGGAATTTGGCACTAACACAAACAACACCGCTATTCTTTGCAATATATCACTTTCGTTCACTAATGCACTTTTCCGAACTCTATGTATAATATTCCACCATTATTAAACACAAAAACACGAATTATACACTAGTTTTTGAAAATAATATACAACAAACGTGCGTCACCGCTCGCGTTGGCGCCAAACCTCCCTGAGTTCCTTAAGGTCACTTATGTTACAACGCTTTATTTTTTTTTTGTAATTATTTTATGGCCTGGTTACTAAGACCTTTGAGCCATGTTACAACGCTGGATTACATCCGTATAGAGCGCCGAATACCATAGCACTTCTCTATGGCTAACCACGTTGCGCTACGGATAAGCTACGATAATCTACGCTGAGCTACAGCTACATACAGGCTACGTAGCACAGGCTTGCATTGTGATCTAATTAAATAAATGGTTTACTATATTATAGGCACGTGCGAACTCTGGTATTTAGAGTGCTTTTAGAGATGAATTCTTCAATAACCAGTAGCAATTGATAACAATGTTTAAATGGTAATGTATTAAAAAATAAACCAAGTAATATAGAGTGCTTTTAGAGATGAATTATACTCAATAACCAGTAGCAATTGATAACAATGTTTAAATGGTAATGTATTAAAAAATAAACCAAGTAATAATCAAGTTCAGACATGAGATAAAATCACACAAATCAAAAGGCTCAGGGGTGGGTATTTAGATGACGAGGCACGTCCTGGCTGGTAGTAAGTCAGGACAAAGGAAAAGGGCTCCTGGGTCACAACGGCGCCGGTGATGCAGAATGCGCGCTGGCAACTGTCGTGGTAGGGTTGAAGCGAGTGGCGACACTGCCACAGTTGTAAGACGATAATTGTAATTCTGCAAAAAAGTAAATAAAGGTATATGTAAAGGTGTGTGGGTACACTTGAGTACTGCAGTATTCAGCAGGCTCAGATTGATATCTTAATCATCCTCGTTCATACACACTTCATGTGATGTACAAAGAAATATTAATGTGTGGTGGTCACAACTGAAACATTGTTCTAACTGTAAAAGTCGTCACTTACTATTTACTAAATATTAAAATGCATCGCTCTTCAGCCTTAGAATAGAATACGAGTAGAATATTCTTTATTGTACACTAATCATTACATTAAAATTAAGGATTACATAATAGTAAAATGCTTAGCTGCTGCTTACACACCAGTGTTGTCCTCTGTATGCCTCTAGATGTGCAACATTATATAAAGGGTCTGTCGAAATAGTGAGTTGGCAAGTTACTGGCTTCTTAATAGAATGATATGAAATGGCAGAGGCCGTCTTCGTCTACATTTCAGTCACCTACCCCCAAACCTAATAACCCATTATATCAGACTTTAACCCCTATTGTACGAAGTGTACATTACCTTTCTTACCTTTTCCTTTAAGATTTAAATTCTCTCTTGGACGCAGAGTTTTGAACCCCGTGTAAATGTAACAAAATACCGGGTAACTTAGTTAAATAATAATCGTTGCCTAAGACAAAGAAAAACACTGTAATAACTTAAATAAATGATTTTAATCAAAGGACGCAGCATCCTTAATTTGGTCTACGAACCTTTTACTGAGCATTTTAGTCTATAAAAGTTTTCCTAATAACATTAAAGATTCTTCTTTTACTTCATTCAGCTTCGAAAATGAACATCAAGTACCTATGCAAATTTTTTTTTCTTGAATTTACGAAATTGTGTAACGTTCATCTGTAAGCTCATTTCCCGCTCAAATTCAACCCTAAAGTGATTTATAAGGTAAATACTTTCTGCTTTTATTTTTAAACATAGAAATCTTGGTCAATGAGATTCTTGGTCGCTTCAAATCGTTGTAAATCTTGAATAGGTCGCAATATTATTTAAATACGATACTTATGTTGATATACTTACTCGTATTATATCTCTATACAGGTGTGGAAATAAAGGTAAACAATAGTACATTATTGCAAAGGCCGGGAAATAGGCAATTGCAGGTCGAGTATAAGTGTGAAGGCAGAGCCGTAGGCGAGGACTCCACTAATACGAGACAGGCAATTGTCATTTCCGCCGAGGTATATATAGTGCTTTTCTCAAAAGAATGCAGAAAACATACTATTTAAATTATACATTTAATTTAAATATCCATCACGCCTTATCCCCGAAGGGGTGGCAGAGGCATATTATATGCCCAATTTATATGAAAAGGTACATTAGCCATATTGGGCAATTACCTACTAAAAGAAAATATTCATGATTTCTCTTCAGTGGATTATACGGAGAAAGAAGGTAAATCTAAAAAAAAAGTATATGCGACTGCCGCGCTGAGCTCTAGGGTTCGATTCCCGGATTAGAACAAATTTCTGTGTGACCCATAAATGTTTTGGAGTTTGGGTGTATCCTTATATTCATACAGGTATACATGGCATTCGATCACATTTAGTATTTAGAAATATTTATGTTCCTTTATCAATTGTCTAGATCTCATAGCACAAACTTTTAGCTTAGTTTGGGCTAGATTGTCCTGTGTGAAACAGTATCTCAGAATATTTATTTATCATTTATAGCAAGTTGGCAAACTTTATGTTCCAGAATCCAACACTACCACACATATAACAAGATAAATACACTTACTTTAGAAAATACTTTACTTACAGTTAGCGTCAGCTGAACAAGAATGATAAAAGAAATCCAATCAAAGATTATATAAGCGCGCCGTTTCATACAACATTGCTGAAGCGTTGTAATGTTCCAAATTAAAATAAAGCTCCAGCAATACATTTTGTTTTCTCTGTCCATAAATGTGATACTTCGCGTATTCTTTCTTTATTAAAGAAAAATATAAAACTAGATAAAGAAATAATGACAGATTTCAATGCATGTTTGAGAAAAAGTAAAGTAAATCTGCCTCTATGAGACAAACAGGATTTAAGACAAAACCTTTGAATGCATCTGCGATACCGCTAATATGAGAGAGTGCGTTGAGAAAGTTGACAGTGATTATAATGAACATTGTCTGCGTTATTACTAAACTAAATTAAAGCTAAATTTAAGCACAGAATGTTCATAAATTTCCTTAAAACCTACATTTTATTTTGGAATTCACTCTGCAGAACAGTAAAATTAAAATTACCTCAATAAGAAATTCTACAGAGTAAATTACTGTAATAAACTTTCAGAACCATTGTGCGTATACACAGATAAAGTATGTGTGAGTGTCAGTCAAAGTGTATGTTTGGACCCATGCTTTGCTTTTGCTTTTGCACACACGCACACACATTTCATTTGCACCTGCAACTGTCCTACTGGCAAATGCTATATTAAGCAGCTGTAGCATACTACTCGTATTTTCAATGGTTGAATTGGAGATTGGGTCTAAGGGATTTGAAGAGCAGGAACCAAAAATAATAGAATACATCTCTAAAAGAAAGTTTCTATATTCTTATAGGCGAATTGATTGAACATACCTTATATACGTTATCACTATTGGTATAACCTATTCAAGTGATACAGTAAGCTAAAGATTAACTATTCACAGGGTTGAGGCGTGAAATTTAGAATCGTGAGATCTAGCATAAGTGCCAGATTATTACTCAAAATATATGTCGTAACATGATTCAAAACATGAGCCAAATCATTGAGTCGTGCATCATTATTAAATTAATCTACACAAAAAAAAAACGCCACGCTCTCCACTTACACTGATCCGGGGTCTCGTCTTCTTCATCACCTTCTTCCCGTCTTCGCCCGCCTTCGTGTCCGGTCGCACCAGCGCCGCGCCTCCGCCGCCGCCTCCTAGTGCAAGCTAAGTTCTTCCCTCCATCTCGGACACGCGGAGGGACTTCCAAGTGTGATAATTAACTGACACTTCCTCGGAACCATTACATCGAACCCGGCCCTGAATGTACCTAAGGACTTAAAACTCTAATATACTCACTTTTGTATTTAAATTGTCTCATCGCTTAATTTATCTCTCAAGCTCACACCCACCTACTTTTCCTTAACTTGTTGACTAGGGGTAGTTGGTCTACCACCAACCCACCCTAACGTGACAATGGCAAAAAAACTTACATTGTCTCATTACGGAGACTTGTAACAAACAAAAGGTATAACTCGGTTCAGGCGCCATGAGGAAAAGTCCTACCAACTTTATGCACACGGATATCGGCGATAGAGATTGAGCTTTTAATCATAAGAGCAGGAACCAAAAATAATAGAATACATCTCTAAAAGAAAGTTTCTATATTCTTATAGGCGAATTGATTGAACATACCTTATATACGTTATCACTATTGGTATAACCTATTCAAGTGATACAGTAAGCTAAAGATTAACTATTCACAGGGTTGAGGCGTGAAATTTAGAATCGTGAGATCTAGCATAAGTGCCAGATTATTACTCAAAATATATGTCGTAACATGATTCAAAACATGAGCCAAATCATTGAGTCGTGCATCATTATTAAATTAATCTACACAAAAAAAAAAACAATTTGTGTTAGGTACCTGAGGCGTGGTTACATTACCACGGGATTCGAAATCACATCTGCAGACCGCGACAGGTACCGTCTCCACGAGAATGACGAGCCCGTAACCACAGGTTTCAAACGATTCACCAGATGGTCAGCATTTGTGGTAAATTTTATCCAATGATTCATATAATTTTATTGTTGGATAAATTATGGGAAGCATCTTATGACGAATGATACAGTCTACACCGATTGCATTAAATGTGATTGACATAATGGCCCTCCTAACATCGCATGCAGTGAAGAAATGAAAGACGAATGGTGAGTAGTTGGGTTTTGGAAGAGAAGAAAGAAAGTCAATTACTTTGTGCCTTGGTCGTCCTATCAAAGTTGGACGAGGCTGCAAAATGCTGATTTAACATATCGATGTTTGGATCCTTCGGAAAAGCACCTTGATATTTTCTTCCAACCCCCAAAGATTTAAGAAATTTCCACACTTTACCTGAGTCTCCGTTTTGTATGTTATTGTGAATGTGCTGGCGTTGTGCATTCCTACACACCTTATTGCTGTCATTTCGTATGGATATATATCTTTTACAGTTGTTTTCGTTAGGTCATATTTTATATTTAAATTTAGCCGCTGTTTTTTTGTGTAGAAGTTTCCTAATATCCGCGGTGAGCCAAGGGGCAGGTGGATGCTTTATTTTGCCAGCTCGGACCGGAGCATGCTTATCACATAGCTTAATAATGTTAGTGTTAAAAATATTTACTTGTTCATCTGTCGACCCTGATATGATAATTGAACTCCAGTCAATATCATTAACATCCTGACGGAGATTCGGTTTACTTGTATTCAATACAAGATTCATACCACCGAAATTGCGCTGCATGAGGACTTTTCGATTACCTTTAAGTATACGGATTTTGAAGGATAAGAAAATCAGGTCGTGATAAGAAAATGCATCTGCTGGATATTGTCCATGCTTCACGACATGCTCTCTGAAGGAAACTAGTATAAGATCAATTTGGCTAGGTTTGCAGTGAGGAAAATGATGCGTTGTATTTAAAGGGAGAATAGAGAGGTTGCAGGAATTGGAGAGGGCGTGAAAGGCAGAGGTACGAGAATCATTTTTGACCAAGCAGGCGTTAAGTCACCCATTATGATTGTATAACTGTAAGAAGGCATTAGATTTGCCAGCAAGGTTTCAAAAGAAGGAAAGAAATGTACACTAAATAAGTGACATAAATAGAGAAGGACCTTAGCGTGATTGAGTTCAACTTCCAGAAACAAATGCTCGCCGGCGTTAGGTGGAGGTGGGTGCGCTGACATACTTATGATTTTATAGGGAATATATGTGCGCAGATATATAGCTACGCCACCAGCACGCCCGTCTTCGCGATCATTTCTGATAAGCTGAAAGCCAGGGAGGGTGTGTAGAGCTGAAGAGTGGGTGGATTTAAACCACGACTCTGAAACCAGTATAGCATGGATGTTCTCACAATCAAAGGTTGTTTACATATCCGGGAAGTGTGCCGGGATACTTTGGGCATGGATGTGAACCGCATTGAAATTCTTTGGTACATCAGAAACTGAGAATCCAGTAACTCGGCAAGAGACGCAACACTACTAAAACTATCTTGGTTATTGCTGGCTGCCGAGTGAAAACTATCGGATTCACTGCCATTTTCAATATCACTCACAAATTAAAAATTTATGAGTGATATTGATATATTAGACATATTCAACACAGTAGAAATAACACGGAAGGTTCATTTACTTGACACTGGTAATCTGGCATTGCTAAAACTGAGAAAGATCAAGAAAAGAAAAAAAAACCTGTTCTTTTCGGAGTACTCATTCGCAGTTTGAATTTATAATTTCGCAAAGTTAAATAAAGAACAGTCTTAAAAAATTATTTCCAGAAACGTCTACGAAGGTGTACGTACACATTGATTCATTGAATCGTTTATTTAAAGTAAGTAAGCACAAGATCCCAAGCGGATTAGATCCTAAATTCTGCTTTGTTTGGGAACAACTTTTTCATCCGTTTTACTGTTTAATGAATTCAGTAGTATATTTATTTTAAATCTCATTGACCGTAGGCCTTCTATATATTACGATTTTCTGGTAAATCCTTTGCGATTTAATGTTTCAATAAAAAATAATAATATTACGTCAAACTCTTAAATGGCGTTTAAACTATAGTGAAGAATTTCAACTTCTTTCGGTACGGTTCGAGTAGTTCAGTGGCTAGAACATTGCCCTGGTTAGACAAAGTTCACGGGTTCAATTTCCGTCTCGAAACAAGTTGTAGTTTTTCAGTTTAATAAAAAAAAAACATTGGTGATAATTTGCCAAAAAGAATACAAGTCATACACTGCCTCGATGGCGCAGTGGTAAGTGTATGCGACTGTCGTTGCTAAGGTTCGAATCTCGAGTTGAAACAAATATTTGTGTTATCATTTCATATAACACAGAATTTTTTTTTCTTTCTTTCTTCTTTCTTATTTATAAATGACAGTTTTAGAGTTTGGTTCCTCTATGCTTAGTATCTATGTATTTCTAAATATTAAGTATTTTTATATTACTGAGGTACACACACATACAGCCACAATAGACTTTTGCAACACCAGACGTGCTGCCGATCCTACTAGTAAGTATAATCACATATACCGTCTATTACTAAAGTTTAGTGACCATGACAGTTTAAAATCTAACTAATTTAAACTTAACTATCTTCACGCTGTATCCAGACAGGGTAGTCAGGAAGGACTAATCGCCAAGCATCGCGATCTATGCATACTTCTTTCGCTTTATATAGATTCATTAATTGCTTCATACATGCACATCTGGGTATCCGAGTACTTTTGACTTTTCCGTTTTTGAGCAATCTGCTCACGTGGTCTTCATATGTAAGACTCTGCCTACCCTGACTGCTTCTGCCCTCTACTTTCGCACAATATATATTCTTCGTCAATCGTTCCTCACTCATTAGTTTAAAATCTAAATACTTACAAACGTTTATAATCTCCGTAAGTACTTATGATCACTTACAATTTAGTAAGGAAATAAGTAGCTCTCAATTCGCTGTCGCAGGAATATTCTATGTTGTGTTGTTTTTTAAAACTACATAATCCCTCCTGCCCTACTTAGCGTTGGATAGAAGGTGGTACGACTGGTAGGTCTCTTGAAATACTCTCACTCACTTATAGATCACATCTTGAATTCCGCGTCGATCATCTCACAAAGTTGGGTTTTCCTGCTACTGAGCTAAAAATCAATGTCACTTGCGAGTTCCCTACTAGAGACGCCTTTTCCTATATCCTACTAATATTATAAATGCGAAAGTTTGTAAAAATGGATGTTTGTTACTCTTTCATGTAAAAACTACTAAATGGATTTTAATGAAACTTTTCGATAATATTGCTTATACATCAGAATAACACATAGGCTACTTTTTATCCCGGGAACGAGTTCCTTTGGGAAACGAGAACGAGAAAACTTCTCTACGCGGGCGAAGCCGCGGGCGTCAACTAGTAATTCGTACAACCAAGCGTGTCAGAGGACCCTTTTTTCATACGATGACACTAATAACTACAGAAGAATGGTAGGCAACTGACAACAACACGGTAATGGGCTCAACACCTTTTACGTGGGACAGGAATATACACGGTCAAATGAGGGCGTATAATATGCCTCTGACTCCCCTTCGGGGATAAGGCGTTATTCAAAAACTCTCTGTTTTTAATTTCTATTAACACAGTACAGCTCCTCAATTTTTCTTCTCTCAGGCCTACTGAAAGAGATTTCTTTAAAAATATATATTATGTATAGTGCAAATATTCTATCCTATTGTTGAATTGTTTTTCTTCTTTCAGTTTACGTGTGTACAAAAATAAATAGGTAAATACCCAGTTATTTGAAATAATATTGCTATCATATCAAAACATTGTAAAAGGGATTCCTATTTGCTCTAAATAGCGGCAAATTACGCGTACGGATGGGTACATAGAAATGATAAATGTTGCTAGCTCGAAATATTTGTGTACTGAATACAAAATACTTCTTTATTTTGATTTGATTGATAACAAGGTGAGGAGTTTTTAACTTTTGAATAGGGATGCTTCTGTTAGATTCATCCGCGCTTGAAATGCATGTGATTGCCGATGCTTTCGACACGTTGCAGTGCCATCCGCATTATCGACTGTCCAGAGGTCACTGGGAATTTTAAACCATTGGAGATGTGCTGTACGGTCGCCCAGGTGAATGTTTTGAAGAACTCTTCCACATGGTTCCACCCTCTTCTTTTCGATCTCGAACAACACGAGCGAGGCAGAAATGTCATCGTCACACTGTGGACACAATCGTGTCTTCCCTATGTCGCATCATAAAAACTTGGAACTGTTTACCGGCGCCCGTCTTTCCGTCCTCTTATATAATCCTGGGTCCTCTATGAGAGGAGCGTATATCTGGGCCTCTAAGGGCAATGATAACGGCCCTCAATGTCGTCTCTGCTTTCCATAAATAAGGGCGGGTGGCGCCATTTTGTCGTGGAAAATATAATATTTATACAAGTTATTAGATCAGTTGATTAATCTATATAGTTTTGGTTATTTGAAAAACAGCAATAAAGAACGATGCGTATTTTCAGTTGTAATAATATCAAAATATAAAAGTATTTGAAAAATCATTCACTTCAATTATAGAAGCCTTTATTCATTTTGGTAATAAAAGAAAAAAAAAACAATTAACACGACCGTGATGAATTCTGTCGCTTGATTACACCTACCATTTATTTCCCTCTCGTTCAAGCCTCTGACGTCTTTGTTCCAACTTCCTTTTTCCACATTAAATTCTAGCTGCATGGGGAAAATTACTTTGTGTTACGGTTCACTAGTTCCGTTGAGGGGCTGATAAAAATTAATTTTCCTTTTTTTTTACTTTCTTTTTATTACTTTACGGGTAGAAGACAAGCGGCCAAAAGCGGGTCACCTGGGGGACGAGTCCACTATTGACAAGCCGTAGAATAGAACCAGAATAGCTGTATTTAGCTGTCAAAATGTTAGTAGACCATCAAAAATGCAACTGACTAGCGGCCACTGGAGCGGTACGTGTTAGTAGAATTCTATCGGCGGACCCATAGAAGTTTATTGGAGCACGATTGTAATAGTAGACTACGAAAACCTGACAAAATTGTACCGGAGGCTTTCTATTAAGCGACGATTTCAATTATATTTCGACACGATTGAAATAGCAGACTCGGCCCCATAATCGCAATTGGGTAGCGTACCTTATAAAAATTTACAACGTTATACTTGCTGTACTGACCCTACTATCAAGTAGAAAAGGACAGGGAGTTTTTAAGCTATTGCATAGTTTTTATCGCGGGCTTTGAGTGGGCTTTAATCAAGAAATTCCGTAAGGAAAAAAACGTAAGACGAAGGTCGAGACGAGGTCACACGAAGTTCACCGAGCACGGCTGAGCGTTGGCTTAACGTGTATGTACATATATTATATGGTACGATTGTACGAAGCTCGCACGGATCGAGACGTGATGATAGTGAGTGTGAGTGTGAGGGTGAGGATGAGGGTGACTGTGAGAATGAGGATGGGGTGAAATGTTTTTTTTTTTATTTTTTTTTTTGTTTTTTTTTAGTGTAACTTGAATTAATATCAAAGAAAAACAAAGGTATGCTATGCAATAGCTTTACCGCGGCAGTCTCCGAGTGCCACACGTCTTTTTATTTTACCACTCAGGCAGACAAGCATATGCCCCAGGCCTTTTATTTATTTAACAGACGACTAGCAAGGTAATGTCGCTCGGGCCCCGCACATCTTAATGGTAATCTTGATCTTGAGTCTAATTTATTTCGATTGGTACCTACATAAACTATTGTGCCACTGCCTCGGTGGCGCAGTGGTAGTGTATGCTACTGCTACGCTGAGGTCCCGTATTCAATTCCCGGGTCGTAACAAATATTTGTGTGATCCACAAATGTTTGTTTCGTAGTTTGGGTGTTTCTTATGTATAATATGTATAGGTATGTATTTAGAAATATATAAGTATGTTTATCAGTCGTCTTAGATCCTTTAACACAAGATTAATGAATAAATAAATAAATAAATAAATAAAATAAAAAAGATTAATTTATTAGCGTACTTTGGGCTAGACGTCGCTGTGTAAAAATAAAAGAAAATCTCACAAAAAATGGCTCTATTGTTTTTACGGCGTTTAATTTTTTTACTGAAATCTTTTACGAAATATCACTTTTACAATAATGTATTGAAGTTTCCCGATTTGTTGAGATTTTTGATTACTGCGTAGAAACAAATATTTGAATAATCTGCAAATATTATGTTACAAAGTGTTTCTCAGGTGTTCTATGTCTAAGTACCCATGTACTTACTTATAATGCTATAGAATCTATATATATATAAAAATGAAACCCGTTTTCCGTTGTCACGACATAGCATGAAAACGGTATGACCGATTTGAAAAATTCTTTTTGTATTGTATAGCCTATTTATTGAGGAAGGTTCTTAGCTATATATCATCACGCTACTACACAGGAGAGCGGAGTAGTAATCATAAATGTCAGCAAATCGGGGAAACTTTCATACATATTTGGAAAAGTAATAAGCGACGGGATTAAATGGGTGCCACGGGGTTGGAAGTATGTCACGGACGAAGCCGGGCAGGTCAGCTAGTTAGTAATAGATATTAAATGTGTTGATTTTAGTTCTTAAATAAACTTATAGGTATTTATCATTGTGTGTATAACGTTCTCCAATTGTTCTATTCTAAAGTTAGAAACCTTAAGGAAACAAAACAGTGCGTATAGTGCCTACATAATATATGCACAATATTGTTTGAATATTTACCTATCCATAGAAATCAAGATTGAATGGAGCTCTCAGAATGTATTGTCGTATGTGTAGGTACTGCGTGCGTCAATATTATTACGTTTATAAAGATATAATAACGTTAAAAGCACAGAGCAAATACACAATGTCTCATGCATCCGCCCTACTAGAGACGCCTGATTTTTTATCTATACTAATATTATAATGCTGAAGAGTTTGTTTGTTTGTTTGGTTGAACCCGCTAATCTCAGATACCACTGGTCGGATTTGAAAAACTCTTATTGTGTTAGATAGCCCATTTATCGAGGAAGGCTATAGGCTATATACCATCACGCTACTAGCCTGGAGAGCGGAGCAGAAGTCATAAATGTCGACAAATCGGGCAAATTTGATGCATTATTGTAGAATTTATGGTATAAATACTTAGGTGCGACGATAGTTCGAAGTATGTCACAGGCGAAGCCGGTGGAGTGGGGGAGGGGGGCAAGGGTCAACTAGTATTTCTTACGATCAAGCGTGTTAGGTGGCGGCACCCTTTATTTATACAGTTACACTAATTATTAACACACGAATGGTAGGTAACTGATACATATTGTCACGCCTTTATCCCCGAAGGGGTAGGCAGAGGCATAATAAACGCCCACATTTCACCGTATGCATTTTTGTCCCACGTAACAGGTGGTGAGCCCGCATTGTTGAAATGGACAGGTGTGGCGACTTGCTGTTGAATTTTTTCAAGCCGCCCATACGGCCTTCAGCTTGGCTTAATGACTGACAATTTATTGGCAACCGCGACCAACGGATTACCGTGCCTTCCGAAGGACGGAACTGGGATGGGTCTAAAGGGCCGAATAAATTTAATAAAATACAATGTGTCTATTATAGATGTTAAATTTGGAAGAAATTTTGAATCCGTTGCTTTTTTAGTGAGGTGGTAACAAAAAGGCTAAAAGGTCTTATGTGCTAGACACTAATTAGCACGACCAATTAAAGTCCTGGTAGTCTCGGACTGAACTAGGATACTAGAGAACAAGGTAACTAATAGGTCGCGAAAATGATTTTCACCTACCGTTTGACGTAATAGTGCTGACACACGTTTGGTTTTGGTACGACGGGCCAAATCTATAGCGCAATCCATAAATATCGAATCATAATCCTCTACTCCGCAAATATAGTCGATGTTCATAGAACTCGAATATCGATGACATTTGCGCAGTAGAGGATTTGGATTCGAGATTTGTGAATTGCGCTACTGTTTTCGCAACAGACCGGACCAGACCTGACCGGAAAAAAATTGCTTGCAGACGATCGGACACGATCTCCAGAATGATGAGAATTTTACCCATTCTGAGGAAAATTAAAAATTTTGGACATCTTTTGGAGAAATGAAATGTAGGTAAGGTATATACTTTCATATGCATTTAGTGAAAAGCTGTAATTTAAAAACAGACATTTCAATTTTATTTATTTGTGTAGAAAACTGGATTACATAGTAATACTCTCCATAGATCAAATAAACCCTACGTGATTTACACTGTAAACGATCACTGAGTTACGCAACTTTCACTATGGCTGGTCCTCGGATAGGTGACCACTTTGTGGCATTTGCATTTGCGAGCGTTTCCGTGCTTCGGAAGGCATGTTAAGCCGTTGGTCCTGGTTGCCAATAAATGGCAGTCGTTAAGCCTAGTTGAATGTCTTATGGGCGGCTTGAAAAATTTCAACAGCAGGTAGCCACAACCTGCGTCTGTCTAATTCAACACGGCAATGGGCTCACCACCTATTACGTGGGACAGGAATCCACACGGTGAAAAGTGGGCATATAATGTGCCTCTGCCACCCCTTCGGGGATAAGGCGTGATGGATATTTATTTATATTTATTTATTTATTTATAAACGTAGCTCGTTTACCTTTTTGGAAAAAATGTACGAAAAAGGGAAAAAGTAAAATCAGATCTGGGGAAATATGCAACAAAGTAACTAGAACGGAAACATTGATCAGGCCCAACCATCCATAGTACAGATTTGGTACGAAGCGGACCATGTACGATGTGAAAACAAGCGGACCGGGCGGACTCAATTAATAATAATTATGTCCGCCGTACTGATCTACAAACGGTGCGATTTGCTTCGATAGCGAACCAAATCTGTAGGCCGATCGTACCAAATCCGAACGAGTGTTAGCACTAAAAACTTAGCCTGTAGTATTATTATTATTTTGGTCTCTATTAGGCGTGAGCGAGAGGGAGCAAATAACACTCCTTGGTCTGTGGTTAAAAGCAAACAAAAGCGCCCACCTGACGGCAGGAAATCACGTGTATTCATTATACTGAGGACTGAAAACACGCTAAATGGAAGCGAGTACTAAATGTACGACAAACGCACTTCAGAAGCGAAGAACAATTCTATTAGAAACAATTTTGAAAAGCAATTAGTATGCTAACTTTTTCTAAATTTAAATGGATCATCACAAATCGAATGATTATAGATGCAATTCTATACATTCGTACCGTGCAACTTTGCTAAGTGCCGGTAGATGGCGCCTTACGTCGCCTCAAGACGCAAAGAGGTGGATTAATTCGTCAGTTACGAGCAGGTCACGGTGGTGTAGTTGGTAACGCGTCTGGTGCGTTGAACCAGAAGACGCTGGTTCGAGTCCAGCTCGTGACTAAAAATTTTTCCACTTTAAATATTTAAATTTAAAAAAAGTTAGCATACTAATTGCTTTTCAAAATTGTTTCTAATGTTTAGGTAGGTTTAAATATTTAAATTTAGAACAATTCTATGTTAAATGCGCATCTATAATATTAGTTATCGAAGCGTAATAAAGTATGAAATCGCTTGGAGTATGCTTGATAGAACTTAGTTTTGTATGGGACGTGCGCGCAACAAGTGCGGCGCAGGTGGACAGGCGCGGGGTTACGGCGCGGGGGTTGCTCATTGATCAGACGGCGCCTGTTGCTCGACCCCGCACCCCCCACTGACCTATCCTTTCCTTAGGCTCTACGTGTGTAATCAGACTGACATGCAGGAGCAAGGGTACCTAGAAATAGATGGGTCAGTAACATACATTTTAAAAATATTGTTCGTCTACCCGGGTGATGTTTATTTTGTTTTAATACAATGAAGGAACAAAGGGAGTTGTTTAACATATTAATGAGGCACTTTCGGTAGAATGTTTGGATATTAATAGGTTGTAACAACTGGATTAAGCTATTCTGCACGTAAACAAGTTCAGACGCGCAGTAGAATGAGCGGTTTATTAGTGGATAAATGTGTTGTTTGTTTATTCAATTGGGGGAGAGTATTTGCACAATTAATGTTGTTTTCTTTGGTACTTCTTCTATAATTTAATTGTTGTACTAGTTGACGAAGTTTTCCCGTTCCCGTTTCTCACAGCAACTTGTTGCCGGGATAAAGAGTAGCCTACCTACCTATGTGATTTTCTGATCGTAAATCGATATTATTGTAAAGTTACATTACAATCTATTCAGTAGGTTTTACGTGAAAGAGTAACAAACATCCATCCCAACTTTCGCATTTATAATATTACTAGTTGATGCCCGAAGTTGAATATAGATTTAAGATTAAGATTTATTACTGACTTTAAAAAAGGAGGAGGTATTCAAATCGCCTATATTTATTATCTTAGAACTTTTTTATGGGTGAGCAGATTTAGATGATTTCTTTTTTATTTGAAAGCAACTACTTCTCGTGTGCTCCTATTAAAATTTTATCAGAATTTGACTAGTACTTTTTGAGTTATCCTTAGTAATGCGTATTTTTGTCGGTAATAAAGTCGATTCATGAACCAAAAATAACTACATAGGATGATTTAGAAGATCATTATGATATTTTAAGGCG
This sequence comes from Thumatha senex, assembly GCA_948477245.1. NCBI lineage: Eukaryota > Metazoa > Arthropoda > Insecta > Lepidoptera > Erebidae > Thumatha > Thumatha senex. Next base: position 27,297,241 of record OX419728.1, read on the forward strand.
TTCCCATCCTAAAATTTTCATTAGGTATAATTTTTAAGTCCGTTTTTGTTTTAGAAATAACGTGTTAAATTATGTTTTTTCTTATCGCTATTTTTCTGTAAATAAATTTAAAAGCAAATATTTATGATTCACCTGCCTGTATAATTTCCCGCGCAACGTGTTATGGAAATTAAATACGATACGTTAGGTACTAGGTAATTTATAGGATTAATTTCAGAGTATATCGGTTGGACGACGTAAATTATCAGTCAAGCGTAAACCGCGCCAGGTACGAATATTTCTACTTCCTAGTATTGTGAGATTCTACCATTCTACCGATATCATAAATGTGAAAGTGTGTGAAGATGTTTGATATTCGTATTGATTTTTTTATTTTTATCTTTTGTCAGGAAGGATTGTTCTTAAAGTTCACGTGTATTCCCAGTTGCTCTACCTGGATTTGGAACCTGGGGTCCACTTTTATTTGGCTGCTGGAAGCTATCGTTTGGCTTTTGATTTTCGCCATTGTTGGGAACGACTACCGTATGACGTTTCAATCCGTTACATAGCTGGTGCAGTGCTAGCAGGTGACGTCACTTGGGTCCCGGAGATCTTCGTGGGGCCCTTAGATCTATCTGCCATACATTTTAAAGCATTTAATTAAATTAAACATTTAGTTCTACTTCGAAATGGAAACCGGCGCTCGTTACCAAATGAGATGTAGTAAGTAAACTTATTACAACAAAATATCTTTAAATTTCGAGAATATTGGTTGTAATTTATAGGCTCCGAACCTCACAATTTAAAACGAAAGACACACGCAGTCTGCTCTGCTACCAAGTGCCAAATACGGGCACCACGTTAAAGTTCTTAAAATCTAACACTTACCGATAATTTAAAGTCTTCTAAATCTGTCTGTCTTGCGAGATACCGTCGGCAATATTCTCTGGCGAGGGTTTAATCTTAATAGGTGATACCTCATACATTTTCTATTTCGTGCCCGCACGATCAAATTCCACCATAGGAGGTCATGGTGGAATTAGGTTTAACTACTTAGAAGCAACAACCTCCCTGATTATTACAAAAAACACATATTAATTGCTGTCAACGTCAAATGTAATTTTTTTATTGGCTGTGTTGCCATGTCTTTTGGCCCAAAAAATTGTCGAAGGGCATAGATGACAGCCGAACCTGAAATTATTTTAGTAATACTATTTACTAAGTTTGGATCTACCGCTCTCCTTATCGCATGAATTTGAGGCCGATTGAATCCTAAGTGTAGATTTTTCAAGTACCTAAGTATCTCCGGCCGGTTTTTACCACTATAGGTAGGATTAAGAGAAAAACCGGGCAAGATTCGCACTTGTAGTTGTCGCTATCAGCTCAATAAGGTGTTTCAATTTGGTGCTGATTTCCCATAGGCTATTTGCAGAGCAACGATGTAATTTAAATCGAAAACATCTTTATATTTATAGGTTCCTATGTAACTATTTAGTTCATTTTATTTTCAAGAGCACTAACAATAATCAAGACGCTATTTAAAACGGGTCCGTATTGGGTTGCATAAATTTTAGAGGCATAACTTAAAACTGCATAACGTTTTTTGGCATAATCTTCGTTTCGCATAACGTTCAAACAGAATAAATCATTAGGCATACTTTATTTTCCCATAACGTTATTATAATAATGATATACCCGCATAAAATGTTTACGCATATTTTTTTTTACAATAACGATTACTAATCATAACATTTATTGGCATCTCACTTAATCTCGCATAAAGATTACAAAAAAAAAGCTATTTTCACGCTGTTTCCCGTACGGGGTAGTCAGAGAGGACAGATCGCCAAGCTTCGCGATCCATGCATATTTCTTTCGCTTCTTCGAGATTCATCAATCGCTTCATACACGCACGTCTGGGTATCCGAGTACTTTTGACCTTTCAGTTTTTGAACAATAAAGATTTCAAGCCATTCATATAGAATACCATAATGTTAACGAGTACATATTTTTATTTTTATATTCAAGCTTGAACTGTCTAAGATTGAAATGCCCACTGATTATAAATGTCGATAGTCACTATACTGAAGATCAAAATTTCAACACTTATATAAAATACAAAAAGAAAGTAGGTAGATTAAAACGAGCGATTCTATTCTGGCGATGCGCGTTGTGGTCACAAGTGACCTAACACTCCTCCTCGCTTCGCTCGTCGTCGTACCTATTTACGACTTTGCTCAAGACTAGTCAAAAAAAAATAACACTTAAAATATCGTTTTATATGTTACAGCTTAAAAACTTGGCTATAAGGGAGATGATTATTTACAATGGTGTATTATCATTTCTTAAATATTCTTAGTCAAATTATTATTCATATACGATTTAAACGATTATCCATACCTCCATTATGCGTTTTGTATTTTATGATAAATTTTCTTTAGGCGTATAACAATTATACCCTTTACATTTATGCTGTATTAAATTATGATAAAAAATTAGCGAAGCGCTCGTGGCCTCGCGGTCTCAGTGTTCTGTAAACGATCACTGAGTTACGCAACTTTCACTATGGCTGGTCCTCGGATGGGTGACCACTTTGTGGCATTTACATTTGCGAGCGTTTCCGTGCTTCGGAAGGCACGTTAAGCCGTTGGTCCCGGTTGCCAGTAAAATGGCAGTCGTTAAGCCTGGTTGAAGGCCTTATGGGCGGCTTGAAAATTTCAACAGCAGGTAGCCACAACCTGCGTCTGTCTATTTCAACACGGCAATGGGCTCACCACCTATTACGTGGGACAGGAATCCATACGGTGAAAAGTGGGCATATAATATGCCTCTGCCACCCCTTCGGGGATAAGGCGTGATGGATATTTATTTATTTTTATAAAAAATTAGAGTAAGTTAATGTTATGTCAATAAAACCATTATGCTTTTATAACACTCTGCTTATCATAATTTATGCGAGAAAACTTTATGCTGAAACTGTTACGCTAAATTACATTATGCTGAAAATAAAAATGCGATCGAAAGGGCACCCATTTAAAACCACTTTATAAGAAATATGGCAATATTTGTCATTCATTGGAATCAGTTAAAGCGTGACCATAGGTTCTAGTAGAATTTTATGCCTATTTTTCTTGTTTATACACTATTATAATCTTGAAAGTTGCCGTTGAAAATGGATGGCTGCTTTTTTGGTGCAATAAATCTTCGAGGCGTGAGCTAGCATATTCTGCAAGTGATGCACTAAGCGAATGACGTCGTGGTAAAGAGAAGCACAGCCTTAAACAAAACTCTGTATAAACCCTGTAAGTATAATCACCTTCTTACCAACCATAGTTAAACTTAACTATAAGGTGAACGAAAAAACACACTGGCGATCTGTCCTCTCTGACTACCCCCTTAGGGATACAGCGTGTCATTTATAGATAGATAGAAAAACACACTAAGGTTTGTGAATAAATTATGGTTTTACTTAGTAGCAAAATTGTAATCGACAGTTAGATCAACCTAACTGGTGTCATTTTTTTCACCCTACTCTTGCAACTACAAATAATGTAAATTACAACAAATATTACCAAGAGTCATCATCATCATCCGAGCGTCTGTCTCAGTTGCGTCTCGCGACGCCCGGGGTCCACTTTCCTACATTTTCTCCTCCACTTCGCACGGTCTGCGGCATCCCCTGTAGTGAGTGAATATTACCAAGAGTAACAGTTTGTTAAACAGTCGACAAAAATCGAAAATAAAAATTCACGAGTAAAAAAAATTCCTATTCTATTCTCTTCCTGGAAATAGGTTTCAAATGTAATTGTGTTTGGATTAAGAGGATGTGACTGCATTTTGCATTGGGGATTAACCGAAGCGCTACGTCCGGTACGCAGGCTTCACGTACGGTAATAGCCTTTATACGATTGTAGCGAGAGTGGCGTGAAATGGACAGTAACCAATTTATTATTGGCTGAAATAAATTTTTTAACGAATGGATAAGAGAGGTTATAATACACAGCATGTATGATATAATATTATATCATACATGCTGTGTATTATTTATCTACTTGTATTTTAGTTGTCATAAAAGTGATTGATATTGAGTGATTTTAGAACATATAATAATAGGTAGTGTTCTGTGTACATCATCAAACAATGTAGATCGGTGATGGATAAACTAAAAAAACTTTTAAACTGACGGGAGTTCGAAGTTTGTCACAGGCGAAGCCGCGCGGGTCAGCTAGTTTATTATATAACGTATTATTATTGTTATGTATATCTGTTGCAAACCCTATTGTTTTGCAGCACTGCATGAAATTCTTTCCGTATTTCTTTTTTTTATACCACTGAGGTGGCAGACACTATATACAGATGGCCTACCTGATGAAAAGTGGTCACCGTCGCCTATCGCCTATAGACATTTGCAACACCAGAAGATCTGCACCCGCTCTGCTGATCCTGTATAAACCTTCTAAAACTTCCTTTAAAAAACCTAAAGCTGTAGACGTTTGAAAAAACCCAGGCAGGGAGTTTATTCAACAATCTACGTGTATGCAAAAGAAAGTCCCTATCGGACCTTACTATATGCGAGCGCTCCGGACCCTAAAAATGTCGTATGTTGCAGTGAATCGTTGTTTTTCTTGTTACTACCAGATCTTCGTTATTTTCCATCTCTTTACTGACATGGAGGCACTTGACAGGACTGAACTGGACTAAGCAATTAGGCAACAAGGTCTCTGAACTTAGACTGTTCCTAATAGAAAGCAAAATACAAAAATAGTAATATAGGTACTCAGATGTTAATCATTTGGACCGCAAACAAGTATGTTAGCTTTAATTTTCTTTTTGCGGCGGTGCTCGTATAATAAATGATGTTAATTCCACCTGTGTAAGTCGAAAAAAATATGTGTTTCATTCTTTATTATGAATTTGTATGTTATTCACTTTGAAAAAGTCATAAAGCACATTGCATTTTTAAGGGTATCCATTTGCATCAAATATGAAACATGGACATGACATGCTTTTGACAAATTTCAGATTTTTTTTACAGGCTTAGGTAAAACTTCTTTATCATGTCGCATTAGACAATGTCACTGTCGTTACTGCTGTCTCAGCTCTAATCAAGGTGTCTATGTCTTGTTCTTTATTAAGATGATTGTAAGGAATGACTGCCGACTAACCTCCCAAAGCCTGCAACTTATGTCATTGCCGCGTCAGATGGTTAGCAGATCTATTGGTTTTTATGTATTTAAAAATATTTAAGGTATGTTTATATGTTACCTAGATCCCATAACACAAGCATATATAGATAGGACAGTGTAAATATGCCCTTATCATTCCCGTTGCTTCTGAACTTTACCTAGATTGGGAGCTTGGGCCCCCCCTGGGCTAAGATTATAATACTATTGATCCAAGTTCACAAAAGTTATTAGCACTTGAATTAAATGATCTACATTATTTTCTCATAAGCGGTGGTCCCCAATCCTCATAAACCGACCCTACTCCAATTTCATATTGCCGTAAATTTTCATTCTTAGCCATTACGGTAGATCGTGAGCTTCTTCAAGATAGAAAAAAATATATTATTTACTAGCTGACCCGCGGCTTCGCCCGTGGCACCCATTAAATCCTGTCGTTTATTAATTTTGCTCAATTTTATAATAATGTATGTATATTTGCTCGATTTATTGGCATTTAGACTTTACTGCTCCGGTCTCCTGGGTAGTAGCTAGATAATATTTCTTTAGCCTTGCTTGATAATTGGGCTATTCAAAACAAAAAGAAAATCAATTCGAAGTACTTAGTTCCTGAGAGTATCGCGTTCAACTAAACAAACACACTCCTTATATATTACATATAAATATAGGTAGATAAAGAATAATTATATAATAGGTAAGAAGAGAAACTTCTTTACGACATTTATTTACAGCTATAAAATTTATCTCGTCGATTTCGAAGTTTCACTTATGATAAAGAAGTTCCAGTTCAAAACAACATAGCGCGTAACAAAAAACGTGACGTTTTTTTACAGCTATAAACTTTCTCTCAACGTTGATAAAGAACTTTTACTTCAAAAATATTACACGGTAATATTTTGCAAATTTTAGAAAACATTAATGTTTTCTGTCAGAGCCTAAGTCAATCTCACCTTCAAGTGGACCAGCGGATTAGTGAATAGTTTAGTTACGAATGTGGATATTCAAGAACCAAATCATTAAGTTACTAGCACCCAATACAGCAGGCCCAGTCCTACAAGTCTAGGTAGAGTTTGGAACCAACTGAATAAAAAAGAGGAATAGGAACTTGGTATTTTAATGATTTTTGGTAGTCGTTTGTCGCTTCGTAGCTACTAGCACTACGAGACTATAAAAAACTAAAGATATAAATTTATTATAGATTAATCAATATATACCCTTAAGAGTATAGGGGATGAAACTAAACTATAGTAAAATATTTGAAAGAGGGGATATAACTAAACTATAAGAAAATATTTGAAATGGACGGCAATGGTCACCAGCTATTTATTACGTAGGACAGGAATACACACGGTTAAAAGTGGGCAAATAATATGCCACTACCACCCCTTCGGGTATAAGGCGTGAGTGATAAACAATTTTTTTTTGCAATCATGGGTTGTTTTATTAAATTTAAGCGTAATTTTCATAGTGTATCAGAGATCTGATCACGAAATTTTTGATACAAACTTTTTAAATAGGAACACGCCGTCTACGTTCGTCGGAACGTGTTTTGTGGTTAACCAACCTGGTGGACCAATGCGAGAGGGACCATCCTGCGGTGACGTGATCCAGAGCCCCAAAAACCGCATGCAGGATGGTCTGTGTACATTGCGATTGAAAATTTAATTAAGACTTTCTTTTTCTCAAATATGTGAAACAATTTTTGTAATTTCATGAATTTACATATATAGCTTCAGGACTATCCCCACCCGCAGTGCTCCCAATGCTGTAGCTCCTATGAGCAAAGACCTATTGTAATAACCAGGATATGAAAACATCAACAAAAATGTCTAGGATCGAAATCTTTATATGTAAAACAAAGTCGGGTTTACTCATATGCAAACACTTAGAACTCAAGAAAGGGCAGGCCGATTTTCATGTTCTTTGCTTTACTGGATTTGAATTGTTTTACTTGCTTTACTTAACACTTAAAAGCAGAATGTAAAAAGAAACAGAAAATATTATGAAGTAAAAGAATGTCCTACATTTTTATGGAACTGAATTTTAATGCGGCGCAAAACTCGCCACGACGAATTTTCGGTTTTAGCCTAAGACCATCCAACTAATAGTCTATGGTAGGTATTTGCCTTTGTCTATTTCAATTGCAATTTGTGCACCTACTGACCAACAACGAGTCGTATAAAGGAAAATCATATGGCGATCACTCATAACAATATCTAAAGTTGTTCCTAGCAGGCAAGAAAAGCAGAACTCAGGGGGCCAAGTCTACTCATTTAATTGCGTCAGAAGAGAATAGAAATCGTCGCGCAAAAGAGAGCCGACAGAAAAAATTGACATTCGTAGTCCACTATTAGAATTGCGCTCCAATAGAATACTATCGGTCGGCCGATAGAATGTAATTAACCCGTGTATTGCCTCTGTAGCTCTTAATTTGCATTTTTGGTAGTCTATATTAATATTTTGATAGCTTAAAACAGTTGTTGCACGCCTCATAAGCGAAGCGTTGAGATGGGTACTACGGTCACTTCGGATAACAAAACATCTGATTTTTCAAACTTAAAATGTCTCTATTTATCATATATTGCACTTGTAAAATAATATATACACACACATATCAAGAAAAATCACTATTTTTAACACTCATGATATTTTTGATGCCATTTTTGTTTTAGAAACTAGTTAAAAAACTGTTTAGAAAAGTTCCGTCTTGGACGTCCGTGTGTCTGTATGTTACGGATATTTTCTTGTTAACACGGTAACGACCGAAATACTTTAATTACTAATCGAGTCTTTTTTTTTCTCTTACGCTTCAGTATAATTAGGAATAGAATCCTTTCAATTTTCACGGTCTGATTCGATGTGGTTTAATTGTTATTATCTTTACTTTATTTATTTCATAACCCCTACGCGATAATTCATAGCAAAGTTTGTAAGCTTGTAATTCTATTTTTTTTATAATATTATAAAAGCGTGTGAGGCGTGCACTTTTGGGTTTTCCAAATTTATTCTGTAGCTTGAGAAGTGATTGTGAAATATATAATAGTTTTAGTAGATTACCTAGTTTTGTACTAACGGCAATAGAACCGCTGTAGAATAGAACTAGAACGGCTTTCTATTGAAAAATAGTACACTCGGCCCCAAGGGCTTCAAATGCAGGTAGGATTTGAAGGAAAGACGCCAAGTTAAAATAGGAAAAATAAATTGTACTACACAAGTGCACATATCTTTACAGTATAGCAAATTGTGGTTAGAATGATCACGGAACACGCAGAATACGTAGCTGAATTATATAGTATTAGCAAACATTATTAGCAATGCGTGTCGTGAACTCGGGTGTTACGTGTTAGTAATTTCATTTTGTTTCCGGCCATGTAAATGTTAATCGTAACGTGGAAGGGTTGCAAAATCATATATATTGTAATTTACATTTAAATTTTGTTTCTAACAAACCTGAAGCAGCTATTGGAAAGTTCAATATAACTTAATAATGTTCATACCTGTGCTTATTGAGTTTGACAATCATTAAGCACTTTAATTATTAACAATTTAATATCTCTGGCGTTGCAAACGTCCATAGGCTACGGTGACCACTTTCCATCAGGTAGGCCGTATGCTTGACTGCCGCCTCAGAGGTATAAAAAAAGAGGTTTTTCCTATGAAGCCGGGCAGCGGTGAGGGATTGTTTTTTTTTTATTCGGGTTACTCTCTAGTAGTTATAAAAATGAATATGTAATAGGTATTATAAGAAACGCTCGTGGTCCCGCGGACTCAGTGTTTTGTAAACGATCACTGCGTTAAGCAATTTTCGCTATGGCTGGTCACGGATAGGTGACCACTTTATGGCATTAACATTTGCGAGCGTTTCCGTGCTTCGGAAGGCACGTTAAGACGTTGGTCCCGGTTGCCAGTAACATGGCAGTCGTTAAGTCAAGTTGAAGGCCTAATAGGCGACTTGAAAAAATTTAACAGCAGGTAACCACAACCTATTTCAACACGGCAATGGACTCACCACATTTTTAGTGGGACAGGAATGCACACGGTGAAAAGTGGGCATATAATATGCCTCTGCCACCCCTTCGGGGATAAGGCGTGATAGATAAATATTATAAGTTTAAATTTATATTATTGCGGTCAACATACTAATTACATTTCAAAATTATTTCTTTTATACGTAATATTGTTTTCTGCGATGTTTATGTTTCAAGTTTTGGCCCTTAAATAAGTAATGGTAACTTAAATTCTAATAGGATTCGATCTTCGAATGGAAAAATTCGATAAATATAACTCGATTTTTGCTTCTTTATTCACACGAAACAACACGACAGTTCAATTTGAAATGAAATACACACGGGACCATTCGTGTCGCCGTCGCTCGTCTAAAGCTGTCTAAATTCTTACTCTGTTTTTTTTTTCAACGAGGTAGCAGACAAGCATTCTATTTTATTTATTACCACCCTGATTGATGGAAACTATTCACCGTAGCCTATGTCTTGTCAAACATTTGAACTATCACGTTCTATAATGTACTAGTCATCGCCCATTGGTCGAAATACGAAATTAATTAATTTATGTTGAAGTTTGTATGTATGTATAAAATAGCTTTATGCACTTTTCCATATAAACATTAACTGTTCATAAACATAAAATTAAACGTTCATCCAGTCGATTTTTATGGAATACATACGTCATGCCTTTATCGCTGGTTACCCTTCAGGGTTGTGTGATGTATGTAGGGATAGCCACACTTCAACATTAGATTTAGTCCTACGTAATAGCAGAGCCAATTGCCGTGCTGAAATGGACAGGTCAACAGTTGAGGCTGCAAGCTGTTGAAAATTATCAGGCCGCCCATAAGGCCCACATGGTTTAATTAGTGCCATAACACTGGCCACCGGAACCAATGGCCTATCGTGCCTTCCAAAGCACTGAACCAGGTAGAGGCTGCATGCTGTGGAAAATTTTCAAACCGCTCATAAGGGCTTCAATTTGGTTTGACACTGCCATATCAATGGCCACCGGGCCCAACGACGAAAACGAAAACGTTCGTAAATGAAAATGCCACAATGTGGTCCCCCATGTGAGGACCAGACATAGCGAAAGGTGAACACTTAGTTAGCAAGTACGAGCACTTTTCTATATTAAAAAAAAAGAAATATAATAAAATGTGTGTGTACCAGAGTACACAGGTACGAAGTTCTTCTTTACGTTATTTAACTTAACTTCTTAACGATAATTTTTTTACAGCTATAAAATTTCTCTCATACGTCGATAAAGAATGTAGCCGGGTGAATATTTCATTTCGTGCGTATTGCATGGCGGACGATAAATAACACTTTTAATGTTACATTGTTTTCGTTTAATTAACTTTTTTATTAAATGCATGAAATTTTGAAAATAAAAGCCAAAATCTAATTACCATCCGTGTCCCTTCTCCCAGTTAATAATAAATTTATGAGTCTATCTAATAAGTCTATTGGGAGAACGAATTTTTTTTAAAACGTTTTCGGTTAATAGATTAATTAATATATATTATATTTTAGTAACGTTTACGAAAGAACAAATTTAAGTGGTATCATACCACTTAGAAAAATGTCCTTACACTCACACATAATTACCATTCAAAGACATTCACGACGTAATATTTTCGCATTTACGCACAGTTATGGACTAGATTAAACATAAAAGATTCGCTGACCATCACCGCATTACGGTCGTGAACAACACACCTTCAGGGGTGTGTTGTTCACATTTTTTTACTATGTAATTTAGAGTTCTCCTGCTCGAAAACTGGTTTGGTTCAAAATATTTCTACATACCATTTGCCTTTTAAAAGGTAATTATTTTATGTTTTTTTACATAATTATTTGCTAGATATATCCAATATGTATCTCTCTATTCAGTGTTAAACTTAACAAATCGTTATCTAATTAAAATATCCTTTTATTTCAAAAATTATTGAAAATCTCATTGCCATTAATATAATTACCATTAATTTCCATTCTTTTTAATATGGAATGGTAATTAGAAGAAACAAACGGTAATGATTTTTTTTTGAGTCTGGATGACGTAGTAATGACAGAGGTGGTAATCTTCCCCATCGTGGAGGCCAGCGGCTGTCCCAGTGACCAGGCGAGAGCCAAAGCTAGACGTTTCGGCTTCACCGGTCACGTTCTTCAGCTGCCCAGCGTGTAAAAAAACAGCGGACACACAGAACCTACTTATCGGGACTTCCGAAAGACCAAAGTGTATCTCCTACAGTCCTGCGAAACTAGGTGCTACAGGTCCCTGACCGGAGAAAGTGTGTAGGGTACAGTGCACAGTGAAAGTTACCGTGAGGAACCATTGCGTCAGCAGCAGTTAGTCCTATCACAAAGCAAGCTCTTACCGCTGTCTGACAGCACTACTTTAGTTGCGTTACGTAGGGCTAAAGTACAGGCCACCTCGAAATCGAGGCCTGTCAGGTATGGGAAGTGGTTGTTACCGGTCAAGAGCGGCCACGTTCACGACAGGATTGGGGAATGGAGGTTCATTAAAGGATAAACTTATCCGCATCCTACAGGTGAATCTAAACCACTGCTCTGCTGCTCAGGATCTCCTGTGCCAGAGCATTGCGCAGTGGACATTCGCCTACCGCAAATAGTTATCAAGGAAGAAGGAAAACTCTTCTTTTACAACTGGTTGCGTAACGGTTCGGTTTGTTCATGATTAGGTTCTAAAACGTGGTCACCGTTGCCAAGCCGTACTGGGTCTACTACGGGAGCCCAGGCACGATAGACAGCTTAGCTTTTTTTAGCTTTGGGTGTTGACGCGGACACCTCGCGCCTTGCAATTATGGAGATGGCGCGAGGAGGAATGCATCAAGTTACAATCCTAAGGACCAGTCAGGTGTTGCTCCATTCCTGTGTCAAGGTTATTTTCCTAACCTTTGATTTTATTTCTAATTACCATTTCAATGTAATTCATTACCATATCTCGAGATCTACAAATTACCGTATCTGGGAAATATCATTACAGTTTTTTAAAAAAAAAGAAACGTCTTTAAAAGGCCTTTCATAAAATTCAGTTTCTATCATTAATATCTTTCCGACAAAATCATAAAAGACATGAATATGTGCATTTATTTTTTTATTCTCCAATACATCTAATCTGCTCGACATGAAATATTCGCCCAGGCCCTTCGTTGCGCTTTATCCCATTTACTCCAAGGTTTGCTGAAAGAGAACTCAATTCTGTATCTCAATACAGCACTATATTTATGTTACACTATACTTGTTATGTGCAATAAATAATAAAAAAGAAAAGAAAGAAGTTTCACTTCAAAACAACATGGCGCGAAATCGAAAAACGTGACGATTTTTTTACTTCCATAAAATTTCTCTCAACGTCGATAAAGAAGTTTCACTTCAACAATAGCGATTTTTTGAAATTATGAAATATCTGTATATTACACAAAGAGCTTTAGATGTTTATAATAGCTACCATAGTCCATTATAACTTCATTGAAACAACGGGTTCCTCTGAAAGGCACGTTGGGTTAAAGGGTTTCAGGTAATTAAGGAGGGTTGACATGGGAGTTAAGTGACATATGAGTAGTATGACATATTATTTAATAAGACACGGGATGAGCATCCACATTGTGATACGTTAGCGTTTACTGATCCTGACGTGAGTCATGTCATAAAATCAGCCTCTTGTAATGGAGCTTTGATGAATATGCCTAAATAACTTAACTTCGTATAAAGTCATTGAAAGTCACTTAAATACGGATTTATCACACTAACTTCTAAACTAACGAATTGCATGATATAAATACATCCATATTGTCACGTCCACAGAAGAGAAAAGACAGGTCTTTATTAGGCAAAGGACTGACTTTTCTTCCTGACTGCCTCTGTGGCGCGGTGGGAGTGTATACGACTGCTACGCAAGAGGTCGTGAGTTCGATTCCCACCCAGGATAAAACATTGTGTGATGGGCACGATGGTTTATTCAGTGTCTGGGTGTTATTTTTCTATAATATGTATGTATTTAGAAATGTATGTTTATCAGTTATCTGGTTTACCATAGTACAAGCTCTGCTTATTTTGGAATTAGATGGCGTTGTGTGAGTTGTCCCAACGATATTTATTTTAAAAGGCATTCTATACGTCCTGATTTCAACGTATTTGCATGATACAAATGATATAAAAATATGTATCAACGCATTCATTCACATTTATGTACTTTGCAGATTATTATGATCATGTTTGATGCAACTCAGTTGAATCGTCAAGCAATTCAAGGTAAATATTAACATTAAACACATGTACTCATTTACAAGGTTATTTATAAAATATAAAAAAAAGCCAAAAATAAAATATTTTAATGTTTATTTTATATTTTGTTACCAAAATGACAAAAAAAAAGTAAATATTGTAGGACATTTTTTACACAGCGCCATCTAGCTAAGCTTTTAAGCTTGTGCTTTGGGATTTTGACAATTGATAAATATACTTATATATTTCTAAATACATACATATTATACATAGCAAACACCCAAAATCCGAAACAAACATTTGTGGATCACACAAATATTTGTTCCGACCCGGGAATCGAATTCGGGACCTCAGCGCGGCAGTCGACACTACCACTTAAGCCAGTCAAATAGTCTGTGTGCAATATCTATTTTAAAAATATATCCACGTTTCCTTTCTACTTTACTGGAGAGCCGATCTCCGGATATAGTCTACGAGACTTATGGCGTTGGGTCGTAAACAGCAATTATAACGTTCCTCAGTATAAGGAACACGTTCCCTTTTATCCTGTTAATGTCTTTCCGAAAGATTGTCTTACAGTAATATCGACGAACACAAACACATAATATGGTATACGTATGTAAAAATCTGGACTACATTAGAAACAATTTTGAAAAGCAATAAGTAGCTAACTACTTTTATTCTAAATTTAAGCCTATTTTTTTTAGACAGAAATTGGTGGATTATTTCGGCGGTTTCGAGTAGGTCTTGGTAGTGTTGTTGGTAAAGTGTCTGACACCGCAAGTCAAAAAACGCAGGTTCGGGTCCAGCTAAAGACTGAAAATTATTTTCCACTTTACATCTACTACATTGTTTTCAGAGCAAAGAGCAAAGTAATTTGTAGTTATTCCGTTTCTAGGTATAGCTAATGGTGCGTGAACTCGGTGGACACTATCGACATGTACCCGAAATATCAGCTATGCACTTTTCAGTAAGTTTGTTTATCAATCACGCCTTCTTCCCCGAGGGGTGGCAGAGGTATATTATACGACCACATTTCACCGTGTGCATTCATGTCTCACGTAATAGGTGGTGAGCCCATTGTCTCCCAAAAAGTCTTCAACTTGACTTAACGGCTGCCATATTACTGAGAACCGGATCCTGGCTTAAAGTGCCGTACGGAAACGCTCGTAAATGGAATTACCACAAAGTTATCACCCATCCGTAACAGCTATAGCGAAAACTGCTTAACGTAGTGATCGTTTTTTTTAGAACGCTGAGCCAGCGGGGCCGCGAGCGCTTCTTGCTTTTCAGTAAGTGCTTTAGGAATATGGTTTCTCTAAAGACGAGATCGAAACTTTGCCTAGACACACCAACTGGACAATTTCCGTCTATTATAGACTATCTTCACGCTGTATCCCTGATTGGGTAGTTAGAGAGGACAGATCGCAAGGCTTCGCGATCCATGCATACTTCTTTCACTTCTTCAAGATTCATCAATCGCTTCATACACGCACGTCTGGGTATCCACAGTTATCCGAGTACTTTTGACCTTTCCTTTTTTTTTCCTTTCTATTATAGGGGGGAGTTTATTCCATGTAGACTCGCGCGAAGATGACAGAGCTTTAAGTTAGAAGTAACTTTAACAAACGATGCTCTACATTACATTCTATTATCGTGTTATAATACTGTAGCGATATTATAATATCAAAAAACTCAAATAACTTTTGTTGTAATTTATTCGCTGCTTTGAAGATGTTCTTAGCTATTAAATTATGTATTATTTTGTTTGTGCTAGTAACATTGTATTGCTAAGTTGAAAGTCGCTCACCGTTTAATACAGAAAGTGAAACAAAATATGTTTAATGAAATGTAAAATATAGTATGCCTCTACCACCAAAGAAGTGGGGTAACATCTGAACCCTTAGGTGAAGTGATACCCAAGTTAGGCAGAAATCCTGGGATATCCGTTACAATATTTACTCGGGACGCCCGACGCTAGACAGATAGGTAGAGACCATGGCTACGTTCCACTAAACGCCCGCAACGATTGTAACACCCAATGAATCGTTCCACCTAAGGCTCGCGGCCGTTGGTTCTGGAAATGATCACTGCGTTAAGCAACTTTCACTATGGTTGGTTCTCGGCTGGGTGACCACTTTGTGGCATTTATATTTGCGGGCGTTTCCATGCTTCAGAAGGCTCATAAGGCACGGTAACCCTTAAAACGTGTCCCGGTTATGGCCGGCTTGAAAAATTTCATCCTGAGTTTGTCTATTTTCAACACGGCAATGGGCTCACCACTTGTTACGTGGGATAAGAACTGCTTAAGTTGAAGTGTTAGCGTAGAGTATGCCTCTGTCTACTCCCTTCGGGGATAAAGGCGTGACTGTATGTATGTATGTATGTAAAAGGTACATACATTATTTATACTAGAAATAGAAGTATACTTAAATTGCTGTGCTCCAGATCGATCCATGGTTTTAGACATTTCTCAAGTCTACTAGAGTGCGGATATAGCGTACTTGACTTTTGGCTCGTAAACAGGAATTAGAAGGCTCTATACCAGATAGGGCCCCCTTTCCTTGTGTTAATGCGTTTCGAAGCGTGCCCTTCAATTTTATAGATGGAATTGGAAATGTCGGGTATAAGGTGAGTTTATAGTCGATTAATTGGATCGAAAACTTCCGATGTAATGACATCAAATTTATACCGAGAATTATAATAGTGACACGCTCCTAGCTCGGCAAACTCAGCGTTCTGTAAACGATCAATGCGTTAAGCAATTTTCCTTATAACCGTTCTATTCTAACTCAGTTCTATTGCGATTGGACCAAAACTAGGTAGTCTACTGAAACTATTTTAAATTTCACTATCACACTTCTCAAGCTGCTGAATAGAGACAAAATAGCTATTTTTTAATATTTATACAGACTATCAAAAATACAAATATCTCTAACTAGTAGTATAAATAAAAGCACATTGATTCACAATAAGCATTGTGCTACATAAACCTGGGTACAAATCCCAAAACTAATCATCTTGGATGAAATCCGAGTCTACAATAATTTCCATATTTTAATAAAAAAACCGTATTTTTTCGACAACGAATATTAAATTGTCTCTTTTGTTATTGGTGAAGGATGAAAGTTACCAATGACTGTGACGTCACCGAGTATATTTTTTCAAGAAACTCAAATTAATACTATTCTTATATTTTACTAGCTGATCCCCTCCCCACAGCTTCGCCCGTGACATACTTTGAACTCCCGTCGCACCTATTTAATTCCGTCGATTATGTATATTATGAAAATTTACCCAATTTATCGACATTTATGATTACTGCTCAAATCCGACCAGTAGTTCCTGAGATTAGCGCGTTCAACCAAACAAACAAACAAATTTATCAGCTTTATATATTAGTACTAGATGACTCCCACAGCTTCGCCCGTGGCATAGTTCAAACTTCCGTCGCACTTATTTAATCCCGTCGCTTAACAATTATTTATGATTAATGCTCCGCTCTCCGTGGTAGTAGCGTGATGATATATAGCCTCGCAAAAAAATCGCAAAAATCCAACACAAAAATTATTTTCGATGCAGTAGTTTCTGAGATTAACGTGTTCTACCAAACAAACTAAGTATTTTAGTACTTATATATAGGTACTAAATTAATAAATCTGATACTACAGCGCTATCGAAGGGAATTATCGAAACTAAACTTGAACTAAACCAAACTCAAACTGACTTTCAAAGGAAAACACGATAAAGATTTACTGTCACCCAGTTTTCAAGAGTCATAAATTATCGTGGGTACATCTGATTTATTTATTCTATAATATTAGAAGACCCGCCCCTCCTTCAGTCAGTCTGTGTAAGCCGAATGTTTTCGTTTTGAAACAATGTTCTGGGGGCCGAGTCTGCTATTTCAATCAATCCGGAATAGCATCGAAATCGTCGCTCAATAGAAAGTCAAAGGTACAATTTTGACAGTTTTCTGGAGTAATATGTAATTTGACGGGCTTTTGCGCGGGAATTTGTTGGGTGGTTGACGCTTGCTGTATATTTTTAGTTTCTAAAACTAGTGCATTAATCTTATTTTATGTGTTAGAATGATTCTTAGTCATAAAAGTTGTGTCAACGTGCCATAGTGAAACTCAGTGATATATCGCAGTGAAATGTGATTTTACATCTTGCCGTGCAAACTTCACTGAAAGCTTTAGTAACGCTAATACCACTTTACTGGGGCAAGACTGACTTTGACTTACGGCTATACTTGACTAAGACGTTGAAGACGAAGGTAATAAGACATGAAACAAATAGTTAATAAATATTATAAAACTGAAGAGTTTGTTTGTTTGGTTGAACGCGCTAATATCAGGAACTACTGGTCGGATTGGAAAAAATCTTTTTGTGTTAGATAGCCCATTTATCGAGGAAGGCTACTACACTGAATAAACTAAATCGGGCAAATTTTTATGCATCATTGTGTAACGTTACTATTTTCCGGGAGGGGAAAAAAGTAAAGTTTAGGAGAAAACTATCACCAGGACTGGAAGAGTCCTGGCTTAAAAGGAAAAGAAAAAGGAAAAAAGGTAAAGTTTAATTTAATATAATATAAAAATGTTAAAAAAATAAAACCAAGGAAAGCCGGGGGTAAATTAAGATCTTGATTCTTCCTTTAACAGAGCCGGTTAGCAGCACACGCCGCTAAGAAAGGGCCTCGAGTAGGCCTCCACGTTGCTAGGAAGGGGCCTCAAGTAAGGCCTCCACGTCGCTAAGAAGGGGCCTCAAGTCCCCTCAAGGCTTCCACGTCGCCGACCTCAAAGAAGCAGGTCGCGGTAAATCCAGGCAGGCAGAGGGCTGAAAATAACGAGCCGTCGGCGTCACATGCCACTGCAGACAATCACTTTATTATTTTTGGAGGGCACAACCCTCTCACTCAGCACTTATTCATCAGCACCTGACAAGGTGAGTACCAAAAGTAGACTGATCTGACGGCACCGGTTCCCTTCTTTTACAGAGCATTTCAAAATTTAAACAAGTTTAGAATAAACATAATTTCAAGAATATAAATTTATAACAAGGTCTAATATCTATACAACCTAACCTACTGACAGCTCTAACATTCAGTTCATCTAACAGTCATTCTAAACACTCATTCATTCTAACAGTCATTAACTGACATTAAAAATTACAAAAGGTAAACAAACATAATGAGAGAACTAGAAAATCTAAGTATTTCGAAATATAAAGGCCTAGGAATGTTACAGATAATGGCCATGCAGATAATTTGGAGAGAACGTATAATAAAACATTTAATTAAAAAAGTAAGTAAAATATGTTACATTACAATTGTAGAATTTATAAGCAACGGGATTAGGTGGGACGTCGAAATATTCCACGGGTAAAGTTGTCATAGTACATTTGGCAAAAAGGATCACGCCATAAAATAATTCGAAAAAAAACATAGTTTATCGACGAAATCCACGACAGTGATCAGAATAGCCTGTTGCCTGCACCTATTTTTAAAATAATATACTGAAACATATTTACCCTGAATATTTAGTAACCATTTGTCCCGCCATGTTAAAGAGTACAAAAGTGTTGAAATGTTTATAAGGTCTTTAAATTCAATGACTTACATGTTACTGGCTGTTGAGACCAACTGTTTCACATGTGCAAAAAAACGTTCATAAATAAAAATTCCACAAACGATCACCTATCTCAGGGTAAACCGTAGCGAAATATGCTTAACTTGGGGATTGTTTGCAGAATAATGAACAAGTGAAATAACTTATTAGTAACTAAACGGTTCTACTCAAGTGTAAATTTCGGAGTAGCCCGACTAGTTTCGGACGTCAATTCACGACGTCAAGTGGTACGGAGCGGCAAGCTACATCGTAAGCCGCGCTGATTGACGTAGGTTGACGCTCCTCTTGAAAATGGACCTCCGTTAGATTCAAATCCAGT
This sequence comes from Thumatha senex, assembly GCA_948477245.1. NCBI lineage: Eukaryota > Metazoa > Arthropoda > Insecta > Lepidoptera > Erebidae > Thumatha > Thumatha senex. The sequence goes on from OX419728.1 coordinate 27,316,610, forward strand.
CGGGCTATCCCGAAATTTACACGTGAGTAGAACCGTTTAGTTAGGAATACTCAACAACGTTCACGAAAGTTATCATTCTAAGAGAAGTACCTAACTACAATTTTTTTATTAAATTCACAAAGAAAATAAATTCACAGGGGTTTACCTCGGGTCATTTTTTTTAATCAGTTCTCGGATCTAAATACTCTACTGCGCAAATGTCATCGATATTTATAGAACTCGAATATCGATGACATTTGCGATGACAATTCACAAATCTTTTTTCACAAAAGATTTGCGAATTGCGCTACTGAACTGTTACTTGCTTTGTCCGTAATGCGGTTGAAACTTTACTGCAGCTATCTATGAAGTTTGAAAGGTAACAAAAAAATGTCGCGTTCACTGCGTTATATCACTTCTAAAACTTGTGCACGCTGTCAAAACTTTTAATCGAAAACTTTACACATGAACACCTGAAAATGAAACACTAGTTGTAAAAATATATATAATGGAATCGCCGTTCCCGCCAAAAACCCCTATAAGTACTATAAGAAATAGTCATGTATTTGACATATTAATGTTTGACAACCAGTGCATACGTGTCGCAATATGTAACTTCTGCTCCAAGATTAATACAAATGAATAAATTACCTTTTTCACAGTGATTAAATATGAAGACGATATCTTTTCGCCTGAGTCAACTGAGAAATATGGCGCTTATGCTTTAAGTAGGTTAACACATTAAACGCCATGGTGGTCATTGGTAACCGGCGAACAATGACACAACAATGGGTCGTTATTTTTGTGTTAATATTATTAAGGTATTATAAAGTTTGTGAGTTTTGTTACTTCTATACCCTCAAACGGCTTGACCAATTTAGATAAAGGTTGGTGGTGGCGGTGCCGCCGGTGTCATCTAGTTACCAAATTCGAGCGCATTATCTATCTGTTCGCGATAAATATAGAATTGATAATTATGAGTGTTTAACCAGTTTAGATAGAAATTTTTAGCTATATCATTTGTCATGGTATGGTGTCACTTGATTAAAATGTGACGATAATTAGAAACAATTTTGAAAAGCAATTATTATGCTAACTTGTTCTTAATTTAAAATGTTCACGTCATACGTCGCCTTAAGACGTAAAGAGGTTAATTAATTCGTCAGTTTCGAGTAGGTCTCGGTGGTGTAGTTGGTAACGCGTCTGGTGCGTTGAACCAGAAGACGCTGGTTCGAGTCCAGCTCGAGACTGAAAAAAAAGTCCACTTTAAAAATGTCGGAAAAGCTCAGGGGGATTGATGGCTTTCATCAAAAATACTGCCTATTAAAGCATGGGATCCACTTTTATTTGGCTTTAGGAGCAGTTATCTTTCGTCTAATGATTTTCGGCTTTATTGGAAGCGACTGCCACTGGACCCCCAAACCCCTTAAGGGAGCTTTACTCGTTAGTTTGGCTATGGCTGCCCCTGTGGCGCGGTGGGAGTGCATCCGACTGCTACGGAAGAGGTCCTGGGTTCGATTCCCACCCAGGAAGACGGGAAGACTTTGTGTGATGAGCACGATGGTTTATTCTGTGTCTGGGTGTTATTTATCTATAATATGTATGTATTTAGAAATATGTAAGTATGTTTATCAGTTATCTAGTTACCATAGTACAGGCTATGCTTAGTGTGGAATCAGATGGCGTTGTGTGAGTTGTCCCAACAATATTAATATGTTAATATTAGCAAGTGCTCCTCTAGCAGGTGAGGTCGATTGACCTTTGAGATTTTGGTGGAATCCTTTACACCCTGTCGATAATGTCGTTTTCCTTTTAAAGTTAGCATACCGATGGAAAACAGTAGAGTACAGACGATTCTTTCTTTCTTTCTCTAACATAAGCTACTAATACAATACAATCATTTTATTGCTGAACATGTTACATAAGTTATATACATATAAATAAATAAATAAATATCCATCACGCCTTATCCCCGAAGGGGTGGCAGAGGCATATTATATGCCCACTTTTCACCGTGTGGATTCCTGTCCCACGTAACAGGTGGTGAGCCCATTGCCGTTTTGAAATAGACAGACGCAGGTTGTGGCTACCTGCTGTTGAAATTTTTTAAGCCGCCTATAAGGCTTTCAACCAGGCTTAACGACTGCCATTTTATATACATATAAGATGTTATATGCTGTTAAGCAATCCATGTTCTACCGATTCAGGCATGCAATGCACTTAAAAGCTAAGATATAACATTGTATCTAAGAATACATATGTAACACACAAAGATCTACCACAAACCTCACAAATAACAATTTATGCGGTATAAATTATTCCTTAAGCACATAACATGAGCACGCTTGGGACGTCGACTGCACTCAACTGAAGGACTTTACATCACTCGAGAACTCGGATTTGTTCTTGAAGCATTTTCCTTTTTATATACCCTTTACTTTTATGGAGCCAACAGAGTTACTATCTAGATAAAGCGCTTTTCACATGCGAAGAAAAACTAAATTCCGACAAATACATTGGACAGATTGAAATGTGCTATTTACGCATCAGCAAAGGTATTTGAAGCTTACGTGGCCCAACTCTGTATACAATCAATGCGTTAAGCAACATTCGCTGTGGTTGGCCTAGGATGGGTGACCACTTTGTGGCAATTACATTTGCAAGCGTTTCCGTGCCTCAGAAGGCACCTTAAGCCGTTGGTCCCGGTTGCCAGTAAAATGGCAGTCGTTAAGCATGGTTGAAGGCCTTATAAGGCTTGAAATATTTCACCAGCAGGTCGTCATAGCCTTCACCTGTCCATTTCAACACGGTAATGGATTCACCGCCTGTTACATGGGACAAAAATGCATACGGTGAAATATTATGTGAGCGTATAGTAGGCCTCTGCCTATCCCTTCGAGGATAAAAGCGTGACAATATGTTTGTATGTATTAGGCAACAACATCAACCCATGCTGCTTACCCCCGGGTAAAGGAACTTCAAAAGTTCTTTTTGCAGATGTTATATTCCTACCTATCTACTTATTAGTTGACATTGGGGGACGGCTTTGCGCTTTGACCCTGTTGGGATTTTTGTGTTGACTTATTAGAAAAATATGATTCGTCAATAGGTATTGAAAAAGATGGTAAGGTTCTGTACCTCAAAAGGAAAAATGATAGGTACTCTTATAGAATCATAATGTTGTCCGTCCATTCGGTCTGTCTGTCTAGACCCTTTAACTGAGGAACGCGTGTAGGTATCAAGTTCAAATTAAAATCATATATTTAAGTTTAAGTTTTGGTCAAAAGTAAGCATATAATATGCCTTTGCCACCCCTTCGGGGATTAGGCGAGATAGATAAAATATTTAAGATTACAGTCCCTTGAAGTTGTAAAAAAATGGCTGTGTGGCTGATTATGCCGCAAAAATCCTTTGTTTCGACACTCATATAAGAATCACAATTTATAGGGTATTTCTCGTTGACCTTTACCTTTGAAATTTGTTAGACTTAATGGGCACACCACCTATTACGTGGGACGGGAATGCACACGGTAAAAAGTGGGCATTTAATATGCCTCGGCCACCCCTTCGGGGATAAGGCGTGATGGATAAATAAATAATAAATAGAAAATATTAAAATATTGTCTTATAGTACAAGAATAGGGGAAAAATCTTCTTTAAGATTTTTCTGTTTAAATCTTAAAGAAGATTTAAAAAGGGCAATTTAACATTCTTTATGACAAACCTACAATTTGTACGAAACTCTCGATTAGAGAGTGTGTGTGGCCCTTGTCCTTGTTTTAATGCCATAATACCCTCCGTGCAAAAGTTCTGATGGAGTATCATTGCTTTTCAAGAGAAAAAACTTTACTTATATCTTAAGAAACATAAATGTAAACGCAGCCCTACCAACGAATAAACTTTGTTGCACGATGGCAACTCGATGTTAATCACGTATATACTTTTGCACTTATTACGCTAAAAAGTTTTCTCATTCTGATTCCTAAACTAGAAAACAAGATTTACCGATGTCCAGACGTGTCAGCGATATTTTGCGATATATTATTATCTAATACATAACACAGGGAGTAGTTGTGTCATTCATGAAATCAAACTGAAATTTTGGTGTAAATAAAGGCAGATGTGTAAATAAGGCAGAGCCATGATTACAAGTCTAATTTACCTATATTAGTATATTTCTGGCCTCCCTTAGGGCTTATTACCTTTTTATATATTTACTGATATAATTATTTATTATATTCTACCTACTGAAAAAGTACTTGTAGTTTAATATTGCGACATTCGATTCAGGAGACCTAGACTACGTTCCCATTCGCGCTGATATCGAAAATTTTGCTCACAAAACAGTTCCGAATCACCGGGAGCGCGTCTACAAGTGATAATGAAACGTCGTCAATGACGTCATAACCGCCGCCATCTTGCGCTATCAGTGCCACCGCTTCGGAGCATGGTCGGTGTGAGCGTTCTGTCAAAACTGACAGTAGTTTGTTTTGTTTTAATAATATGGACGTCTTCAGATTCGGAGTCCACCAAGGTTAACAGTAATTGAATTTGCTGCTGTTGCTCCATAACTTCTGAACGTGGCTTCGGAAAAAAACGGCTCACCGATCAGAATTTATTTAATACCACAACCATTTTTAGGTAATATAATTTATATGAAAAAATGTGAGAGGTTATGTTTTCGTAAGCGTCGTGAACTCGCTCAAAACCGTTCCGATCTACATTAGTCCACAAACGTCAATATCGCGCTAAATCGATTCGGAACGCCAGTTATCACTTTTTTTGCTCAGAGCGATTATTTCGGGAATGGGAACGCACTACATGAATACGTGCATAGACGAACCAGTTTCAAAATTGGAAGTAATAGAAACTTCAAAAAGTATATCTTAGTTCCAATTTTGAAACTGGTTTCGGTTTAGAAGTCGTCTGATTCCTTCGCTACGATATTGTAACGCCACGCCAGACACTATGTTTAATAGTAGACGCAAGTTGTGACGTCAAATGTTTCACTGTTCATTCTGTTGTTGTAAGTCAAGCAATTATTAATAACTAGTTGATGCCCGCGGCTCCGCCCGCGTAATTAAGCTTTCCCGTTCCCGTTTTCCAACCATGCAGTTTTTCCAATTTATCTCCATAAAAACCTTGCTTAGAGTTCAAGTAATAAATTAAAAAAAAAATACTGATTGGTCTAGCAGTCTTTAAGTTTTACGCTTAGCAACATATTTAGCTATTAATTTTTTGCACGCCTCATACTGTCATTTCGCGCATAACATCTGATTTTTCAAACTTAAAATGTCTCTATTTATCATATATTGCACTTGTAAAATAATATATAAACACACATATCAAGAAAAAGCACTATTTTTAACACTCATGATATTTATGATGCCATTTTTGTTATTTAAACTAGTTAAAAAACTGTTTAAAAAAGTTCCGTCTTGGACGTCCGTTTGTACGTTACGGATATTTTCTTGTTAACACGATAACGACCGAAATACTTTACCAATCGAGTATTTTTTCCCTTACGCTTACGCTATAAACGTGCTTTTTGAAGCGCCCGTAGCCACTATAACTGTTCTGTAAATTACTGCGTTAAACAACTTTCGCTATGACTGGTCCTCGGATGGTGACAGCTTTGTGGCATTTTCAACTACAAGCATTTCCGTGCTTCATAATGGACGTTAAACCGTTGATCCTGGTTGCCAGTAAAATGATAGTCGTTCCAAGTTGAAGGCCTGATAGCGCTGCATGAAAAATTTCAACAGTAGGCGACCTGCGCCATTTCAGCAGGTCAACACGACCCACTACCTGTTACGTGAAATTAAAATGCTTACGGTGAAATGTGGGGGTATAGACTTTTACTTGTGTGGGATTTTCTCAAATCGCAGGTCTAAGCCAATAATCTGCAATCAACCGATGCCCTGAAAGTCAACAAAACGCAGGCCATCGCTCAGATTTAGCCGGATCTATGCAGTAGCGTAATTGAAAATTAGACATCTCGGATCGCGGTAGACATTTAAACGATGTCACATTTATTGAAAGGGCCTTTCACATACAAAAATAATTTCTTTCGTTTCTCACATACAGCTTGCATTATTTAATTTCAACACCGACCCGTCCTTGTTGAAAGACCCTTTACAATGTTCCAGGATATGTAAACATGCCTTAAAGGTGTTAGTAAGCCACAATCAGTAAGAGTAAAGAGTAAATGTATTATAAAGGATAGTTAGTATCAGGTAGAAGTCATGCATAAATAAGGACATGATCCCTGGGACATAACTTCGCACGCAACACCTGCATGACTAATGAGTTATGGCTAAAATAGTCGTATTTGCGTCAAAATATTTTGTGTAGGAGAATACACAAAATATATGCCTGATTTTTTTTTTAATTTTTGTATGATTTTTTTTTATTATTTATTTACGTACAATCAATCACAACACAAGATTTCACAATAAAGCTTTGACACAAATAACTAGCAACTTATGTTAAATGTACAAAGAGTAACTATGATTAAAGTTGATAAAATTATTGGTAGCATCTACAGCCGAACTTGGTGGGAACCTGTATCTCGGCATGCAGTGCTAATTCCCACAGATACATTTTTATAAGCTTACAAACATAAATTTAAATGGCAGTGATATTCTATATGGTAGGTACTCTTGGATGGACTAGTACGTCAAGAGTAAATGGTGTGTGTGAGGTTGTGTTAATGCGCACGCGCATGTTTGTGTGTGCGGGATTACTTGTGCGATGATATAGTGATTATAGCTCACTACTTAGTCTGTGTGCGTCAACTAGGTATGTGTAAAAGGTCTTCAGTCTGTTCATAAGTTAGGTTTTGGAGATATATTATATACTTTCCGCCTGCACTGTATGGTATTTTAAGAAACAAGTTTAATATTTTGTTTATTTTATTGTACATGTAAGGTCCAATGAAAATAAAAAAACCGCCTTATAAATGCGGTTTTAGGTCTATAGGCTTGACACACTGCATATTCCCTCCGTTTTTAAGGTGATGATCGAGGAACGTACACCAGCTTACCGTGCTGTTTCATTATTATGTTAAATAGAAACAACTGGCGGACCGTTTGGATTTGGCATGATTGGTAAAGAAGAGCAGTGATTGATAAGAAAGGTTTAAAAGTATAGGTCTTAAGAATTGCTCTTTGGGCTATCTCTAGCCTCTTCAAAATAGTTTTACAAGCTTCGTCCCAAGATGAGATGCAGTATTTAGTAGTATATTTTAAGCAATGTAACATCTGCAACATGTCTCAAGTTTCCGAAAACATATATAAGTTTGCGGACTCGAGTACAGATACGATTTATCGTCGGTATAAACGAGAAACAAGGTAGGTCCTAAGATACTCCCCTGAGGAACGCCACACACAACTGGTAGGTCACTACTGATATGGTATCCCACTCTCACATATTGAAATCGTCCGGACAAATAACTCTCGAACAGCTCAAGCTGCTTCCCTCTAACTCCCAATCTTTCCAGTTTGGTCAGAAGGATCTTCACTAAAATCGTGTCAAATGCCCTAGCAAGATCGACAAAGATTGTTAAAAATTTTTTTCCCTTATCCAAGTTTTCGCCAATAATATTAGTCAGTCTATGAACTGCTTCGTCAGTGGATTTACCTCTGCGAAATCCATATTGGTTCCTAGAAAAAAGTTAATTCTGCTCAAGATACAAGATATTTAATCAGTATTTTATTAATTATTTTTTCCAATAGCTTGGACAACGCTGGAAGAATGGATATAGGCCTATAATTGCAGACACAATCTCTATCTCCAGCCTTGTATATGGGTCTAACCTCTGACCTTTTCAGTAAATCAGGGAAAAATCCAATATCTAAATATTTTTAATTGCCTTCCAAAGGCCTTTAGGATTATTTCTATTAATATTAATTAGATTTTTCTCATAACTTATCTTAACTTGTTTGAGGAGCATACTGCAAACATTTCTGTACCGTTTAGATGCTGTTTGTAGAATTTTATTGTTTGGTGATAATATACTTATTTTGTGCAGTCTACCTCTATTCTTCATACAGCGCAGGAGGCCTGGCGTGATTCAGGGTTTTATTATTTTGTTTCGTCTAGAGAATGAAATTGAAGTAGTGCTACTTTTTAGAGCTAATTGTATTTGGTCCGCCAAATATGTTAGAGAAAAATTTGGGTCTTTAGACATGTAAATAGAGCTAAGGTCAATATTTGACATTGAAAAGTTTAATAATTCAGTCTTAATTTTCTTAAATATTTTTGGTATCTTAGCTTGAAATTGCTTGAGTACGACACACAATATAACAGGGTAGTGGTCAGTTAAAGATGAACGTGGGACCAGTGTAGTGGATGGGTACTTGGTCTTAAGGAGCACGTGGTCAAGGCATGTCCCAGACTCTAACCGCGTAATCTCTGTATGTGCTGGTAGTAGACCATGGACTAGTAGACATGGGATAGTAGACTTGCTGGGCAGACCGTACCCTTCCGTCGGTTTTACCTCCGTTTACATCCTCGCGCATGAGATTGGACACAAGTCGGTGATGAGACCTCCATTAATATTGGTTTTTTAATGATAAGTTGTTCTAGATTTTATTGTTTAAATTGAAGAATTCAAAGAGAGGTTAACAGACCAAAACGTCCAGATTTGAGACCCAAACTTTATATAGTATCACAAAGAATCAATGTCATTGGCGACCTACTATAGACGCTTTTCTCTATATATTCCATACAAACCAACTGTGTCAAGGGGCGTCCCCTCCTACTCATAAGAATAGACTAATATATGTGAGATCCAACTCTCCTTCAAGTTCTAATTTATTGGAGTTGATAGGTATATTAATATCGCCAACAACTATGATGTTCTTAAAACATCTTAGCTGGTGAAGAGTTTTATTTAAGAATACTATAAAAGGGTCTATATTTTTGTAAGAAGGGGAGCGGTACACAGCTATTATAGCGCTTTCATTCATATTATTTTTTAAAATTAAAGTGTTACTGTCTATTGTATTTGGCTCCTCAACTATGAAATCAAGGTGATCCTTTACGTAAACCACCACACCATCATTTTGAATGGGGTTCCTCTTCGTAGAGTATGAATGATATCCTGCCAAAGCGGGAATGTTGGGACAGCCGCTCAGCCTGCATTCCGTCAAGACAAATATATGACAATCTGTCTTAATCATCGTCAGCAAAGTCTCAAATCCCGTCATGTTACAGCTAAGGCTGCGAATATTTTTAGGTGAGTATAATGAGTCGTTTGGCAAGACAGTCAGAAATCAAGCCACAGCATTCATCAAGGTCACAGGTAAGAGAGTTAGATACTTTCACCCCATCAAGGTCCGAGTTTACATCTATTATACTATTGAATTTATGCATACAATAAGATGCGACTATCACTATCATCTCAAGAAACAACTTCCAAAACGAAGTTTCAACAATTTGCCATATAAACAAAGAACGGCAGACAGTAACGCCTCGATAACCCACCCATATATGTATTTTAGACTTCTCTAAGTTAATAGAAGTTAAGCATTCTTTTCAAATAACGACACATTGCAGACGTGTTATGTTGTGTGTGTGAGACAGTTGCCTTAAAGATATCATTGTATGAGTGTAAAGTGTGAGGGAATTTATGTATTTGTGGTAAAGTGTAACATTTATTTGAAATAGAAACATACATTTAAATAATTCAATAAAATAACAAACATGCACAAAAAAATTATTCAAACAGTAAGAGGGCAATTTACAATTTGTCACTAGTCACAGGTTGGATTTCAGTTTAATGAGATCCTGTTCGTCTGAGATACGAATTAGTTGGTCACCTGTTGTCTTCCCCAGGTATACCGTTCCATTGGAGGTCCAACAAAAAGAAAAATAGTGCTCCTTCTGAAATTTTCTAGCAAGGAAAAATATTTTTTGAGTACGTGAGGATTTCAGTTACGAACACGGGACGAGACGGGTGTTTGAGCTTCAGATGAGTGGTATTTAATTTGTCCCCTTTGTTTCTGGCCGAGTTGAAGATTTTAACGCCTTTCAGTATTCTTTCCTTATGTACCACTGAGCAAAAATCCAATAGGTATTTCCTCGTTTTTTAAATTCATTCTATATATATCTCTGATCGCAGCGGTATCGACATTAACGTCCAAGGATTTTCCGAGGTTAATCACCATATCGCATAGATCTTGTTTTGTTTCTTCAACAGATTTAGGAACATTACGAAGTTCTATACCTGATACAAGTGTTTTCTTTTCTAATAATTCTATTTTATCCTCTAATTGCTTTACAGTATTTCTATCCGACTTTTGAGATAATTCCAGTGATGCAATGCGATTTAGAAAGTCGTCATGCTTATCCGACATCAACTGGACACTATTCTTTAAATCATCGTTTTGAGCCATTATATCAGATATTTTTGACAAAAGATCATTTAGCCGATATTCCTGTTCCTTGAAATAAGTGGAGTTCCGTTGATCAATCCTCTAAACCTTCAAATTTCCTTTTCTTACGTTCTGTTAGGTTACTTGTATTGGATGTAAGGTTAGGAACCGAGACACAGTGTTGCAAAGGGTTCTCCGAGAAAATCGACTGACAACTTGTCACTTTACTTTTTTTTTTTGTTCTTGTGGCGAAACACTTTACTTATTAACTCCTCAGTTACCACCGGAGCTTGCGGGGAAGGGGGAGGGGTGCGTTTGAGTGGCATTGTTTATTTTATTAGAGCAATAGATAATAAAAGAAGTCTACCATAAACATCTTCCCTTTGGTACCAATGATGTTAGAAAAAGACGATACGTATAGACAATTTCTTAGTCACCGAAAACAGCAACAACAATGAAACTGAAAGTTCCACACACCCTGGACCTGGATTAAAATATTAGCTTGCTTGTATATTGAAACCTAAAATATACAAGCCAAGGTTTATAACTTAGTTAGGTTAGATTTGATGTATTTTGAATTTATATTTGCACTGAAATCGACTGACTGACAGGAATTCTAATACTAAAGTGATTTTAATTAGAAGTTTATTCAAAGCGATGTTTTTGAACCAGTAATGTAAATTTTTGTAGAAAATTGAATGGATCTATGCTTGGCTATAGGTTATACTACTAGGATGGCTACCTTTTCTTGGTCAACAGAGAATTGCTTTATTAAAATATTCTAAATGGATGAAGCCTCGTGCATGGAACCTCAATCGAAAAGGAAGTAGCTTCACAAACTTTGTGCTTAAAAGCTTTGCATTTTTCTTGACAGAAAATCAGTATTTTTACAGTAACTGGATATTTATAGCAAATACCAAAATAAATATTACCATCGAAAATATCGTAGTGAATTATACTTTTGTTGTCATTTAAATTAATACATTTTCGATTATTAGGGTTCTGTACCTCAAAAGGAAAAATACGGGGCCCTTATAGAATAACTCTTTTGACCGACCGTTCTGTCTGTCAAGAGCTTTATCAAGTAAGCGTATCGAGTTGACTGCCTCTGTGGCGCGGTAGGAGTGTATCCGACTGCTACGCAAGAGGTCGTGGGTTCGATTCCCACCCAGAATAAAACTTTGCATCACACATTCTGACGATGTTTTATTATGTGTCTGGGTGTGATTTATATATAATATATATTAATTTAGAAATATATAACTATGTTTATCAGTTATCTGGTTACCATAGTACGAGCTCTGCTTAGTTTGGAATTAGATGGCGTTGTGTGAGTTATCCTAACGGTATTTATTTATTTATTTATTAAAATCAAATATATTAATATATTTATAAGTGAGTATCATTACAAATAAATAAATAATGTGAGACATTTTTTTACACAGCGTCGTCTTGCCCAAAATAAGCTAATATAGCTTGTGTTCTATCAACTATATATTATCTATCCAACTATATATCTAGACAACTGATATACATACTTACATATTTCTAAATATATACATATTATACATAGGAAACACCCAAACTCCGAAACAAACATTTCTGGAAGACACAAATATTTGTTCCGACCCGGAAATCGAACCCAGGACCACAGGCGCGGCAGTCGCATACACTACCACTGTGCCACCGAGGCAGTCAGTCATTCAATGGCATATTAGGATTTTTTTGAAAGCACAAGTACCAATGAGTGCCAATGCTCAAATTCAAAATGAAGGGGCATTCCCCTTCATTTTGAATTTGAGCATTGGCACGAGGTAGGAAAGAGAACTCCGGGCGTAGAGAGAAGCAGATGCGACAATCGCTCGGATGATGATGACCGGCTAGTCAGTCTGTAATCTCGGTCGGCGCAACTTACTCAAAAAGTCAGGCAATAAAAAGGTAAAGAACCTTAAATTAACCACGTTTGTCTCAATATAGATAAACTATTAGTATAGAACACGGTAATTTAAAAGTTAAAGCAACATTGCTCCATATAAAACACGACACTGCTATTTTCCACTTTCCAACAAACCTTTTCAAACCACATGGAATTTATTGTAACGTTATATTGTAAAACTGAAACGCCACTGTTATGTAACAGATCTGCCAACTTTCCTTGCATTTAATATTTTATATTATAATAAACTACTTAGTTATTACTGGCTCTATAATAAGCAAGAAGTTTTTACTACTGGAATTTAATACACGAATACAGAGAAACAGTGTGATAAAATACCTTTCAAAAAATAGGGGCGCTATGCCGTTTAATAAATGGCAAACCGCTATAACGTCTTATTTATTTGGTGTAGATGAAAAATTAACGTAACCAGTATTTAAGGGAAAAAACAATCCGGTACAATATTTTTTGTTAGCTTGCAATTCCTGTTTGTATATCCACCATTCGGAATAGGGGACGGTGTAATAATAATAAAATAATAAAAATGTTTTTATTCATCTCATACATTGTCATACAAATTAAACATTGAGACAACCCCTGTAAGTTATAAAAATACTTGTGTCGGAGTTGACTCGCTTCTTCCCTTATTATATCTATTTAACAATGACGAGACCTTAATATTAATAAAATAGTCTTAGCTTAAGTAATCAATTTGATTTAATAAGAACTACACAGTTAAAAATTGTAGTAGGAATTTGTATATCTTGTGTTTGTGTATGTCTGTGTACTGTGTGTGTGTGTGTGTGTGTGTGTGTGTGTGTGTGTGTGTGTGTGTGTGTGTGTCTGTGTGTGTGTGTGTGTGTGTGTGTGTGTGAAGGTATGTGTGTAAGTGTGTATGTTTGCGTGCGTGTTGAGTCGTAACATATGTATGTACTCAAGTTTACCTGACTAAAAAGTGTTCAGTATCATCATATGTAAGTGACCTAAGCCATTCCACAAGGGCATGTTTGCAGTTGTAAAGCAGCATAGGATAGATACAAATTTTTGTATATATTTTGTTATATATATATGCCGATTGAGTGTTATACTGACGCATGGCAAAAGCGGAGCGAACATTTGAAGATATAGCTACATTGCCTTTACGTCTTCTTTCCTTTAGTATGGAGGAATCGAAAGTGAGAGTCTTGTGCAGAGTTAAAGTTAAATTAAGAAGGTAAAGTTTCCTAACTGTCAGCAAATCACTGTCTCTATATAGATACTCAGTGGGATACCTATAGGGCTTAAAATACATAACCTTAATTAACGCTCTCTGGGCTCTTTCTAATTCCAAAAAAATGATTTTAGTAGCACCACCCCATACGGGAATGCAGTATGTTATAATAGATTGTGCCAGGGCCATATAAATTTTGTTTTGTAATGGTGGATTCATTACGTGTCTCAAGGTTTTAAATATCCATATGAGCTTTCTTACTCTAGTCATGGTTATTTCTAAGTGAGAGTGCCATGACAACCTTTGATCAACAATCACACCCAGATATTTAACCGAAGTTACTTGCTGCAAACTCTGACAGTTGCAGTTTAAGTCTGACGAGTCGTCACACCCATGTATAACGACACCGAAATCGGGGCTTGGCAGCGATCTTGCACTTGGAGTGAAACAGACGTAGTTGGTTTTATTAATATTAAGGGTTAGCAGGTTTGCATTCAACCAGTCAGCTATTTTTGCCAGACCATACTCAGCTCTAGACCGTACAGCGCTCCAAGACACTCCTGAATAAACAACTGCGGTATCGTCGGCATATGAGAATACGCACCCGCGGCTGCTTCCAACTCTACATAATTCATTAATATAAATGAGAAACAGCGTCGGACCGAGCACACTTCCTTGCGGAACACCGTATGTTACATCTTCTTCTTCACTATAAAGATTTTCAATTTTTACTTGTTGTTTTCTATCTTCTAAGTAGCTTTTAAAAAGAGAGAATTCTTTTCCTCTTATGCCAATGTCCTGAAGTCTCTGCAAAAGGATGGGAACAGAAACGGCGTCAAAGGCCTTTTTTATGTCTAAAAACACTGTTAAACACTTATATCCACTATCCACCTTTGTTGTGATCTCTTTAACCAGTGCAATAACTGCGTCTTGTGTAGAGAGTCCTTTTCTAAACCCATACTGAGAATGTGACAAAATGTTATATTTATTTAAATAGTTAATAAGTCTGGTGTTCTAAAGTTTCTCCAAAATTTTGGAGATGCATGGTAGAACGGAGATCGGTCGATAATTGTTGACTTCATTCACATCCCCACCCTTATGTACTGGAGTTACAATCGAACGTTTGAAAACGGTAGGAAACTTACTAGTTTCAAAGCACTTATTAGCTAACTCTGTTATAATCGGTACAAGAAAATCTCTAGAAACCCTTAAGAATCTGGTTGGTATACCATCCCAACCCGCTGCACTCCCGGAATCAAGGCCCATTAATATGCCATCCACTTCTTGCGGGTCGGTTGCGAGCAACACAAAGGAAGTAAGACGGGAGCCCAGGTTAGAAGTATTCTTGGGAGTACCAAGCCTATGAATGATTTCTGAGGCTAAGGCTTTACCAACTCCAACAAAAAATTGATTAACACGATTTAAAGCGTTTAGTGGATTCGGATTGATGCTCAACAATGCTTTGTTTGAAGATTTCGGAGTTTTGAAATTACTAATTTCATTTATTTTCTGCCATAAACGTTTTGGATTTTTTGAGGAGTTATTTATTTGATCTCTCTGGAATTGTCTTTTTTGTTTTTTAATTAAATTTACGCAAAAGTTACGATATCGTCGATAGGTAATCTTTAATATATCGTTGTATGGATCTTTTTTTAATTGTGAATGCATTTTGTCACGAAGTCTAATACAACGTATTGTGCCTGTAGATATCCACGGCTTAAGTGGTCGCACGCTGTTTGTAATAGCCTTTGTTTTAGTATTTGAGAGCAATGCAGATCTTATAGTGATTATTAGTTTTGTTTTGCAGCTAAAGCATCCGGATCTCTTTGTTCATCACAGAATGTTGTATTACTCTCAACCAGGCTCCTATATGCGCCATCGAAATTAATAACAGTCTTATATTTACGGCACATTTTATGTTTCATTTTATAGGTTATGTTGAGCAATACCATAGCATGATCAGTTATTGTTGTAGTAAGAACTGCTACAAATGCTAAAAATTATTTTTGTCAATTTTTAAAATACAATGGTCCAAGCAATTTTGATTCCTTGTAGGTAAGCAGTGCCCTGGAAGAAGACCATGCCCTGCTAGCATATTTGAATAGTTCTGTCGGTTACGGTATTCGTGAGATTCTTCTTTTGTTGTTGGGTTGAGATTAATGTTTATGTCACCTATTATTATTATATTTTTGTGCCAAGTTATAGTTTCTAGGTGTATGTTTAAGGAGTCTATAAAGCAGTCAGCATGTATATGTGATGGAGAGCGATATACACCAATGATGGTTTTATTACATATAGTTATCTGCAAAGCGGAGGCATGTGTAATATTAATTTCACAACCCTTGGCAATATGGTTGTTTTTAATATATGCTACTACACCATCATTCCGATTGAGCTACCTGGAAGTGTAATAACAGGTGTAGTCGTACAAGTAGGGCAATTGTTTATTATAGTCAAGCCTACATTCAGTTAGGATTAGTACATCGACTTCATGTTTCATATGTGAGAGGTTCAGTTGTAAATCGTCGAAGTTGCTATAAATACTCCTAATATTTTGTGTCATTACTGTAAAATTTGTGTATTGTGGGTGTAGATAATTATGAAATTGTTCTTTATTAATTAGTGCGGAGCTAGCAATTTCATCGCCATCTAATTCCCGTAATGTATTGAAGTTAATATCCATTAACATTTCCATAGAGTAGTTGGTGCTGCTTGGAAATCGCTATCAGGTGTTGAGTTATACATATGCTTTTGCATGTGTCATAAGTAAATGCCAGTTTATTGAAATTACGTACATAGGATATGAGTGGAACAATGTATGTGTAGAACGGGTATAAAATAAAATGTAGACAGTCAGATCTGTAATTATTGTAGATATGTGTGTGAGGTATGAGTAAGATACTGTGTGAGTATAAAGGATGTAATCTATGTAAATTGTGAGAATAGTATGGTATATTAGATCCATATTGATTTGTGTGCGTGTATTTAGGCAGATTAGTGTATGTAATAAGTTTATGATATAGTATATAAGGTATGTAAATAGGAGTTTTTATTACAATAAAATTTTGCAGAGCATGCATGATTATTGTTTTAAGAGTAGGATGATGATTGATAAACCCTACCAACATATAAGTACAACCATTCAAAAAGGACCCTACGGTACAAATATAATATAAAGAGTCACAAAGCTTTGATAAAAGAAAGGCAGAGCAACCATTCAAAAACAAAGCTAGTCAGTCATCCTGCAGCATGCTATGCACCTGTGCTTCACCGCGTATGAGAGACCCCTAGAATTTTCATCTTTCTTCACGAAAACTCTCCCAAATGCTGTCCAGCAAAATTTAAACTGCTTCGCTTTTGCCAGATCTCGAGCCAAGAAGAAAAGACGGGCGCCTTTTGCAGTCAGTTGTTCTGATATAAAAATGGGAGTATCCTCAGAAGAGGCAAACCCGAGGTGTTATGCTTGAAGTTTTGTTTTGTTTTTAATATTGTATGACTTGGTTTTTTGTAGGAAGTCTATCTTTTGCAACGATGACCCCAACTCAACAACAATGGGGGTATTAGTTACTCCCATTTTCTTACCCTTAATTCTATAAATATCCTTTACGTCGGAAGTAGACATTTCGAGACCTATATTCTTCGTAAGACAAAGTATCATATTAAGCAAATAATTTCTAGTCTCTTGAGGTTTCTTTGGGACATTTTTTAATTCAATACAGCACTTACGTGCATGTCTTTGAAGATCCTCTATCTATCTTCCAAAATAACAATTTATCGCGATCTTTTTTGGCCTGCAATTTAAGCAATTCCAGTTTTTTACAAAAATCTTCTTGTTGGCTGGATAGATGTGTGATAGCTGCTTCAATACTGATGCTAGTCTGCTGAATTCCCTTAAAATTTTCAGTTATTATCGTAAGTTCCCTTTTTTGTGAGGCCATGAAAGAAGACAACAATTCTTTTATCTCCGCCTTGAATTTTGAAAACTCTGAAGGTAAATCTTCTTCTATAGCGACGTAGTTGGGTGGAGATTATCCAACCCTTTTTCGTATACATTTGTATCAGATAAAGACTTGTTTAATTGCGATGATGCCATGAGGGTAGTTTAATATTTTTGTTATGACCAGTGGTAGTGGGCCTCAATGAGCTGATAGCCAATCGCTGCACAGTAGCTTGTGAGGGCTGCCAGTGGGCGTGGATGATATGCCAACAGCAATTAACAGGGGTGGGCCAGTTTCTAACGGGCGTATGTATGCGCGTGCGCTGATTTGTTGATGATTATTTCAGGTACCAGGATAACAGATGTTTAGAAGTGGTTGGTAATTAGAATGCATAAAGTTGTCACTTACTTATAATCCTTGAATCGTCGAACTGTTATGCACTTCTGCGTTCCGATTATTATTCACTAATTAAATAAATTATTGTTTTAAATATTGGGTTTAATTTATCAATGTAACAGGTCCACTGCACGTCAACACCTTATGGCGGTCCGAGGGAAAAAAGGGTATCCCTTTTGGTTTTGGTTTCCCTACGGGAGATAAATTAAAGTAGTAGTTAGAATTAATAATATAGTATATTTCCCGATAGGGCCAAAAGAAGTCTAGTTAGGGTCGCGGGTGTAGAATATCGATAGGCAACCGTAAGGTGGACTCTGACGCGAGAGGCCGCGGAATCTGGACTTATCTGAGGGAGGGCCAGGTGATCTTCCACGGGTCGGATGTTGTTCCTCGAGAGCAGTCGTAGTAGGTTCTCCGGCTAGGCGACGGCTTCCACTCCCGGTCTAGGCGCAACCAGAAGGAGCCTCGGAGCAGCGCTCGGCCAACAGGTAGTAGGTGTAGTGGTGGAACCGTAAAGGTTCAACCGTAACAAAGGACCCTGGAAGACAGAAGCCTAAGAACCTCAGCCGGAAACCTAAAAGGCTTCCAACCTCTCCTCAGGCCCAGGTTGGCTGGAGAGGCGGAAAGTCTTACATATAGGTTGTAGGTGGTAGGTACATAGAATTTAATTTAATAAGGGTTGGTTGGCACACTTGTGAATATTTAGGCTTTATACATATTCCTACCCACTTATAGTCATGGCTGAAAATTTGCGATTGTAATAGATTTAGCAATGATAAAAATAGCTATTATTTGCGGTAATCATACGCTGAAAAGGAGATTTTTTTTTTGTTTTTGCTGGGAATGCATTTACGCACCGTCATCCAGGGTGTGTGAGAGAGGGCCGTCCTACCCACTAAACTCCGCGGTGTTCCGCCTCACCTTAGAACCGACTCGCAGGGTAGGCCTGAGGTTAAATCACTGCGAGCCGGCAAGGGGCACCCCAGAACGGAGGGGTCCGTCTCGAGGCGGTCGATAAGCGACCACCCCGGAGCTCCCTAAGGAGCTGAAGAACTAGCCCGCACCTCTACCGCTCTCGAGCGCTCCTCTGTAAGCAGAGGAGGAGAGAGCGGCCGGTACGGGCGTGCGCAAAAAGTGGGCACCCCCTGGAACACAGACGGACGACGGGGCGGGAGCGTCTGTCCCGTACGCTCCCGCACTCGCAACTCCTCACGTTTCGCCGCCATCACCTAGCTAGCAAACGAGGCAACGGCGGCCCAACACTGTTGGCTGCCGACCATGGCTTGCACCACAGCCGGCAGCGACAAATCCGAGGACAATGATGGTTTCTTAGACCTGTCTCTTCCACCTGACCGGCAGTTTTGGGTCACAAATGACACCAGTCATCTCCCGCCACTTGAACCACGCAATGCGTGTATTGACGTCGCAATAGATGTCACTGCATGCGTGACATACAGATCCCAGGTATTTAACCTGGTCCGTGCGCTCGACCAAATCACCGCCAATGCGGAGGGTTGTGGGATCTGCATAGTTTGATGCAAGGTACTCGGTCTTCACCACATTAAGATTCAGACCGCCCTTCTCAAGCGTCTTCTTCCAGGCCTTCACACGTCGTACTCACCTGCCCATGTCCGCGTCTGCCAGCGCGATATCACGGAGCATAGCAGCATATCTCGAAAGCACGACAGCATACATGAGCAACCACGGAGGCTGCTCATGTGAATCCCTGAGGCTGACATCACGTCTAATATCACGCTAAACAAGAACGGATTAAGGTCAGAACCTTGGTGTACGACGACGAGGATGTGGCCTTCCACATCACCGTCGTCATACACCAGGGTTCTGTCGACACGAGACCCTTGTTTCGTGTCGCCAAAAGCGGTCCGAACCACGGAATCGTAATCGCGGTACATGTCCCGGATAATGTTAATCTAAGCCTCTGAAATCCCTTTGGATCGCAGTGCCCACCAGATCATCGCAGTGCAGAAGAGTAATTTTCGTCCTGTATTTCTCCGCGACAACCCTTATGGCAAAAGCAGGGTCTGTCAGGGAGTGTGCTCTCTCGAAGTGTCAATATGGGTGTAAAACCCATATTGACACTTCGAGAGAGCACTCCTGCCGAATCCGGGAGCTAATAATCCGCTCAAAGATTTTCATGGTGTTGGACATAACCTTCATAGCGCCCACACTGACCCCTTACCTCCATTGGATTGTGATCCGCTCTCTAAGGAGTACGCGGTTAAAAAGGTTTACTAAGATAACCCACACCGCGAAGATCCATCGCCTTCCAGGCTTCGATGGGAACTCCATCGGGTTGAGCTTTCCGACTCTTTATGACTTATGAGTGTCATTAAAAATATTTAAAAGCGCCACATCCAGCTATTATGTGAAACAGAATACAACCTACCCTACCCTTTCGGGGATTAAGGCGTGACCGTGGAGACCGTGATTAAGAAGTGTTCATGACTGCACAGAATATCCTCATCAGCCATTTGTTTGAGGTCTGACAACAATAAGTCATTTGAATTCAAACGCATATGTTTAAATTTGGAACTGTAGAAGATAGATCACAGAGTAAGGAATGTTGCTCGCTCCCTCTCGCTCGCGAGTGACATTGATTCCTGAGATGGTAGTTTGTTTAGAGTTCTATATGTATAAGAAATAGTGTTATCTCATAAAAGCCCCTCCACTTCCCGTGCCGTCACTTACAGTAAGCGAGTTCAGTCCCAAGAATTCTCTTTGATGGTACACGAAGACATACTCCTACATTTCTCAATATAATCTTCAATATAAATTTTATCGTGTCAGTCCGCAATATCGTGATCATATAATAATGTATCATCATTCATCATATTGTAGCTACCTTTACCCTATCGTATTATAAGAATAACATGATATGAATTAGAATAGTCAAACGAGGCAAAATAATATTGGCGTTCGCCGTCGTTCGTTCGTTCTCCGTATTACCAACATTCTTTGAAAATAAAGGCAATATGGAAATTTTATTTCGTATTCCGTAAATATTCATATTAGAATTATCTATACTAATATTATAAGGAGGATATATTTGTTTTTTTTTTTGTAGTAGATAAACTGTGGAAGTTCGGAACCGATTTTTGAAATTGTTTCACTATTAGAAAGCTAAGTTTGATTAATTTATAGTGGTGGAGAAACATAGGTTGTGTATAGTTATGATACTATCCAAGGGAGCGGAGCAGTATCTAATATTTTATAAATCAACAAATCGGCCAGATTTACATACATTATCGTAAATACGGGTATATATGTCTTAAAAAGGTCCTACGGGGTTCGATGTATCTCACAAGAGAAGCCGTCACGACCAGCAAATTTATTATATGTATTTTAAGCTTTTGTACTTTTACACAATGTTAGGTTATGATGCTATATACTCACCATAATATATCGATCGAACACCCGTAAAAGTAAGTCTTAGGAGCATTTCCGTGTCACAGAAGGCACGTGAAATCATATTAACGATTATATGGGCGGCTTGAAAAATTTTAATTGTTCGTCTCATCACAGCGACAGGGTCGGCAGGGTGAGTGTAACACCTCTAGGGGCCGAGTAAACTTTTCAACCGTTTCAGAACAGAATTAAAGTTGTCGCACAATATAAAGCCGACGGTACAATTCTAATCGCACTTCAATATAATTCACTTGTCTTAAGTGGCTGCTAAGTCTAATAATATTTTGACAGCTAAAAACGTTAAAAAAAACTAATGGCTTTATTCGTGATAGTTAAAATGACGGGTGTATCATAAAAAAACCCAATGTATTCTAATACAGAAAAAATGTACACAATCTGTGATAAAATGTACGTATATTTAAAAAAATTGTACCACTACGGATACGAAAATATAACAAAATCAAAATACACCCGCCACTCTAATGGCGGGTGTATTTAACTCGTGCATCAAAATAGCGGTTCAATCATACAAATCTCATCTCATATACTGCAGATAAATTGTACACAATCTGTGCTAAATTGTACATATATCCATACAATCGCATCTATATCCCCGTGGAGGTAAACAGAGGTGAATTACACACCCACACTTTGGTGTTAGTAAAAATGAAGTTTGGAGCATAACAAGTCCAATGTCTAAAATACGAAAAAAATGTACACAATCTGTGCTAAATAGTACGTATATTTAAAAGAACTGTACCACTACGGAACCGAAAATATAACAAAATGAAAATACACCCGCCACTCTAATGGCGGGTGTATTTATTTCGAGCATCAAAATAGCGGTTCGATCATACAAATCTCATCTCTTATACTGCAGAAAAAATGTACACAATCTGTGATAAAATGTACGTATATTTAAAAAAATTGTACCACTACGGATACGAAAATATAACAAAATCAAAATACACCCGCCACTCTAATGGCGGGTGTATTTAACTCGTGCATCAAAATAGCGGTTCAATCATACAAATCTCATCTCATATACTGCAGATAAATTGTACACAATCTGTGCTAAATTGTACATATATCCATACAATCGCATCTATATCCCCGTGGAGGTAAACAGAGGTGAATTACACACCCACACTTTGGTGTTAGTAAAAATGAAGTTTGGAGCATAACAAGTCCAATGTCTAAAATACGAAAAAAATGTACACAATCTGTGCTAAATAGTACGTATATTTAAAAGAACTGTACCACTACGGAACCGAAAATATAACAAAATGAAAATACACCCGCCACTCTAATGGCGGGTGTATTTATTTCGAGCATCAAAATAGCGGTTCGATCATACAAATCTCATCTCTTATACTGCAGAAAAAATGTACACAATCTGTGATAAAATGTACGTATATTTAAAAAAATTGTACCACTACGGATACGAAAATATAACAAAATCAAAATACACCCGCCACTCTAATGGCGGGTGTATTTAACTCGTGCATCAAAATAGCGGTTCAATCATACAAATCTCATCTCATATACTGCAGATAAATTGTACACAATCTGTGCTAAATTGTACATATATCCATACAATCGCATCTATATCCCCGTGGAGGTAAACAGAGGTGAATTACACACCCACACTTTGGTGTTAGTAAAAATGAAGTTTGGAGCATAACAAGTCCAATGTCTAAAATACGAAAAAAATGTACACAATCTGTGCTAAATAGTACGTATATTTAAAAGAACTGTACCACTACGGAACCGAAAATATAACAAAATGAAAATACACCCGCCACTCTAATGGCGGGTGTATTTATTTCGAGCATCAAAATAGCGGTTCGATCATACAAATCTCATCTCTTATACTGCAGAAAAAATGTACACAATCTGTGATAAAATGTACGTATATTTAAAAAAATTGTACCACTACGGATACGAAAATATAACAAAATCAAAATACACCCGCCACTCTAATGGCGGGTGTATTTAACTCGTGCATCAAAATAGCGGTTCAATCATACAAATCTCATCTCATATACTGCAGATAAATTGTACACAATCTGTGCTAAATTGTACATATATCCATACAATCGCATCTATATCCCCGTGGAGGTAAACAGAGGTGAATTACACACCCACACTTTGGTGTTAGTAAAAATGAAGTTTGGAGCATAACAAGTCCAATGTCTAAAATACGAAAAAAATGTACACAATCTGTGCTAAATAGTACGTATATTTAAAAGAACTGTACCACTACGGAACCGAAAATATAACAAAATGAAAATACACCCGCCACTCTAATGGCGGGTGTATTTATTTCGAGCATCAAAATAGCGGTTCGATCATACAAATCTCATCTCTTATACTGCAGAAAAAATGTACACAATCTGTGATAAAATGTACGTATATTTAAAAAAATTGTACCACTACGGATACGAAAATATAACAAAATCAAAATACACCCGCCACTCTAATGGCGGGTGTATTTAACTCCTGCATCAAAATAGCGGTTCAATCATACAAATCTCATCTCATATACTGCAGATAAATTGTACACAATCTGTGCTAAATTGTACATATATCCATACAATCGCATCTATATCCCCGTGGAGGTAAACAGAGGTGAATTACACACCCACACTTTGGTGTTAGTAAAAATGAAGTTTGGAGCATAACAAGTCCAATGTCTAAAATACGAAAAAAATGTACACAATCTGTGCTAAATTGTACACACAACAATTATATTATATTACAATCACGCCTGTATCCCCTAGGGGTAAATTATACACTTTGCCAGTAATTTTGTTCGGCCTACGTATAATATAAAAAAATCTATAACCATTTTGTAATCCATAATTTCCAACAGCCGGGATGGATATTACACACATACAAAAAAATAAATAAATAAATATCCATCACGCCTTATCCCCTAAGGGGTGGCAGAGGCATATTATATGCCCACTTTTCACCGTGTGGATTTACCTGTCCCGCGTAAAAGGTGGTGAGCCCATTGCCGTGTTGAAATAGACAGACGCAGGTTGTGGCTACCTGCTGTTGAATTTTTTACCCCGCCCATAAGGCATTCAACCAGGCTTAACGACTGCTTTTTACTGGCAACCGGGACCAACGGCTTAACATGCCTTCCGAAGCACGGAAACGTCGCAAATGTAAATGCCACAAAGTGGTCACCCATCCGAGGACCAGCCATAGTGAAAGTTGCGTAACTCAGTGATCGTTTACAGAACACTGAGACCGCGGGGCCACGAGCGCTTCAACACACATACATATCTACATATTGTCATGCCTTCATCCCAGAAAGGGTAAGCAGAGGCATACTATACGCTTACATTTCACCTTATGCATTTTGTCCCACGTAACAGGTGGTGAGCCCTTTGCCGTGCTGAAAATGGACAGGCGCAGTCTGTGGCGACCTGCTGTTGAAATTTTGAAAAAAATTTTCAAGCCGCCCACTAGGCTTTCAACCAGGCTTAACGACTGCCATTTTACTGGCGACCGGGACCATCGGCTTAACGTGTCTTCCGAAGCACGGAAACGCTCGCAAATGTAAATTGCACAAAGTGCTCACCTATCCAAGGACCACCTATAGCGAATGTTGCTTACCACAGTGACTGTTTACAGAACACTGAGGCAGCGAGGCACGAGCGCTTCACACATGCAAGGTATTTTAGGGATCACATCCACAAAATACCTTGTAATTCCAGTAGTCCGGTTGATCGATGTCTGTTGTCCGAGTATAACTAATACCTATCTATACTAATATTATAAAGCTGAAGAGTTTGTTTGTTTGTTTGGTTGAACGCGCTAATCTCTGGGACTACAGGTTCGATTTGATAATTATTTTTGTGTTGAATAGTCCATTTATCGGGGAAGGCTATAGGCTATATAGCATCAAGCTACGACCAATAGGTGCGGAACAGCAATGATAAATGTGGCAAAATCGGGGACATAATATTCCTTTCGATAGCTTCCGTGGCGAACGCTGCGGGAATATACATAGTTTTTGCGTAACTTTAAACGATTAAAGTTACGCAAAAACTATGTATATTCCCCTATAAAAGTTCTAAAATAAAGTCCGCGACAGCATTTGCCTATCTTTTAAGGTTAACTTATTATAATCATTTTATAGTGAAAAAAAATCTTAGGTGAAGAAAAAAATTTTCTTAAAATTACAAGTGAAAAGTAAGGCCGCGTTTTGCGCATGCGCGACGTCGCAGCTAGCCAATAGCGAGCGAGCTGTGCGAAATCCATCGCGTCTCCTGTGTAACTATACTTATAATAATATAAAGTTAACTATACTAATATGTGTTGGATAGCGCATTTATAGTGGAAGTCTATAGGCTATATCATCACGCTACTACCCTGAAGAACAGGGCAGTAATCAACAAATCGGACAAATATTCATACACAATTGTAAAAGTAGATAATAAACGACGGGATTAAATGGGAGCGACGGGGATAAATACGTGACTGTTAAAAAGCTATCTCACCACGCTATTACCCTGAGGAGCGGAACAGTAATCAACAAGTCGGGCAAATATTGATACATTGTAAAAGTAATAACCGACGGGATTAAAGGGAGTGACGGGAATAAAGGCGAGACTGATAAAAGTCTATATAATCACGCTACTACCCTGAAGAGCGGAGCAGTAATTAACAAATCGGGCAAATATTCATACATTATTGTAAAAGTAATAAACGACGGGATTAAATGGGAGTGTCGGGAATAAAGGCGTGACTGATAAACTGACGGGAGTTCGAAATTTGTCACGGGCGAAGCCGCGCGGGTCAGCTAGTACTTAATATAATAATAAAATACATTTAAAAAAATTGTACCACTACTAAAATGACAGTGACAATGACTGCCTTTGTGGCGCGGAGTGCAGCCGACTGCTACGCAAGAGGTCGTGGGTTCGATTCCCACCCAGGATAAAACTTTGTGTGATGAGCACGACGGTTTATTCTGTGTCTGGGTGTTATTTATCTATAATATGAATGTATTTAGAAATATATAAGTATGTTTATCAGTTATCTGGTTACCATAGTACAAGCTCTGCTTAGTGTGGAATCAGATTGCGTTGTGTGAGTTGTCCCAAAAATATGTTAAGATCACCTTTATCATGATTGCTGGTGTTTTTAGTACAAGAATTCATAGGAAACAAAGGAC
Organism: Thumatha senex; assembly: GCA_948477245.1. Lineage (NCBI taxonomy): Eukaryota > Metazoa > Arthropoda > Insecta > Lepidoptera > Erebidae > Thumatha > Thumatha senex. Next base: position 27,343,068 of record OX419728.1, read on the forward strand.
TACCAATTAATACCAAACATTTGCTCATATTTCATACCCTATAAAAATGCTTTACAGTTTCTCTGGAATAAAAGTGCAAGATTTTTCTTCCTTATTTGCCTTTTACTATTGAAATACAATATAATGCCAATCTAATCTATAAACTATAATAGCAAATATTTTCAACCAAAAGTACGGCCCTTTGCTACTTTTTAAGAGATTCTGGAGACCCGGAATCTCGGAACTGTGTACTAGGCGAGATAATACTGACCCTTTTGTTGTATTCCTTCTTGGGAACCTGGTGCCTGAGGTTACAGTTACTGTGCGTGACTGCGCGACGGACCTCTTTCTATAATTATATACTTATGGATAATTTATTTTTGGAATGAGAACGCTATTGTTTTGATAGATGTTTTCTGTCTACACCAGTCATTTTTTTTCTTAAGGTACGTACATATATCATATAGCAAAATAATGGTATCAAAAACAATATTTTCTTATTATTATGTTGTTCTTTTGGAGATAACACCTGCATTTCGGCACGCACGACGCAGTGATCGGAAGTACCCAACGGAGCACCATACCGATACACCATTCTGGGCTGGGCTGTTGGTCAGCAGAACGTCCAACAGAGCGGGCGCATGACTTGTCACATCCGGTATCCTGGTGGTCTAGCGTACTAACTGTGTCAAGTCATGTGAAAGAGTGAATGCATGGGCGGTTCGTCCCGCATGGTCGGTTTTGAGGGAGCCCAACCATTCTGTATGGTGTGCGTTAAAGTCCCCCAAAAACACCAATTCCGCGTTCGGGAACCGCACCTGCGCATCATCTGCCGCCCTTCCGAGGTATTCAAAGAGCCGAGTTGTCTCCATATCCCCTTTATGGGAACGGTAAAGGCACACGTTGATCTGGCTAATAGAACCATTATCCACGTGAAGCCAGAGGACAGAGAAGGATGGGTCTTCCAGGTAGCGCAGACGGCGAACACAAACGTCCGCCCTAACAAACACGCACACCCCGGCCCTTTTATCGAAACAGTCCTCGACAAAATAGCCGGGGTAGCACAAATACGAGGTATCGTCACGGCGGCATATTTGCATCTCCGTAAGGAACAGCAATCCGGGCCGCGCCATCTGAAGATGGTGGTGGACGGCGTTGACGTTTGTATGGAGTCCACGGATGTTTGTGAACTCCACCTCAAAAAGCGTGCGTGTGGGATTGGTTTCGGCCGCTGTAAAGATTTCCCTTTTATTTTGCACTGGAAAGAAGGAAGCGTGAAACGGAGCGGTATTTGATGCAGCAGTGAGTGACAGAGCGTAGGTGCTCGTTTTGTCCAGGGACGTGTGGCTAGGCGAAAGCCAATCCGCCGGACGGAAGGGCCCCCGTACCCCCCCGAGTGTAGTGTGAGTGTAGACCACACATCCGGTCACCAACCGGCACGACGAACCACATCGGGATTATACACGACCTGGTGGGGCAGCCTTCCGAGATGGTTAGTCCCAGTTGGGCCCCTGTACGCGGGTGGCCAGCGGCACCACCGTTTCTACAGGTCTCCCTGGCCGGCGGGTCGACTCGCGCCACCCACACTAGACGCCACTCAGCACCCACCGGTCCTACACCTGCTGCATCAAATCTCGCACCAAGCCCGGCTTGCAGCCGCTGCACCCGAACATAACCCAAGAGTTATTTGGGGGGTTTACCGCGGGCTGCTACCCCCTGGTCCAAAAAAAAAGGAAAAAATCCTCTTTTATATTTTTGTGCTACCTGGCACACATTTTGAGTGCCTGCGTGCCTTAGCCTCGTCCGTCGATCAGCAGGTGTACCACGTGCAGGTGAGGTCAGCTTGGGCCCAAAGCTGACGATAGGCCCCTTACAAAATGTATTGATAATATTTTTACTGATATTAAACCTATAGATAAAGGTATTGTGGATCCTGTGGAGTCAGATCATCGTGGCCAATGGATAAAATTTCCTAAAAGTAGTAACAAAGTCAGCAAAAAACAAATTAAATATGTACCAATTAACCAAAGTCGTTTGAATAATTTTAAAGAAAATGTATTAAAGAGATTACCATATCTACCTAACTTCACTTGTGTAGACCAGTCATATAAACACTTATTTAATTTGATTAATGATGAGTTTGGCAAAGTTTTTACCTCAAAAACTCTACAGATTGGTGGTCGTCCTGTTTTCAGTGACTGGGCAACACCAGGTATCTTTAAAAGTAGAAATAAATTATTTGAATTATATTCAGAAAAATCATATAATTTTAGGCAAACCTTTCAGGAATATGTTAAAAATTATTCAAAGATATTTAAACAAACGTGTCATCTTGCTAAGTCAAACTTCATTAAAAATAAAATTTCTAATTCTGTAAATAAAATAAAAATGACTTGGAACATCATTAACTCTGAATGCGGTAGATCTTTAGTGACTGAAAGGGATTTCCATTTAAAAGTAAATGGTTGCCATGTTACAGGGGACCTGGAAGTGGCTACGGAGTTTGAACATTTTTTCAAAAATGTACCTATATTGACAACAAAATCTCTCCAAGCATCTTCCAGTTCCGCTGAACTTTTATTAGAAGAATCTGTTCTTTGTTGCAGGGATGCATTTGTATTCACAGATATTTGTGCTCAGGACATTGTAAAAACATTTAAATGTATCGAAATTAAGAAAACCGCGGACATTTGGGGATAATCGGTCAAAACTGCATCATGTATAATTGAGGTAATTGCGCCCCATCTAGCAACTGTGTTTAATGACTGTGTTTCTAGTGGTACATTTCCTGATTTAATGAAACACTGCAAAGTCGTTCCCTTGTTCAAGGCTGGCAGCGCTACAGAGCCGTCTTATTTCCGACCAGTGTCAGTGCTGCCAACTTTGAGCAAAGTATTTGAAAAAATAATCTTGTATCAAATGCTATCCCATTTTAATAGTCATAAAATACTCCATGCGAATCAATTTGGGTTTACGAAAGGGCGCTCAACTTCCGATGCTGGTGTTGAGTTATTAAAATGTATTCATGAAGCTTGGGAAGACAAGCACGATGCATTAGGTATATTTTGCGATCTATCAAAGGCTTTTGATTGCGTTCAACATGAAACGCTGTGCAAAAAATTACACCACTATGGAATAAGAGGCAAAGCTCTCGACCTTCTGTCTTCATATTTGAACAATAGAATACAGAGGGTCGATATTAATGGTACACGTTCTGTAGGATCCATGGTTACAATGGGTGTGTCGCAAGGCTCGATACTTGGGCCATTCTTGTTCCTCATTTATATTAATGATTTACCATTTTATGTAGGGGACAGGAATAGGATTGTTTTGTTTGCAGATGACACCTCATTAATTTTTAAAATTAAAAGACAATTAGATAACTATGACGATGTAAACAATGCAATTGCAAGAGTAGTTCATTGGTTCAGCTCAAATAATCTTTGCCTTAATGAAAATAATACTAAATGTATAAAATTTACTCTACCAAATGTAAAACAAGTTGCGGCCAATGTTCAACTGAATGGACAAGTGTTAGAGTTTGTAGAATCAACTGTGTTCCTAGGTATAACTATTGATGCCAATTTGCAGTGGGGCCCACACATAGAAAAGACAGCCTCTAGATTAAGTTCGGCTGCATACGCTGTAAAAAAGATCAGGACTCTAACAGATGTGGATACGGCTAGAATGGTTTACTTCAGCTATTTTCATAGTATTATGTCTTACGGTATTCTCCTTTGGGGGAGTGCTGCAGATTTAAATATTATTTTTGTTCTACAAAAGCGGGCTGTACGCGCTATTTATAATTTGGGCCCCAGAGTTTCTCTCCGAGAAAAATTCAAAGAAGTAAATATTCTAACGTGATGGTACCACAATACATTTTTGCCAATCTTATGTATGTCCAGAAAAATCTATCACAGTTTTCTAAACTCTGTGATAAACATAATATAAACACTAGAAATAAAAATAATCTTTCAGTCCACCACAGTCGACTACATAAGATTGGCGATTCTTTCCAGGGTAACTGTATACGCTTTTACAACAAGCTTCCCTGTGACCTGAGAAATTTACCTTTAAATAAATTTAAAAAGTTTATTAAAAACAAGCTTTGTGAAAAAGGTTTTTACTCCGTTACAGACTATTTGCAGGACAGGGACGCCTGGAAATGATCTTCTGGCAAAGTGAAATAATATTAAATTGTAAATAGGCCATCAAAAAAAAAAGCCTTCCTAAGTTTCTTGCCGGTTCTTCTCAGGTGGGCCGCGTTCCGAACCGGTGGTCGCTTTAAATATTTTAAATAGTGTATGACATTTTGTAAGCGCCGTTAAAATGGTCTATGAAAAATAAAGATATTATTATTATTTTATTTTTTTATTTTACACCCAAATGTAAGAGTCTATGGTTTAAAACATCCTATTAATATTATAAACGCGAAAGTTTGTAAGTATGGATGTTTGTTACTCTTTCACGTAAAAACTACTGAATGGATTTTTATGAAACTTTTCAATAATATAGCTTATACATCAGAATAACACATAGGCTACTTTTTATCCCAGGAACAAGTTCTTGTGGGAAACGGGAACGGGAAAACTTTACCAAGCGCGCGTAGCCGCGGCTGAATCTAAAATTTATTTTTAATTCCTTATCGAAGAATCATCATCAACCCTAATAAAGCGTCTGTCTCAGTTGCGTTCTCCTTTGCTGCGCACGGTCGGTCAAACGTCATTTTGATTATTACCAAAGTGTGGAAGTGTAATTCACCTCTATCTACACCCTCGGGGATATAGGTATGATTGTATGTACAATTTAGCACAGATTGTGTACAATTTTTCTGCAGTATAAGAAATGAGATTTGTATGATCCAACCGCTATTTTGATGCTCGAAATAAATACACCCGCCATTAGAGTGGCGGGTGTATTTTGATTTTGTTATATTTTCGGTTCCGTAGTGGTACAGTTTTTTTAAATATACGTACATTTTAGCACAGATTGTGTGCATTTTTTCTGTATTAGAATACATTGTTTTTATTTTTGATACACCCGTTATTTTGACTATCACCTTTATTCTGCGGCTTGTGAAGTGAGATTGTGAATATGATAGATTCAAAAGACAGGTAAATGAGTGAAATATTTGTTTTTTCTAACGAATGAGTGAGGGACGATTGACGAAGAATATAATATACTAGATGACCCCTACAGCTTCGCCTGTGGAATATTTCGACCTCCCGTCGCACCTATTTAATCCCGTCGCGTAGAATTTATTCTACAATAATGCAAAAAATTGCCCGATTTGTCGATATTTATGACTACTGCTCTGCTCCCCAGTGTAGTAGCGTAATGATATATAGCCTATAGCCTTCCTTGATAAATGGGCTATCTAACACAAAAAGAATTTTTCAAATCCGACCAGTAGTTCCTGAGATTAGCGCGTTCAACCAAACAAACAAACTCTTCAGCTTTATAATATTAGTATAGATATAGTGCTAAAGTAGAGAGTAGAAGGAGTCAGGGTAGGACGAGACTTACATATGAGGACCACGTTAGCAGATTGCTCAAAACGGAAAAGTAAAAAAAAAAACTTAGCTTAACGACTGCCATGTTACTGGCAACCGGGTCCAACGGCTTAACGTGCCTTCCGAAGCACCAAAATGCTCGTAAATAAAAAAAAAATATGCCACAAAGTGGTCACCCATCCGATGACTAGACATAGCGAAAGTTGCTAACCGCAGTAATCGTTTTCAGGACACTGTGTTAACAGGGCCACGAGCGCTTCGACGCGATCACGCGCGATATGTTTCCATAATCACAAAGAAGTTGTACTTAAATGTTGCATTATTTATGTTAACTTCTAGTTCAGAAGCCCACAAATATTTTTATATTCTCAACAGGCAGTACTTGAATCAAGTAATTAGATCAATTTCGTCCGGAATCCAATTTCGCAGCTCAATAATTTCTTTAGGCGTTTCGTTTCGGTGCTACTCTCAAGATATTCAATTAGATTTACAGTATATTAGAAGGCAATCTTGCTAAGGTAACCCTGACAAGGATTTTATTTCTATTTAAATTTGCTGACGTTTTTAAAATAATAATGACAATTGAAAAGAAAATCTTACTTTTTTCTCGGTTTAAGTTGTGGAGGCCCCGCTAACTCAGTGTCCTGTAAACGATCACTGCGTTAGGCAGCTTTCGCAGCTTTAGCTGGATGTAGATATATCCTTGGATTTGGACCACTTCGTGGCATTTCCATATGCGAGCGTTTCCGTGCTTCGAAAGGCACGTTAAGCCGTTGGTCCCGGTTGTCAGTAAAATGGCAGCCTGGTTGAAGGCCTTATAAAGATATAGGCTTGAAAATTTCAACAGCAGGTCTGCCTGAACCTGTCCATTTCAACACTGTAATGGGCTCACTACCTGTTACGTGGGACAAAAATGCATACGGTGAAATGTGGGTGTATAGTATGCCTACCCCTTCGGAGATAAAGACAATATTTATGTATGTTATGTTGCGGTGTCCGGGGTCCACTTTTATTTGACTGCTAGGAGCAACTATGGTTTGTCTGTTTACTTTTGCTACAGGGGCCGCAGAAACGGTGTTGCCCTGCCCTTTAGAGCCCGTCCTAGCCACTAGGGTAGGCACCCCGAAGAGCACCCCGCGGTGTTTTGCCTTCTGCCCAATCGGGTTTATTGATGTTCTTTTTCTTACTGATTTATCAATCCTGTTACAAATAAAGAGTATATGTGATGAAATCTTATTAGACTAAAGCTGTATAACTTCATACTCGTGTACATAAGTACACACACTTTATTTTTTATTTTATTGTAGTAGAATAAATAAATAAAAATAAAATAAAAATAAATATCCATCACGCCTTATCCCCGAAGGGGTGGCAGAGGCATATTATATGCCCACTTTTCATCGTGTGGATTCCTGTCCCATGTAATAGGTGGTGAGCCCATTGCCGTGTTGAAATAGACAGACGCAGGTTGTGGCTACCTGCTGTTGAACTTTTTCAAGCCGCCCATAAGGCCTTCAACCAGGCTTAACGACTGCCATTTTACTGGCAACCGGGACCAACGGCTTAACGTGTCTTTCGAAGCACGGAAACGCTCGCAAATGTAAATGCCACAAAGTGGTCACCCATCCGAGGACCAGCCATAGTGTAAGTTGCGTAACTCAGTGATCGTTTACAGAACACTGAGACCGCGGGGCCACGAGCGCTTCAAGTAGTAGAATTTTTAATAGTAGTTGTAGTAGAATTTTTAATATAATTTAGTCCACATTTCCTCACGTAGTACCTTCTTTTTATGTTTAGGTGTATGCTGACACCTCACACTTATTTCAGTTTATTCAAGTAACGTTTACATTATTATTCTTTCAAGTATGGTAAATTAATTGCAGTCTAACTTGACACATTATTTTAAACAAATCTAATGTAATTAATGGCTATTAGAAAAGACTGGCCGTGAGTTTTTATTGCAAGGTTCTTTTCTCACCAGCTATAACTTGCGAATCTGGCAGTAAATGTATAATCAAGAATCTTGACAAGCTATTTTGTGACATACTTGAATGAAGATATTTTAATTTTGAGTCATAAAATTGTTTATCTGAAACCGTCCAAAGTCACGTTTCAGTAACGTATGCCTTATTCAAAGACCCTAGTATTCTACTAAGCAGTATTTTGAACGAAACGATTGACGAACGAAAAAGTTCCATCGTTCCCGGAACGTTGACTAAACGGGTTGAATTCGAAACGATTGACGTTGAAACTTGGACCTACTTAACTGGATTTGTCCTAGGAACACGTCGACAACTTTCGTTGTAATTGGATTTGGTAGTTAGTCTTCTTGCTTCTCTTCTCTTTAAATCTAGAATTTAGTTTTAATAAAATTTAATCTATTTAAGGGTCTTGTTCTGTTGTGGTTGGACATGTTTACAGCGTTTTTGTACAAGCACTTTGACACTTCGATTGATTAGTCCATTTGACTCAGGTCACGATCAAATCAAAGGCTATCTTATAGTTCACATACGAAGGGATTACATTGTTATAAAATATGTAGTAATACGATTTATGTTTGACCTCAATTACAAAGTCACAGGTTTACAAAAGCAGTGCATGGTTTATTTTTGTGTTGCGTGATAAATATATTAGTACTTTTGACGTTCACGGTGGGCTCTCGTGATTATTTTATAATACCACGCTATAAAAAGTTAATATTAAAAATAGTATTCTTGGAACGTATAAATCTTTTGGGTCAAACTAAAGTTCTTATAATTAACACGCAACTCTCATGTTGCGACCTATTTTCACAACAGTTTTGATTGAAATCTAATAGTGGTACTAGTCTCGTAACGCGATACTTTGATAGACTCAATTTTACAAAGGAAATTAGTGGGTAAGTACCTACTTAATTTATTAACAAACGATAATCGTAAAAAATTTGGAAAACCCAAAAGTGCACGCCTCACACGCTTTTATTATATTATAAAAAAAATAGAATTACAAGATTACAAACTTTGCTATGAATTATCGCGTAGGGGTTATGAAATAAATAAAGTAAAGATAATAACAATTAAACCACATCGAATCAGACCGTGAAAAGTAAAAGGGTTCTATTCCTAATTATACTGAAGCGTATGAGAAAAGAAACGACTCGATTAGTAAAGTATTTCGGTCGTAATCGTGTTAACAAGAAAGTAATCCGTAACATACAGACGTCCAAGACGGAACTTTTTTATACAGTTTTTTATACAGTACAGTGCAAAAATAACATGAGTGTTAAAAATGGTGTTTTTTCTTGATATGTGTGAATATATTATTTTACAAGTGCAATATATGATAAATAGAGACATTTTAAGTTTGAAAAATCAGATGTTTTGCGCGAAGTGACAGCCACATGTGGATAATTATATCCAAACAGATTTTTTTGAGTCCTGACTGACCTTTCACTACCGACCGATTTATGGAAAGCAACAAAAAAATATTAATACATTTTAGTTTTTTTTTGGAATGAAACGCAGTGCTTTCCACCTTCCAACTTAGTACCTACAAATGTAACGCCATGTACAAAAAAAAATGTTATATTTGAAATCAATTAATAGAAAGTTCAAAACAAGGGTCAAATGATCTAAATGGCGAGGTCAGATATTAATGCTCCTGTGAATGAGTTAGGTTCCTGTCTGACCCGAATGATTTATATTTTGTAATTATCTTACGGTCAGTGGGTACAGGCGATATAAATTATTAAGGCAGCTTTCAATTAGTAAAATTCTTTAAAATTGTGTACCTCTTTTGTTATACTACTGAGTATAATGCCAAAAATTTGTAAATCGGGTAGGGTCTCGGGTGAGACAGTTTGAATAACATAGGTACTAGTTATAGACACCGGTACATTTTTCTGTTACATCTGTTTACAGATATGTAGAATGTATCAGTATATAATTTGTTGCGTCAAATATATCTAGTTTTTACCAAAGGATTTTACAAATATATCTATACTATAGTTATAAAATTAACGGGTCATTCACTGAACTATCAACGCCTTGTCGAAAACCTGAAACTTGATTTTTAGGGTAAACTATACTTTTATTTATTTATTAACTTAGGCACCCAATAAGAACGGATTTAAGAAATCTCCATCTCTATGGGTAGTAAGTGAAAAAGAAAACGCTGGCGGAGCTGCAGGATTTTGGCATTGTTAGGAGCGACTGCCGCTTAACCTCCTATTCCCGTAAAAGTGATCACCGCTTGCTGGTGAGGTCACTTGGGGCCCATATAGATCTTGGTGGCCATAGTCCTTTGCATCCTGTTTAGGTTTAATTATTAATACATTATTACTTAAAAGGCTTAGATGCCTTTTAAAGGCCTTTTGTGTCTTAGATTATGTATTTACAGTTACATTTATGTATATTGGTTATGTACTTACATTTATCTCGTGGCCTCGCGGTCTCAGTGTTCTGTAAACGATCACTGAGTTACGCAACTTTCACTATGGCTGGTCCTCGGATGGGTGACCACTTTGTGGCATTTACATTTGCGAGCGTTTCCGTGCTTCGGAAGGCACGTTAAGCCGTTGGTCCCGGTTGCCAGTAAAATGGCAGTCGTTAAGCCTGGTTGAAGGCCTTATGGGCGGCTTGAAAATTTCAACAGCAGGTAGCCACAACCTGCGTCTGTCTATTTCAACACGGCAATGGGCTCACCACCTATTACGTGGGACAGGAATCCACACGGTGAAAAGTGGGCATATAATATGCCTCTGCCACCCCTTCGGGGATAAGGCGTGATGGATATTTATTTTTTTATTTTACATTTATGTCTTCGTCTAGATTTATCTCTTTCAAGTAAATAGGAATATTTTCTCTGGATCCTGTACATCGATTACAATAGATAGTTTCTTAGAACAGATTCTATCTAAAAATGACACATTGTAAAAGTATTTTCCTCCTGAGTATTTTCCAGTGTTGAGGGATAATTAAATGAGAGCTGCCTTGTTATCTCTGCTATCTACAGTAGAAACACGGTAGAAAAAGTTAAGACCATAAGTATTTGAAACTTATGAAACTTTTATGGTGCATTTAAATTCACGGCTCGCGACTCGTCTTGCAGGTCGTCTCGGGGCTCGCACGAGAGTATAAATGAGGCATTATCGAAGACCTTATACTTACTACTAGGGTAGCTATTTCCTTATAAGCGGTAGCTTACTAAAAGCGGCCCTGGGGAGAGGGCTCCACTAACCATTGGATTTGGTAGCACGTTTATATCTTTCTTTTTTTATGATTTAGTAAAATTACATAACTACATACATACATTGTCACGCCTTTATCCCCGAAGAGGTAGACAGAGGCTTACTATACGCCCACATTTCATCGTATGCATTTTGTCCCACGTAACAGGTGGTGAGTCTATTGCCGTGCTGAAAATGGACAGGCGAAGGCTGTGGCGACCTGTTGTTGAAAATTTTCAAGCCGCCCAATAGGCTTTCAATCAGACTTAACGACTGCCATTATACTGGTAACCGGGACCAACGGCTTAACGTGCCTTCCGAAGCACGGAAACGCTCGCAAATGTAAATTTCACTTAGTGGTCACCCATCCAAGGACCACCTATAGTGAATGTTGCTTAACGCAGTGATCGTTTACAGAAAACTGAGTCTGCGGTCTAAATATGTCTACAGTTCCTATAATTAATATAATAATGTCATGGTATTAAAAAATAACTCATTATTAATAAGTAAAAGTAGTACCTACTTAAATGTTTGGGCTTGGTAATATTACATGCAAGATCCACAATCTTGCTTAAAGTTTAGGGTTAACATGAATTTTGGTTGATAAAATATTTTTACAATCTCCTTATAGTAGGTAGATTATTTAATTAATTAAAAAAAGTTAAAAAAATAATAATTTAATTAATTAATTAGATACTTATACGTATTTACTGTTTTCAATTGGAGAAATACCGATACGTCCTGCGCTTCTGCCGCGTGAAAGTCCATAGTGTACAAGATTGTCGACGGCTTCTCCACAACGACAGTGATGTCGCGACACACTTGATAAGTACACGGTATTGCACCAACGGTAGGTCAGATGTTACCTATTATAAAAGCAGGAACAAAAGTACTTCCAAACAGTAACTTACGCGTATGGTTTGTAAAGTAAATGAAAAAAGATATACACGATGTTTTGGTATTTTTTTTTTTTACTTATATCAAATTAGGTAGGTTCGATCAATCGTTCAAGCAATTAGTCCTGTGTTCTGTTTGGTCATGGTCACTTATTTAGAAAGGGACAGATTACCAACGAGAGCCCTCTCGCGCACTTATAGCTATAAGTACTTATAACTTTAAAGATAAGGTATTTGGGTATATAGAGCTTGGTTGTAATTATTTTATTCGTCCAAGGGACAGGCGATGGTATTAAAAGCCATACCGCCAACACTTAAGCGATGGATTCTATACTGGAATGCTCTATGGAGATTTGGCATCAACACAAAGAACACCGAGGTTAACTGCAACATAGCACTTTCTTTCACACATGCACATTTTAAACTCTTTATGTCTAAGAATTTACCATTATTGAACACAAAACACGAATTATATACTAGTTATAAGGCAACCGTGTGCCATGTGCGATAGTTGACACCAAACACCTTCGAAAGAGCTCGTGAAAAAGAAAACGTAAAAGAGTTTTTTTTTATTTATTAAGGTAAATAAACAGTGACAATATATCGTGTTATAAAGTAGTGGTACAATATAATAGTGGCAATTCTGTCACCAGCGACATTTACCACATATTGATAAAAATACTTAATCTAAAGCTACAGGACATAGTCCCTATATAATAAAGCAAGCGCGCAAACACTCGCTCGCCAAGAATAGAATGGACTTATTGATGGCAATAGTAACGGGTAATCAAAAATTGTTGAAATTTGAAATACTTTCATCATAAATTTACACAAACTTACACTAATCCAACTTCTTTCATCTATACTTACTACAATAATAGTTAATTAATTCCCATCAAAAATCCAATATTCAAACTAAATCAAGACATTAATGTGAGTTAAACAATTTAATTTGTGCTTAAATGATGTTTGATGAAGGTGCGAAAATGATCAAGTTACAGCTAATCTCTCAAGTAACATTTTTTTAAATAACCATGGACGGGTCGCCATTATATCTATACTATTAAAGTTATTGTTGTATGAATCTGCTAAGCGATACATTGGCGAACGCTTACCAGCGTCAGTTCGGCATGTAGCAAAAAACTTGTGCAAGTTACGGCTGTCAGTTCTAGATGGTATTTAGTAACAAATCTTTCTAGTTAGTGCGATACAATCGTAGTGGCTCTGGCATAGGTCATATAGTAGTATTGCTTGCAAATACAGGCGTCTTCGCTCCAATGTTGTGTATTGGTATTTCACCAACAGTTGTTTATAAGTAAGTCTTTCACGACTACACCTGTACTGCATACACCATAGGTACTTTTTCTGAACTGCTTCTAGGGCTTTTGTGTATTTATCATGGATTGGATTCCAAATGGGTACCGCAAATTCAAGTTGTGACCGTACAAGAGAATTGTATAAATGAAGATAAGTTGAAGATTGTGTGAAATTTGCACTGGAGCGGACCACAAATCCGTACATTTTAAAGGCTTTGGAAATAATAGTGTTAATATGCATGTCCAGACTCAACTTACTATCTAAAATGATTCCTAAATCTCGGATTACTTCTACTTTATCAAGGGGCAATCCAGATAGGCTGTAATTAAAGTTGTAAACGTTTTTATTCTTCGTGAAAGTAATATATTTGCATTTGTTAATGCTTAGTGACAGTTTGTTTTTTACACAATAATCTGAAAATCGGTCAAGATCCTCTTGTAATTTATGTTGGTCCTCCACCTGTTCGATCCCGTGGTATATTATTAGGTCATCAGCATAAAGCAAAAAATTACTAAATTTGAAACAAGTATTAATGTCATTAATAAATATGATAAACAAAAACGGTCCTAAAATGGAACCTTGTGGTACGCCAGAACTGATTGTAACAAAGTCGGATTCATTACCGTTCATTACTACTTTCTGTGTACGGTTAGTTATATAGGACTTAAACCAGCGCCACAAGTTACCGCGAATCCTATTAAAAGCAAATTTCATTAACAAAATTTTGTGATCCACTCTGTCAAACGCCTTTCCAAAGTTCGTGTAAATGCTGTCAGTTTGTTTATTTTTATCCATGTATTCAAATAAGTATGATGAATAAAGTAAAAGATTAGTATTAGTAGAACGTTTTTGGACAAAACCATGTTGTTGTTCAATGATTTGATTATGTATTGACGGATAAATGTATTTGTGGACTAGTCGTTCGAAGGTTTTTGACAGGGTGGACAATATAGATATGGGTCTGTAATTTTCTATATTAAATTTATCTCCTCCTTTGAAAACTGGCACTATGCGGGCCGATTTGAATACTGCCGGAAAAACACCCGCCCCGAGACATGCATTGAAGATGCGATGCACAGGCTGGTAAATAGTATGAGCTGTAGCTTTCAGAAAGATAGGTGGAACATTGTCCAGACCCGGTCCCTTTGAGGTATCGAGAATTTTCAGCTCCCCAAGCACAGCATCCTCGGGGAGAGAAATATGACTCAGAAATACATTTGAGACACTGTTACAATCAGACACATGATCTATATCAAACTTCTCGGTAACATCAGAGGGTTCAAAGACAGAATACTAAAATGACGAGAACATCCGGCACACTTATTCAGGTTAATTCGCAGTCACGTTTTTATATGACATCGTGTGCGGTATATCCGCCTTGTTCTTTTTCTATTTATGAACGTCCAAAAGTACTTTACATGTGTTTGTATGCTACTTTCGACCGCTAACATCTATTGCTTATAACATAGTGATTCTTGTTTAAATCTACGTCCATAAAAGAGAAAAAAGTTCATAATCAGATTTATTACTATATTTTTTCCATATAATCCAGTAATTATTTTTGTTTTTATAAATATGAATTAGAGCCGGTGAGAACCACTTAGGAAACTGACATGATTTAATAATTTTCTTGGGTACATGTTTTCTAATTATTTTGTATATTTGTTCATAAAATATATTTACCATTAGTTCTGCTTCCTTATTAGACAACAATTCATCCCATTTGATATTTATTAATTCATTATATATTAATGTGTAGTCAGCTTTATTGAATAAGAATTGCGATCTAGGTGTTAGTGTTATGTTTTGAAATTGCCCACTAAAAGAAAATATCATATAGATTGGGGGATGGTTACCATGAGGAGGGACAAGCGACATTGCAGGCGGAGCAGCGATGCAATTAGCAATATCAGTTATACACAAAACCAATATTCGTCCTTTGTTGTTTTTAAATCTGTTATATTGAAAAGATTTAAAGAGGTTCATAAAGTTTGTTAATACTCGATACGTCGCAACACTGCTGGAATCATCCGGTAGCAGATACGTGCCACTGTCCTTCCATTGCATTTTTGGTAAGTTGTAATCACCTAGTATAATAAAATTTTGTACCTTCGTTATTTGCAGTACAAACGTCAAATAGTCAAAATGCATCGTATAACTTAGTGCCCTGGTGGCGGGCGGGATGTACGCCGCCCTAAAAATGCATTTGAATTCACGGCCGTGCAGCTCAATGAGAACGTGGTCGACGAGCGGTGCGCAGTGGCTGGGCGCGCCAGCGGGCACTGAGACGGACCCATGTCGCGGCCAGTCCGGCGCGCACCGCCACCAGTACACCCCCGTCCTCTCGTCCACACGCCGCCGCCCGCACGGTCCCGATCGCAACGAAAAACTCGGTATCGCCTCGTATCTATGTACTCATTGTCATTTGTGGTCGACTGAAACCATGTCTCAGTCAAAACTATTATGTCGTAATTATGCGACAATATGTTCATAATTATACAATGTATGTAATTTAGTCCGCAGGCCACCGTAATTTTGGTAATAAATAGATAACTTATCCATTACCATTTGTCAATAAGCTATGAAAGTATTGTGATGGAGATTGCACCCATTTGAAATCCATCGCATGAATCCATAATACATAGTAATAAATACTAATATTTGTTGAAAATAGGTAATAACATATGATGATTTGTACATTTAATGACGAAAAAGTCAATTTATTCAGTAAACGCACCCGTTTCAACCATCCTATGTAAAAGCCTGGCTGAAAATTATTAATGCGCAACATACCCCATCAGATAGGACCTCGTATGTAACCTGGACCAACTTTCGGATGATGTCATTGATGCGTCTATTGTATAAAATAGAAGCCATGAAGCTTGATGCCCACGCCACTCCCACTCGCAAGCCAATATACACACAGACTAGCCGATGAGGTCCCCCTGCCGGTGCCCACAGAAGAGATGGGATGTCAAACGGCACTCCCCTGCTGTAAAACAACGGTACCATAAATGCGTTGGTATTGGAAATACATAGTACAATGTGAGAGAGGGTTGTGTATGCAACTGATCAACACTCGGATTATGAGGTTACTGCAAGATAATAATCCAACCCGTTAAGTCCAACCGAGTTAGCATTTAACCATTTAGCCCGGTACAAGTAAACATTGGAATATATTTGATACGAGTAAAAGCACATGTGACAATATTAATTACACGGCCACACACGTAAGGGTTGTGCTCGAGGCTAATTACATTTATCTTCTGCTTGAATACGTATAAAACAATGTTGTTCAAGTACTTTAGCACCGCAATTTGTCACAACACCACTTACTAAAAGTTGTCAACTTACAAGTGCTCATTTATTAAGTTTAATGTTTTGTAATTAAATGGAGTTCACTTTGTATCAGTTATAATTGTTAGATGGTGAGATTCTTATGACACGTTACCATGATACCTATTTAATTTTATTTCTAATTAGCTTAGTGGTTATAAAAAGTTTTTATATTTTCATCTTAGTGTATTCTCAATTTCCCAGATTTTAAGCCCTACTTAGAATTGGAGCCCTGAACAATACCCCAGTATTGTTTACCTTGTTTTTCAGTATTGTTCGGTGCAATTGTACCCCATAAGGCCTGCGTCGTTGCCTTGTCCGTTAGTCAATAGGTGTACCGCTAGCAGATGAGGTCACTTGGGCCCCGGAGAACTTGGTGGGGCCCCTTACACAGACATTTTCAAATTAAAAAATTAGATTTCAAATTATCAGATTCGTCATTATTGACAAATAGTCTCACTATCAGGGATAAGGTGTGATGACGCCCTATTCCGTATGCACCTGCTGACTAACGAACCAAGTCATAGTGAGGGGCAGAAAAACTGAAAACAAAAGTCTGTATACCAATCAGTTTGGTCAACCAGGTCCAGTAAGACGATAGATATCTAAACAACAACATTATATTCACCCTCTCAAAATGACTAGTAGTAGTAGAGGCCTAAGTGGACTACGATAGACTGATCTGATCGATCAGGGATGCTCAATGGTAGAAAAGCGAACCTCGAACCCCTAAGCAAGGTTCGACTGCTACCAGAAATAACGGTAGAATGTCAAATTGTTTAAATATCAACTGTAAAGTTTTAATTATAAATCAAAGTTTTAAAGTAACAGAGTTGAATATAAAATATGGCCGAAAACTTTTAAGACGAGATTACACTAATTTTACGTGGGCCTATATAAGAAAATTTGTCGTAAACCTTCGTGCTACCAAGTAGAATGTTTAAGAGAAATTGGATTTTATAAAGTGGGGAGTATTGGAACGAAAATGTTGAACATTCCAACATATTTGATCGCAACTCTCGTAGGTGCTTTCGCTGAATATTAAACGTAGCTATATCGAGCTTCCTTAGAATCTCAGTCAAATGCTATTTAGGGGTAGACTCAAACCTTGATTTCATGTGTGGTTTTTACATATAAATCTACGTTTAGTAGTATCACTGACGAAATCAAAGATACAATGTGTATTGCTGAAACGAATTTCTCTATTACACATCTATCCTTGTTAATTACATATAGCGCAAACACTGCAAAAATAAAATATTAACTACCAAAATAGAAAAATACACATTATAGAAGTATCATCGAAAAAGTGGTAAAAAAATTGATCGGTCGGGGCACCCCTGTCAGGAACGAAGTTCCTATCTTTGAAAAGAAATAAACATGTTAAAAATAAAGTAATAGTACATACATACATACTGTCATTCCCCCATCCCTGAAGGGGTAAGCAGAGGCATACTATACACCCACAATTCACTGTCTGCATTTTTGTCCCACGTAACAAGTGGCTCACCATTTGTTACGTCAGTCTGCGTCTGTCCCTCTCAACACGGCAATAATAAAAATAATAATAGTTCTAATCACTCAGTTTATTTAACCTCCAACTTAATAGCCCAATAGTAGTTAGCATATTGTACAATAGTTTAACTCCCATTGGAGATGGTCCATTACCGTTCTTCTACATAAGGCGGACGTGGATTGTCTGCAGTGGGAGTCCCATTCCCTGTTACATTAAAATTCTCAAAAGGCCTCTTCGTGTTGGACCTCTATGTCCCCATGTAAGCCTCCCAAAAGACCGGGTATCTTCGTAAGAAAAAAAAAGAAGATACCCGTGAAGAAACAAATAATAATAATATTATTGTAGGACACTTTTCACACAGCGCCATCTAGCCCAAAGTAAGCTAATATTAGCTTGTGTTATGGGATCTAGATAACTGATAAACATACTTATATATTTCTAAATACATACATATGTACTCATACATTGCCGTGTTGAAAGGGACTGATGCAGACTGCCACAGTCTGCGCCTGACCTGATGTTGAAATTTTTCAAGTCGCCCATAATGAATTGAAAACAAATAATTTTTTTATTCCACTTAAGTAATATGCCTATAACATCAAAACACAATGTGTATTGTTTGTATGTTCTCGCCTCACTCTTCTCTTCTCTCTCTCTCGCGTACCAGCTATACAGTCGTTTTGTCCTTGTGGACAGATGGATAAAATATCCTTACACAATGCATTCCAACTTTTTAAAGTCAAAGTTTGTTTTAACACCGCCTATACCAAGGGTTTATTAATAATTATTTTATAACCAGCTAGTGAAACCGCTAGGCATCCTCTAGCGGTTTCACCCGTAGTGGCAGTTCCCGTAGGAATATGGGGTAAAATATAGCCTAAGCTACTCCTTATAACATCACTTATTTGCCAGTTAAAAGTTCCTTTAAAATCGATCCAGTTGTTTATGCATATAAAAATGGATAAATAGACATACAAAAAAGTTTGTGTGTACTTTTGTAAACGCGTTAGAAGTTTTGGTCTAATAAGATTGCATCACATATACCACCACAAATCTTTGTTTGTAACAGGAATGATGAATGAGTAAGAAAAAAACATCAAAAGAATGAAAACTACTTTGAATGTAGTTATCGGTGTCGAGATTCTTGGTCCGTGGGGTCCTAGCGCTATAAGGCATTTTAAGGAAATTGCGAAAGGTTAGTCGACATCACAGGAGACCGTAGAGCTGGCAGCTACATCGGTCAAAGAATTAGTCTAGCTATTCAAAGGGGGAACGCTGCCAGTATCTTCGGAACCTTGCCTAAAGGGACCTCTTTTAATAATATATTTTAGTTATGTATCATATTTTTAAGGTTATATTTTAAGTTAATATTAAGTTAATTTAAGTTGATATTTATTAATATCGTATGTTATAAGATGTCATGGAAACACTTATAAGCTAACTGCATAGTGCCAGTATTTCGTGATGATCTGCGCGCGTATCGTAAAAATTTACTCTCATCGTTTTTCCCTAACGCACCAAAAGAAATTTAAGTTAAAAGAAAATGTATTTTACCTATCGTATATTTGGCTTTACAAATAGACACTTCAATTTAATTTATCTGTATATGTTTATCAATCACGCTTTATCCCGAAGAGGTCGCAGAGGCTTTTTATACGCCCACTTTCCACCGTGTGTATACCTGTCCCACGTAATAGTATACTAAATCTCAGTTAAATAACCTAATCTTTTCATCCCATTTAATACAACCTGTGTATATATATTTATGACTGCTTTACCAAATACATTCCCAAATATTTATTTCTACTATTACATACTACTTTACCCTTGCAATAGGATTGAAAACGTTTCGCTAGCAAAAAACCATAACCAACGAAACGTGGCAATATCTTACAGTGCGCTTACCCATTTACCCAAAAGGTAACCCATGAAAATACGTACAGTATAGTGAAGGTCAATATATGTGGATATAAAGCCGTATTTTCTTTTTCCATTACCTAAAGGTAAATTGTGAGGTTGGGGATGGTTGTGTCATAATTGATTGATAAATGCGATTACGTCGAAAGAAGTTCGAGCTCGGAGTTTAAGTTTGAAAAAGTAAACAGGTGAGCTCCGGTGGCTTTTAGGGGCAGTTACAAATAATTTGTTTAGAATAATGACATTGTTAGATTGGTTTTTGTTGTTATTATAAACTGTTTATCTGCGTTATTTTTTGAAGTTTAATAGATAAAATGATGCCGCCGCCTGGATATAGAGCGAGAGCTGGCAGATATATTTGAGTAGGTGTTTGATTGAGGCAATTTGAAAATGGGTCGGTTATTTTACAAATCATAAACAGTATTTTATTTCCCAAAAAATAAAACAACCACATTAATGTAATGACGACATCTACAGATTCCTGTCAATGTCTGCCTCGGTGGCGCGGTGGTAGTGTATGCGCCTGCCGCGCTTGAGGTTCCGGGTTCGATTTCCAGGTCGGAACAAATTTTTGTGTGATTCACAAATGTGAGTTTCGGAGTTAGGGTGTTTCCTATGTATAATATGTATGTATTTAGAAATATAAAGGTATGTTTATCAGTTATCTAGATCTCATACCACAAGCTTATATTAGCTTACTTTGAGCTAGATGGCGCTGGGTAAAAAGTGTCCCACAATATTTATTTATTTAGTTATTTAATAACGTCCTTTAAGTTACCTAGGAATACCTGTTCATGCTCCGTTTGGACAACCACAATCAGGGTTTATAAGAAGAGTAAGTACTATTAAGAACATATCTTATTACAGCTAAGGCACGCGGCTCTACCTGTTTGATGAAATTAAATGAACTTTTCTGCAAATAGAGAAAGTATATGCGATGGATGTACGATGTATACCAAATTTCAGTCAAATTAGTTTATGGATTACAACGCGTGATTGAGTAACAAAAATCTTAACAAATTTTCGCACTTAAAATACTAATAAGCAGAATTCGTCTGCTATAAAATTGTATATATGGATAAATTCACCCCATCTGCTTGAGATAATTGTTTTGCAATAGGAAACAATTATTGTATAAAAAAATATACACCGTGTTTTTATAATGGACTAAACAGTATGACATGTTTATTGAAAGTAATTCTTCTTTTTGCTCATTTGTTTTTAAAATTTTTCCTTTTTATTGTAGTCTCTTTAATTTTCTTCATCTTTCTGTCCCTTCCGTTTCTCCACTTTCTTTTTCATATTGAAGTTACACTTCTTTAGACGCGTTTGGGAAAAATAATGAGAGTAATTTTTTACGATGCGCGCGCAGACCGTCACGAAAAACCGACACCATGAAGTTAGCTGATAAGTGTTTTCATGACAACTTTTGACTACATTCGAAGTAGTTTTCATTCTATTGATATTATTTTTTCTTAATAATTTATCATTCCTGTTACAAACAAAGAGTTGTGGTATATGTGATAAAATCTTATTAGACTATTAAAGCAGTGTAACTTCTAACGCGTGTACACACATACTTTTTTAATGCATTATATTCATCTATTTTTTGAATTGTAGTTAACATTTGAGGGTATACAAGCAAAGTATGGTATACAACTCGTACAGAAATACAAGAGAGCCTTTTAGAGAGAGTGTTTTTATTAACTTATAAAAACATGGTAAAAACTTGACCTAAATTTCATTATCGTAATGTCATCAATGCCGAAATGTAGTAACTTAATTAAGGACCATTAAATTTCCACCCAAAAATGTAAAAGGCCGGCCAATGACTGCCACCTGATGCCGAGATCCCTCGAGAGTAGCCATCCCAACTGTGGAGTAGCACTTCCACATTTTTAAGAGGCTTGCTATTGGAATTTTTCCCGATATCATTAAAACTTTGTGCCCCATTATACAAAAAATGCACGAACGTTTATTTTTATTATTATTAGTGTATTCCCGATTGCTTACAAATTCAGATTTGGAGCATACACTTTTTGGATTATAATTTTCTGCTTGTCAAGAGCGACTGCCGTTTGACCACCCTATGCCGTAATGGCACCTGCTTCGTTGTCTCGACCGTTGATTAGCAGGTGCACCGCTAGCAGCGAGGTCGCTTGGGCCCTAGAGGTCTTGGTAGGCACCCATATTTCCAAAATACACAGTATCATTCACTTGTTGTAGACGTTCCAGGTTTACCCAATTAAAGCACTTAGTTCTTACGTCTTCTCTTTAGAATTCTAAAACCTTAGTTGATATTCGTATTTCAGGCAAAATGTGATCAACCTTAATGTTACCTCGAAATGACGTCGTTGGCATAACAGTAACGCTTTTGCTTAGTAACGAAAATAAAGCACAAAAAATCTCATAAATTTTTTTGAGTATTATTTAGGCAAAGGACTAATAACTTACTACGACATGGCACTGTTTACGCCATTGTGAACGAAAATGAACTATTTTTAATGTTGAATTGAAATATAAATATGTTTCTTATGAATTAACATTTTCAAAATCTAAAAAAAGGGACTTAATAAATTATAGGCAAAAAAAAATTAATAGATTTTCTTTTTTACCTTAATTTTTTTTCCTTTTACCTCACTAAACAACTTCGTAAATGAATCACTTTTACACTAAAAGCTTGGATGTATATAGAGTGAAAAATTTAATTCAGCATTACTAAAGACCAAGTCATTTAGATGACAAGACCTGACAACGTCACAAAGCCCCTCACACCAACAGCTTATACAGCCAAAGTTGAACATGATTTATTGTGAGATCCTGAGTGTGCAACAACCTTTACTTAATTATTGTATTAACATAAAAAGGTTTTAGTATTATGAGTTTTAATACTCTTGATAACTTTTAATTTCTGAGCACTTTTTAAGGCAGCTTTATGACAGGACGAACAAAATAAATAAACTAAAACTGTTTTCCTTATACCTATATATTCCGTAGGTTCAGTACCAATATAAAAGGCGAAAGTTTGTAAGGTATAACCTCATATTTATTTATTATACACCACAATTACAACATCTTTACGGTTACTACCAAAACGACATTGTAAGCAATTCGATAATTTCAAAAATAACTTATTACTAATTGCGTCCATACTATACCAATACAATTTATTTATTCTAATATAATACACTAATTTATGCACATCATTTATTTATGATTAATAATTATAACAACAAAGTCATTACATTTATCATGTCATTTCAATAATAAATTCAATTCAATTATTATGTTAATTTAATAATAATATAATTTTAATAATAAATGTCAATTCATTTTCAATACTATACAACTATTTATTTATATGTTCTTCTACACGCTCAAACGGCTGGACCAATTTCGATAAAATTTGGTGTGGAGTTAATTGAAATCCTGGATTAATACATAGGCTAGTAATATATATTGTATATGCATGTTTAGAACTAAATTATAGTTCATATGTAATAAGGATATGTAAGCATGTTTGTGAATGTCTTAAAATCTAGGCTCCCATCCAAATTGGATAGGATTTTATTATTATTTATTATAGTTTGAAATAGGCAATATCTATACGGCATATGGTACAGGCAAAATGTCTGAACTATTGTTTACCCGTCTTTTAAGTAAGCAAACTGTAGTGAGCTTGCAAAAAAAGTAAATAATGCAGCCCTACTGTGCGGATCATTTGTTATCCGTTAGCTGGTAACGTATGTATTTTTTCGGTCAAATGTTCTACATTTTTTGTATTACTTCATTATATAAGTGGCATTTTCACAATGTAATCACCATTTGTAAAACCAATACAGTCTTTTACCACTAACTTAATCATTCATTCATTCTAAACTAAACTTTTGTGAATGTCATCCATTTCATTAAAGAAATCATATTTTTGTTTTTTTTTTGTTGTTTTTACTACCTCAGTGACGCGTTGGGAGTGTACCTATCCGACTGCTATGCAAGAGGTCGTGGGTTCGATTCCCACGATGGTTTATTCTGTGTCTGGGTGTTATTTATCTATAATATGTATGTATGTATTTAGAAATAAATAAGTATGTTTATCAGTTATCTGGTTACTATAGTACAAGCTCTGCTTAGTTTGGAATCAGATGGCGTTGTGTGAGTTGTCCCAACGATATTTAATTATTTGTTACTTTATTTAATTTTATAAATTGATCTTGATTTTTTGCGGGAGCGAAAAAAGTCGCGGTTGCCACTTCATGGTACTTATTAATTTTAAAACCTAGTGGTGAATATTCTTGAATATAAAATATTCCTTATGAATAGTGTTATTGTAAAGTTACTTGTTACTAGTAAAACTTCCATCGCTTTACTGGTAAATAACTTAGACCAAACCTGGATATGAATATGCTGCCATCCATAAGAATGCGCCTCTTCTAAGTGAAGAAGGTTCATTGTTTTGACTAAAGACAAATAAAACGAACTATAAATAATACGGAATATTTAAATTAGGTAGGTGACTTTAACAAAAAGCTCAAATCGTGAACAAGACTAAGTAAAAAAAAAATTTCGTGTCCCGACTTTTATGGCTATAATTATTTATTAATGTCATCCATTTTAATGTCTATACCGTTAATTCAATTACCACCTTTTAATTATACATTTATAATACTTATAATTCAACTTTAATTCAATATCATTAGCGTAGAGCCTTGTTTCAAAGAAAAGAACATGAAATATGTGATATTTTTTAAATTTCTGTAGGCAACAGAGCAATGGAAAATGTTCTGTTAGTATTTCACGGCCAATTTAAGGTGGCGGCAGCTGTAGTCTTTCACCCCGTTTCACCCCAGGTCGACACTATCTACGAAATTGTTGTTTATTTCAGAACGAATTTTATTTGTTTGAGGTGTTATCTTTTGTTTAACGTCAAAGTTCACGTATGACACTCCGGATAAGTTGGTCGCGTTATTTAAAGATATACAAGTTACGTACAAAATGTTAATTTTAAAGCGAGGTGCGAATTGTGGTGCAATATCAGTATCGAAATAGCTACTGATATTGTACCACAAAGATGCATGAAACGGAATTAACATATTTCTATACTAATATTATAAAGAGGAAAGATTTGTAAGCTTGTTTCTAATGAATGGGCTCAGAAACTACAGGGCTGATTTTCAAAATTCTTTCACCATTGGAAAGTTACATTCTTCGTGAGTAACATAGGCTATATTGGACTTTCAAAAAGTTTAGGCTTCCGTACAAATCTTGAATAGGCAAACCACGCGGGCGAAGCTGCGGGCATCAGCTAGTTGCATATAAAATGTAAAAATTTCAGGTAATGATCAGGAATTGAAAAATAAACTACCAATAAAGATAAGTCCTATTTTCTCACTAACTTCTTTATTTGAAATGGTTACCATTCTTTTTTTTAGAAATAAATTTCAAATAACATTGTTTTTAAAAATATTTTCCGTGACTATCTATTCACCTTTGCATCCTTTCAAACGTATCATTATTTAGAAT
This sequence comes from Thumatha senex, assembly GCA_948477245.1. Classification (NCBI taxonomy): domain Eukaryota; kingdom Metazoa; phylum Arthropoda; class Insecta; order Lepidoptera; family Erebidae; genus Thumatha; species Thumatha senex. Next base: position 27,368,268 of record OX419728.1, read on the forward strand.
AGTTCCAGGCTGCAGTGAACATAGTCGAAACGTTTGGTTTGTAGGCTTCGACTGCCTCTTCTGGACCTTGAAACAGATCACGTAGCAAATCTTTAGTTCTTGGGCATGTAAAGTAATCACTGGGGCTCTGGTCAAGGGTGTATGGACGATGGTTCATCAACTCCACTTTTTATGCATTATATGCGACTGTCACACTGAGGTCCCGGAGGGCTTGATTCTCGAAATTCTTATTTTATTTTTTTTATATTCCGAAATTGATTACCTATACCTACACTACCACTTACATCGCCGAGGTAGTCATAAATAAAGCATATAAATGTTCCTATCTGTACACTTAAGAGTTTTATTAAGTTTGTTGTTTATTAAATTCTTACAACGGAGCTGAATTAGTTATCAACCAGCACAGTTGGGAAGTTTTGCCGCAGAAAAATTGTTAAGTGGAGGTAGTTGAATCTTAATTAGAGCTAAAGAGTTTGAGATGAATTTGCAACATGGCGGTGCATAATGAAACTTATTTAAGTCCTATCCCACAGGACTCAGGCTTCATTTGTTTTGGTCTAAGTTTTCAGTGGTGTTGCCATGCTAAATAAAATTTTATTAACTTTATTTTATACGGAAGTTTCCATTGCGTAATTTCCGAGATTCATTAATTATTATTTAAAATATAACTTTTTACGGCAAATGATAATAAAAACTTAATGTCTTTTGCACCGTGTCGTCGTAAAGTTTTTAATTTGATATTAAAGTTGAGAAAAGCTACATAAAGCTAGAGACCTCTTAAAGAATTCCTTTTAACTATACTTTACAGAGTTGACGTCTTTTAAATTTTGACCCCGCTGCTCAGTAGAAGCAAAATGGAACGCTGTGGTGGTTTAGTGAGTCTGGCCCTTCTGCAGAACTGTTAGTCCCGCTTAAATCTGCTTTGCTAAATAACCCTACAGTAGCAAACGGGCAAGCATACAAGCACAAAAAAAAACACATTTCTTTTTTTAAAATTTGTGATCACTTTTTTTAAACAGACCTGTTTTTAATAGCCTGCAGTAATTTATGTATTTTTTTGCTTTACTGTAGCGAAAGCTGGGTATGCCAGCAGATGCATGAAAGTAAATTGAATGCTGTGGAGATGCGATCACTCCGAAAATTGTGCGGCGTAACTTTGCTGACCGAATACGTAACGAAGTGATACGCAATATGGCAGGTTTGAATGAAAGTGTCAGCTTTTAAGCTGGAAAAGGGCGTGCTCCGTTGGTTTGGACACGTCCAACGAATGAGTGAGGAACGATTGACGAAGAATATAAATTGTGCGAAAGTAGAGGGTAGAAGGAGTCAGGGTAGGCCGAGACTTACATATAAAGATCACGGGAGCAGATTGCTCAAAAATGGAAAAGTCAAAAGTACTCTGATACCCAGACGTGCGTGTATGAAGCGATTAATGAATCTTCAAGAAGCGAAAGAAGTGTGCATGGATCGCGAAGCCTGGCGATCTGTCCTCCTTGACTACCCCGTCAAGGATACAGCGTGAAGATAGTTAGTTTTTCTTTATTTTCTGTACTTTATTTCATTTTATTTAACAGTGGGTGCAATTTGCAGACTTCCAAAATAATAATGTTGGAAGACTTATCTTTTTTTCAAACTTCTTACCTAATTCTTATTTCATTCTATATTCCAGAAGCACAGACGAAAGTTTCTCGGCACCTATTGAAAATTCCAAATAACTTGACGAGCTCCTTCTGTATAATACCTCTTTGATCTATATAAAATATGTTCTCGAAATTCTCCGTTTAAATATTTATGGGTTCTCCTGAATATCAATGTACCTATCTATCGTTATTCATGTGGAACAAGAACATTGGGCTCATACAATTTTGTTTGTTTTCCGTGTAATTACGTAAAGCTACGGTAAACGCTACGAAATGGCCTATCAGAAATGGCCTGGCCAGTCCAATGTAATCTACTTAGGTACTTACAGTAAAGTACAGAGCTATTCATGTTCTCAAAACTATTCAGTATCGGTGTATACAATTCTGTATTTACCGTATTGGCTACTGTGTGTAATGTGATTTGAATTATGATGAAACATGCTGGCCAATTGCATATATTATTTAGGTAGGTAGGTGAATTGTTTTATTTTTTTCTTGATGTTATAAAAATAAAATAAAATTATCTTAATTGATTTTGGTCACACTTATGTCCAAATTACTCTCTCTCGTCTTAAAAAATAATGAAATTTTCTGAGACTGAGAGTCTATCACATTCGGGATCCTACTAAATTCGTTGACTAACGACGGCAAGGCCATTAAGGACTTTGCGTCTCTCAAGTTGCAAATAGTGTATTTCAATATTTTTTTTAACATCCAATATCCTTTCTATGAAAACCCTGTCTATGGCGAGCGGTGCGATGATAGAAAGTAGCCGTGGGCATCATATCAAAAACAATTCCTCAGAGCACAGACCGTTGCCTGTTCAACGGTCTGTGCTCTGAGGAATTGTTTATAAGTTTATAATAGAACACATTAGGAGGCGAAGTCTCTCCTGTCGCGAAGGGCTTCGACATCGCCTGCTAATTGAGGATTGTTGACAATCCTAATAACACGCAAAGGAGGGAAGATGCGTTAATTTCTTTTTCCAACTCCTTCAAATTAGTTCTGATTAAATTCGATGCGGGTTCCAAGACATTTTAACTTCTCCAGGGACTTCACCGAGATCGAGATCGGTGTAACTTTTGTGGTCTTGGTCATTGCTGTAGATCCTGGTTTACAGGAGTCACAGTAATGGGAATGTGGGTGGGATTAGTCCCATAAAAAAATCCTAATGACACGCCCTTCTACCGTGTCTAAAAGTCGAAGCGGAAGGTGGTATTCAGGTGGTATTCCAGCCCAAATGTGAAAGCAGTACTCTAAGTGTGACCGCACTTGCAACTTATAGAGAGGCAGTGTTTGCTCCGCAGTAAGGTACTGCCGCGCCCTGTTGAGCACGCAGAGCTTTTTGGACGCCAGCTTTGCCTAATACTCTAAATGATTACGATATTGGACGTCGCTAGAGATCTTAACACCAAGAATCCTATACTATGAGACAATAAAAAAAGGTATAAACGCCATGTTTATAACAAAAATGTGCTTTAAATAAAAACATTTGATTTTACCAGTGGCAAATTTCAGTCAGTTACATTCGCTTGACACAAGGCATAGCCAAACTATTAAGTTAAGTTAAGAATTAGCAAAATTTTAACAATTACAAGCTCATTTTAATTTAAATATGCTATTACATAAGGAGCAGTATGGGTTCACAAGGGGTCGTTCTACCATTCATGCAGGTGTGACACTTCTGAATCATATATATGACGCCTGGGAGAATAGACAAGATGCTATTGGTGTATTCTGCGATCTCTCCAAAGCATTTGATTGCGTTGACCATAAAACACTATTGGGAAAACTCTTTCACTATGGTATCTCTGCTCTGCACTGAACCTTGTTGCCTCCTACCTAAATGATCGAATACAACATATTGATGTCAATGGAATTCGCTCCCCTGGAGCATCTGTTGCTATGGGCGTACCGCAGGGATCAATTCTGGGTCCGTTTCTATTTTTAATTTATATTAACGATCTGCCATTCTATATTCAGAACTTGTGCGACATTGTTCTATTTGCTGATGATACGTCACTTATTTTTAAAGTTGATCGCACGCTTACTGATTTTACGGCGTAAATAGTTCACTTGCCCAAGTTGTAGATTGGTTTACGACCAATAATTTGCTACTAAACGCTAAGAAGACAAAATGTATCAGATTCAGCAAATTACAAATATAACATTGAACGGTGATACCCTTAATCTTGTAGAATCAACTGTAATTTTGGGGATCACTTTAGATAGCAAACTGCAGCGGAATGCCCAAATAACGTGTCTTGCAGGTAAACTCAGCTCGGCAGCCTTTGCCGTTAGTAAAGTCAGGCAGCTTACTGATGTGGCAACTGCCAGGCTGGTATACTTTAGTTATTTTCATAGTGTCATGTCTTACGGCATTTTGCTGTGGGGCAAAGCAGCTGATCTACAAGTAATTTTTGTACTCCAGAAGAGAGCTATACGTGCAATATATAAATTGAGTGCTAGAGTGTCTCTTAGAGAAAAATTTCAAGAAATTGGCATTTTAACGGTTGCATCACAGTATATATTTGCAAATATTATGTTAGTTAAACAGAACATACATTTATACAATAGACACAGTGACATACATTCGATAAATACTAGAAATAAGCATAAATTAATTGGAACGCATCATCGTTTACAAAAGGTTCACGACTCTTTTGCAGGAATTGGCGTACGCCTATATAATAAAATTCCTTTAAACATTATGAACCTGCCGTTACATAAATTTAAGGCGGAAATTAAGACGCACCTCTTGAAAAGGGCCTATTACACAACTAATTATTATTTAAACGATAAAAATAAATGGAAATGAGTTGCTTGCTCTTCGCTTGAGCTATTTAGGATTCGAATAAATCTTGTGATATGCCTTGAATCTGCATATATATGTTGTATTTTTACATCTCTACATTATTAATAATTTGAAACGTCTGACAACTAAAGGTTTCTAAATTGGCTGCGCTTAGTCCCGTATTAACTAATATACAATGTAATTTGAGTTTGTTATTGTGTGAGCACCATGTAGACTTATTTATTTCTTTGAAATTGACATGATAGTTGCTGTGCAGTTTTAGAGTATGTCATGCTCGCCTAAGTGTCCTCGCAGTGGTGGCGTATGTATCGGGTCGCCTTATTCCCTATAATACGGTTGAGTAGGGCGATGGCTGATATAATGCGTCCTACCCGTGAACGGGTGCCGTCTGTTGGGACTGGTCAGCTCATAGCTGTTATAGCAATTATTACAAATAATCTTATTTATATTTAAAGTAAACTTAAGTTTAGTCGACTGTTCTCACATAAATCCAAAGGAACAATGTAAGCCATTTCTACATTTTAAAATGGCATCCATTGACTTTCTTGCCAGATTCTTCTTCTTCAAGGGTAGGCTGCCCTTAGAACCGGCAACTATAATCGCTCTAATTTTGATATAATTTAAACACAACATTGATTTTGTTTTATTGTTTTTATAAATTCATTACTATATAATTGGTCAAATATCATGTTAATCAAACTAATGTTATGGCACTGGCGTTTAGAAAAGAGTGGCCATGAGTTTTATTGCCAGGTTCTGGTTGATCAGTTCATAACACTGTTTATATAATAAGGTTTTTGTGGTTGGTAATATACTCGTACTACCAATTACATACTTATATTCCCTGAGAGGGGTAGATAGTATAAGTATAGGTAAAGACTAACTGAGACTATGGCCAGGCGAATAGGCTGACGAAGATGAGACTCCCACTTGAAATGATTTATTTTGAAGTAAGTAAATATGAAAAAAAAAATGAACAAGAATTCATACACACAAATTTACTAAAATATAATACATTTATATTTTAGTAAATTTGTGTGTATGAATTCTTGTTCTTTTAAACTCTCTTATTCATTTCACTCTTTCCTCTCGCCGGTGTACCGGAAGAGATTTCTTTAAGAAATAATCAGTACCGTTGTATCATTATCCTACTCTTTTCATCTTTTATTATGATATTGTGTACATAAATTGTTTTTAAATAAGGTTTCTTGTTTTCAGTGACTGCCTCTTCAACCTCTCAAATGTCTTTCTGTTTTGTACCTCAAAGGGTCATAAGCTAATATAAATTATCCACAGTCAAATTTTTATGACATCCGTGGGGTCTAATATTTCAATTACAAAATAAACAGACTTATATCCATAATAATCCATAATAAAAAATACTATTAACTACTCCGTCAGGGATACAGAGTGAAGATTGGTAGAAAAAAAATACGGGTTGCACTCCGGGAGTGCTGACAGAAGCGAAAACTATATCTATATTAATAAAATCAAGTATGACTCACTCATCTTTCGGTTCACTCATCTTTGTGTGTGAATATTTGTAACGTGTTTTTGGTTACAAATAATTGGACACGTGTTTCACGGTTTTGCCTGATTTTACCTATAAAGGGGATTCTAAGTTTCTATAGGAGATTCTCCATTTTCAAAGATTTCAGACTACAAGATTTCAGAAGACACCAAAATTTGCATACCACCGCGGTAAAGCTATTGCATAGCATACCTTTGTTTTTCTTTGATATTAATTCAAGTTACACTAAAAAAAAACACAAAAAAAATAACACAAGAAAATAAAAACCACCCTCACCCCCGCCCCCACCCTCACCCTCACCCCACCCTCACCCTCACTCTCACAGTCACCCTCACCCTCACACTCACACTCACTATCATCACGTCTCGATCCGTGTGAGCTTCGTACAATCGTACCATATAATATATGTAGGTACATACACGTTAAGCCAACGCTCGGCCGTGCTCGGTGAACTTCGTGTGACCTCGTCTTAGGTTTTTGTGTTACGGAATTTCTTGATTAAAGCCCACTCAAAGCCCGCGGTAAAATATATACGTGTTTTAGGATTTTCCAAAACTCTACCCTTAAGGGTGTCAAATCAGAGATCAAGTTTATATAAAAGTATTTGAATATTTATCGGGGCATGGGTCAAATGTATAAAGTGCAACGGTTGCACGAGCGAAGCACAGCTAGTTTATTAATAATTTATTTATTTGTCCAGAGTTTTTATTTTATCTAAAAAAATGCGTACCGCGCTAAAAGAAAAATTCACTTCAATAATTGACCGTTAATGAAGATGATGATAAAAAATAAATTCGACACTGAAAGAGACTTAATTGATTACACAATATTATTTAATAAGACCTGTAGATGACCGGGATCAACGTAAGATGATGATGATTATATTATTTAGTAGCAAGGTATTGATACTACCAAAACCATCACAAAACAAGACGCGCACACACTATAGCTGCGGCTCGTAACGGTGTAGCGAGTCCAGAGATTTTATCTCATCTAAAATATGCTTACCGCGCTAAAAGAAGTTTTCACTTCAATAAAAATGTTGTACATTTTCACATAAAACAAAACAAACAATTTGATCATCTTTTAAGCGAGAAATTTACGACCCTTCTGTTCCTGAACAAACGTCTAATTGGCAAAATTAAATCTGTCTCGCAAGAAGCGTTTAAGTACGGGCCTGACTAAGACACGTCTAACAATAAAATGTACAGCAACCATTATTTCCACGTCTTCAAACAAAAGACCTGAGAATATATAGAGTCAAAGCTCTTTGAAAGTTAAATGTTCCCATTTACAAGAGTCGCAGCAATGAGTCGGAATAGTGCCATATATTTATATACTAGATGACCCCCACAGCTTCGCCCGTGGAAAATTTTGACCTCCGGTCGCACCTATTTAATCCCGTTGCTTATAAATACTAAAATATTGCATAAAAATTGGCTGATTTGTCGAAATTTATAGCTACTGCTCCGCTCTCCAGGGTAGTAGCGCGATGATATATAGCTTATAGCCTTCCTCGATAAATGGGCTATCTAACACAAAAATATTTTTTTTAAATTCCACGTTCAACCAAACAAACAAACTCTTCAGCTTTATTATAATAGGTCTATACCTTTGAAATTGCCGTTCTGCAGTACTGGCCATTTCAAATCAAAATAATATTTGTTTGGCTAAGAATTGTAATTTCAAAATAATTTTATTTTAAAAATATTGAATTCTTTTACCAAAATTAGTCATTTGTTTATTGATTAGTGTTACATTTTCATCACATTTCAATCTTTTTTGTCAACATGGATACTATAAAAAATCGAGTAATTATGGTATATGAGTACCGTCGTGGCAGCAAAGGCAATTGTTGAAACTGATGATACACAATCTACGGCTGAATTAGCAACAGCTTTCGACGTTAGCGTCAAAACAATATTGGTCGATTTGCGTCAAATTGGAAAGGTGAAAAGGCTTGACAAATGGGTGTCCCACGAACTCTGACCGCAAGCGCGAAGTGCGCGTCGAGACGTGCCATGCACTGCTCAACAGACACACAAATGAAGGAATTTTGAACCGCATTATTACCTGCGATGAAAAATGGATTCTGTTTGACAACCGCAAGCGCTCAGCAAGTTGGGTGGATCCTGGTTCAGCACCTAAACAATGCCCTAAACAAAAATTTACCCCTAGAAAAGTGATGGTCAATGTTCGGTGGTCTAGCGCCGGTGTGATTCATCACAGCTTCTTACCTAACGGGGTGAGCATTACTGCTGATGTGTAATGTGAAGAACTGAACACAATGATGGAGAAGCTGGCACAACTCCAACCAGAATTGGTCAATCGCTCGTCTCCGCTGCTCCTGAACGACAACGCGCGACCGGCATCAATAAACTGCCTCTGCGTTGGCATAGATGTATTGATGGCATGGGTGATTACTTCGATTAATACAAAAAAAATTACTTGAAAAAAATTGTTTTAAATTTTTTCATACAAAACGGCAATTTCATAGGTAAAGACCTAATATTAGTATAGATTCTACTAGCTACTAGCCCGAAGCTTTGCCCGCCTGGTAAAGTTTTCCCATACCCATTTCCCCCAGTGCTATCTTAATCTTAATCATCACTACATATTATAGAACAAAGTCGTTTTTCGCTCTCTGTCCCTATGTATGCTTAGATCTTTAAAACTACGAAACGAATTACGATGCGGTTTTTTTTAGTAGTTAGAGTGATTTATAAAGAAGGTTTTTATTCATAATTTGTTAAGTTTTTGTATACATTGACCAAATTATAACGATATTTGTTGGGGATGTCGGAAAAAATGAGCCGTCTGGGAGCTTTCAACAAAAACGCTGCCTAAACCCTTTGAGATATAACAAAATAATGTATTGTGCAATTTTGTATCTAATGTAGGTCTACAAAAAGTCCGCGACGATATATGTCTATCTCATAAGAATAACATACTATATCCATTTTAATACTTTAAAAAACCATCAATTATAAAGCGGTAATTTCAAGACTATTTAAAAATAATGTATTGTGCAATTGTGTATCTAATGTAGGTCTACAAAAAGTCCGCGACGATATATGTCTATCTCATAAGAATAACATACTATATCCATTTTAATACTTTAAAAAACCATCAATTATACAGCGGTAATTTCAAGACTATTTACACAAATATGCTATTAATCCTTATCATTTCTACTACGTTAGTTGGCTTGAGCATTTCATGAAGATTATTTTGTCCCTTTACACCTTGCAAATTAAATGGATATCTTACGAGTTATCGCAAATTCAAAATAAAGCGCAAAGAAATGAATTTCGTGTACCTAACTATAATTCGGGCGTAGGTAGGTAGGTATTGGAAAGCGGAGAAGTAATCAATGAATTTGGAAAATGTTCAAACATTATTGTGAATGTGAAATTAATAAACAATGGGATTAAATGGGTGCCACGGGGTTCGAAGTATGACACGGGCGAAACCGGGCGGGACAGCTAGTAATATTATAAATGTGAAAGTTTGTATGGATGTTTGTTACTCTTTCACGTAAAAATTACTGAACGGATTTTAATGAAACTTTACAACAATGTAGCTTATACATCAGAAAAACACATAAGTTACTTTTTATCCCGGGAACAAGTTCTTGTGGGAAACGGGAACGGGAAAACTTCACTACGCGGGCGAAGCCGCGGGCATCAACTAGTAATATTATAAATGCGAAAGTTTGTGTGGATGTTTGTTACTCTTCACGTAAAAACTACTGAATAGATTTTAATGCACCTTGACAATAATATAGCTTATACATCAGAATAACACATAGCCTACTTTTTATCCCGGGAACAAGTAAACGGGAACGGGAATCTTCTCAACGCGGGTGAAGCTGCGGGCGTCAACTAGTAAGTTAATAGAGATAGACATAGATATGACATTACGGACTTTTCTATAGACCTTATAAGATACTCAATTGAGTATCTTATAAGGTCTATAGAATACAAAATAATGTATGGTATAATTATACCATACATTATTTTGTTATATATCAAGGGGTTTATGTAGCGTTTTCTATGAAAGTTCACAGACTTCGACTTTTCCGACACTTACAACAAATATTCTTATATTTTAGCTAATGTATACAAATACTTAACAAAATTTTGTAGTAGGTAAAATCTTTCCCGAGAACACTATTCATTTGTGCAAATATCATGAAAATAGGTATGCGGTAGTTTTTGTGTTTATTGCAAACAGATAGACAGACAGACGCAGCGTAGGATGTTAGTATGTTTTGTTTTATGATATGTAGTGAAGAAATAAATGGCACAGCAAACCGTAAAAAAAATTGGCCATAGGTACTTGTACTTAAGAGATTATTTTTGACTGTTTCGATTCCTTTTCTCTTTTTTTCAACGTCTTTTAGATTGCTCAAAAACGGAAAAGTCAAAAGTACTCGGATACCCAGACGTGCGTGTATGAAGTGATTGATGAATCTTCAGGAAGTGAATAAACTATGCATGGATCGCGAAGCCTGGCTTTCTGTCCTCTCTGACACCCCGTCAGGGATACAGCGTGAAGATTCGACTGCATCGGTGGCGCAGTGGTAGTGTATGTGACTGCCGTGACTGATGTCCCGGGTTCGACTCCCGGGTCAGAAAAAATATTTGTGTGATCCACAAATGTTTGTTTCAGAGTTTGGGTGTTTCTTATGTATAATATGTATATATTTAGAAATATATAAGTATATTTATCAGTTGTCTAGATCCCATAACACAAGCTTATATTAGCTTACTTTGGGCTAGACGGCAGGGTATAAGAAAAAAGAAAAAAAAATGTCTCACAATATTTATTTATTATAGTTTAGTTTTTTTTTCTTTGCCTTCTCGGCTTGAGCCAGAGTCAAGTAATTTAAATCATCCTTGTTATTTAATTTCGTTATCAAGTCAAAAGTAAGAATCTTCGTCAATTAGAGGTACATTCTTGTAGATAGCAGCGTATTAGGTTGGTTTCTTTGTTCAAATTTCTATTTCAGTGAAGGGTAGCAATTTTACTGTAGCATTAGGTGGATTTTTGAAAGTAACAGATAAAACGTTCTAATGAGTTAATCAATTTCCCAACACTTATACATACACGTTTGCGAATCTTTTATGAAACCATTTTGACACATACTTATTTCATAGTACATACACTAGTTATGACAAATAAATAGCGTAGTGGTGACCGCGTCATTCGCTGTTTCCGCCAAAATGCGCTTTATCACTTTGTAGATATAGGTAACATGCTTTCCTATTTTCATTCAGATTTGCCATACTCGATAAGAAGTTGGTAGGCACTTTGGCACACACACATTCATACGCATGTAGGGACCCTTAAAACTTGAACAATGAAAATTCGAAAAGTTTCTCACTGGATACCGTCAAGATTCTAAAGTTAGAAGTTTAATTTCATTTACATTTATTATGAGTTCTAGAAATATCTTAAAAGGAACTTAATCTATTCTCAATTGTTCGTAGGTAAATTATCTAGAAAATGGAAGGAAATACTAGTTTTGCGATGGGATGAGAAAGACAATGGGATGTATTTCATCTTTGTCAGTTTGTAGACTGATTATCTACATAATGTTTCTTCAAAGTGACTAATTCCTTTTCGGTACGTATTATACGTAAATGAATAAATGTAATCTTAAACATGGTCTTGAGAAAAATATGGAAAATAAACAAGGCTGTTACCTTCATGCTAATAAGATAGTCATAAAAACAAACCATAAGCCACAAGTGACGCAATAAGGAGTTCCGTAGCGTCCCTCACGTATCATAAAGAAATGCAATAAAACATGAAATTATAAGCTGCTTCAATGAAACAGTGTAGAGTTTCCTTCCTTTCTATTGTTCGTGTCGTTTGCACATGGCTGTGTTTGGAAAGTTGTGAAAGGGTGCAAGAGAGAGCTTCGAATCCGGCAGAGTGCTCCGTTCATCCGGCACGGGCCGGTATCATCCGGCATTTCCCCGCTCCACAAGCTACGTTCCCCTTACTTCATTATTCGGCTCCCGACAGGGTCGGAGGGGTGCGGGAGGACTCATAATGCTGCCAGAGCAAGATTCTACAGACATTTCCCGTACAGCGGAGAAATATATCAGTCAGTATTTACTTCATTTTACGCAGTCGTTGTAAAGTAGGTTGGAAAGTATTCTATTAAATATGCTAAATTGTATAATAGTCCAACTAATCAATCATCAAATAATCCAACATACGTACAATAGGCGGTATTGTAAATAATTAATGTGATGAATGTTGAGCTTAACATTTGCTAATAATGTCTTGAAACTTACGATATGTATATATCGATACGATATTATGGTTTTTCAGGAATAGATACCAGAAATATATAATAAAATAATGACGTTCGTATATTTGTTGTCCCAAGGATATCTTTTATTTTATTTAAACAAAATACAGATTACATCTATTACAATACTCAACATTAAACCACATGGTGCAAATAATTTTTAATCAGCTTTATTAATGAAAATTGAGTTATTTAGTCATTCAATCACAAATATTGTTTTATTACTGGGGGAAATGGTAAGTTAGGAGGGCAACCCCGATTGCCGCGCGTCGCACGGACGGAATGGCGGGCTGGCACGGATGCGTTAGTCCGCGTGCAGCGGCGCGGTGGCTTGGCTCTCCGGAGTCTCCGGAGCCTGTCCTCCCCGCACCCGGCGCCCGCCCTCAGGTACGCTCGCATGCATGTCGCTGCTGCAACCACCGCGCCTCTACCCGCACCACTTATAGCACTCGCGCCACCCTGTTGCGCACTGCACACACAATGTTTATTCAAATTCACTGTACTTTGTTCCTAATTTGGCGGGACATTTCCTATTGTTGTCTATTTTGTAGGCGTATTTTTAATTAAAATGCATTGATCAAATAAATCAATAAATCTCTCCATTGATAACAGTCATAATAATTTATCCCTGGTTATGGGAGAACTGAATACTGATTTATTAACGTATGGTCATGTATATTTATAAGCCAATGCTTTGTTTTGAGAATAAAAAGGGTTGAATTGGCAGGTGTGTGATATTTTCCCGCCTCAATTTATGACACACACGACTTTACCCCAGAGAGCAGAGGCAAAGGGTAAAAACAATTTGATATTCTGTTATAGGACGTGACCTACAAATATTTTGTTACAAGTATTGTATTGTTTTCTATCTGTATTATATTATCAATAAATAAGTTTTGAAATCGATTTATTAAAATATTAGTAGGTAGGTAAAAAGAAAAAAGTGGGATGCCAATCTGTCGCTGCCGGGAAAAGTGTGTCCTAGTATTTCTTTTGAGCATAATTGAACTGTCAAGGATGTCACTTTGTTTACGAATCGACATCTTACATTGTTGCTTCCATTTATCGTGTTTGTAGCCATTATTTATAAATATTTTTTTTACTTCTTGTATAAATGTATAACAAAATATCTCGTAATGGGTTTTTAATAACCATAGATTTTGTTGTATCGAAACATTCTATATTCATCAATCACCGAGTTTTTCTACTTAGTTAGTGACTATTGTTAAAGTTACCGTGTAAATGTGTATGTTCAATACTTTTAATGAAAGCTCAAACATTCAAACTTGGAGTCCTATTTTGTGGCACTTGTGTTTACTTAAAAACAAAAAGCAAATTATAGCCTTTTACTCTTGAACGGTAAGAAGTCGTTTTTAATATTTGTTGACATTTGGAAACGCCGTGAACTTTGGTAGTTTAACCTGTAATATTCCACTTATATTTCACAATATTGCTACTTAAATAACAACAGATGGTAATCAGACAGACGGGTTTCATCCCAAAATATATATTATTACATGAAAAATGACTTTATAAAGAATATGAAAATGTCCGTAATTTTCATATTCTTTATAAAGTCATTTTTCATGTAATAATATATATTTTGGGATGAAACCCGTAGAGGAAAACACAAGAGATACGTATAATTTATTTTTTATGTAAAAAATAAATAAATATAAAATAAATATCAATCACGCCTTATCCAGGGGTGGCAGAGGCATATTATATGCCAACTTTTTACCGTGTGGATTTCTATACCACGTAATAGGTGGTGAGCCCATTGCCGTGTTGAAATAGACAGATGCAGGTTGTGGCTGCTGTTGAAATTTTTCAAGCCGCCCATAGGGCTTCAACCAGGCTTAACGACTGCCATTTTAACGTGCCTTCCGAAGCACGGAAACGCTCGCAAATGTAAATGCCACAAAGTGGTCACCCATCCCAGTACCAGCCATAGTGAAAGTTGCGTAACTCAGTGATCGTTTACTGAGACCGGAGGGCCACGAGCGCTTCATTCATTTTTTATGTAATCTTACATTTTCACATGAGTTATGTCATAAGTATGTCATAAAAGTGTATCCAATTATCCTATTCATATTTGGAGCATTGAAATCAAGAAAGTATGTTTCATTTAAAACAACGTGGTAACACGGCTGTTATTATGGGCACCTTTGGACCGGGAACGGTTCGGTGCGGGTTATTTGATTAACATATTTTGATTTGCCATGTGAATATGTATTACACCTATTGGAACAATTATAAATAAATTTTGGGGACATTCTTAAAAAGGTTTATTAAATGTTAATTTTTTTAAAGCAATTATTTAATAAATTTCTCATAAATTTTTAATAAAGTGGAAAAAGACAATTCGATTCGAGACGGGGATTGGGTTCGGCAAAGGTCACGGGTTCAATCCCCGTCTCGAATCGAATTGTCTTTTTTCACTTTATTATAAATTTATTAAATGTTTAACAGTAAATAAAAAATAAATAAATAATAATCTTTTAGAAATAGACTCAAACTCTCCACGAGTTCTTGAATCCGTGCTAATTTTGATAACTGAATACTCTAACAAAAAATCACTGTTGTAATATACTTATTTCAACCCTTATGGTATCGGTTTCGTACATTTATCTGTCCGCCCACGAATTTACTCAAATTTACTAGGTTTGTGGCAAATTTACATTGTTGAACATATCAACTGTCGACAAAATAAAATTAACAGAAAAACAGTTTTTGCACAACTACTTCTACATAGGAATGTTTTGATGTATCTATACTAATATTATAAAGCTGAAGTTTGTTTGTTTGTTTGTTTGGTTTAACGCGCTAATCTCAGGAACTAAATTCTTTTTGTGTTAGATAGCCCATTTATCGAGAAAGGCTATAGGCTATATATCATTACGCTACTACATTCGAGAGCAGAGCACTCATAAAAGTCATAAAAGTCGACAAATCGGGCAATTTTTTATGCATCGTTGTAGAATTTATAAGCGACCGGATTAAATAGGTGCGACGGGAGGGCGATATATTCCACGGGCGAAGCTTTGGGGGTCATCTAGTGTTGGATATACCGGGGCTCTACCAAGATCCTAAGTGCCCAAGTCAGCCAACACATGCTGCTGACCAGCGGACCAGACTGGCGTTGCGAGGTCGGGTAGCAATCGCTCTTCAACAATGACAAAAATTAAAAACCAATTCATAGCATACCCCAGTCTCAGAATTCAAGGTATGCTTGAAACTTAGTAGCTTTTTTTAAGCTTTTCTTAAATACATGTGATGTAATTGATTACTGGGCGAGATTTTTGTTAAATTAAGTCACTGAAAAAAAATATCATTTTCATTTTTGTTTCAATTGAATGACCTTGTTCCGAGACTATAACCTTATATTAATCTACCTACCTACATGTTAGGTTGTCCCACATGTTGAGCTCATATTAGTATTCTATCCGAAAAGCCTCCCTAAGGACAGCGTTAACTGTGTTTATAATAACAAAGTTAACGCGAATTTCTAACCCCAAACATTCAGTCAAAAATTATTAAATATTTTTACTTTTTCAAGATGGGGTTCGCAATAAAGTCAGATAAACCTGTTACGTTACATTATTATTCATAAAAAATGCAAAAATCGATAGGTTAATCTGTTTACTCCAAGCATTAAGAATATTCACGTATAAAATTACTGCCCTAAAAATTTTACCCACAATATAAAATGTTATCTGGAATCCATTAGCTCGACTTGCGCGATATTTTCAGCAATATCAGTGTATATATTTGTGTATAAATTGTATCATATAAACTTAATCAGCTACAAAATCTCACTCTCTACCCCTCTCTGGTTACCTCTGACCACCCTGTCAGGGATACAGCGTGCATATAGATAATATTAAGTAGCAAGACAGCCATTATTACTAAAGTTTATATGCAGAACTTAGAGCAAATACTAAATACTCAAACAATGTTTACAAGTAGAAATACATGCCTTTGGGAATGTTCTGTGAATTACTGCAATAGAATTTACATAATACGGTTTACTAATAGTAAAACTGACTGAAAAGGAATTAACACAAACAACAAGCAGAGGTCGTTAGAGGAGATGGCTGAGCCTCAGGGATTCATTTTCGATTGCATACCAAGTACTCAACAGTTCAACACCAATTGAACTCGTATTGTGTGATTTTAGTGGATTCAGTACGATTTCAGTAGTGATCTCTACATGCTCCGATCTGGAGAAGTCTGTTAAGTTTTGCATTTTAAAAAGATGTAAGTACATATGAGTTTCCCGCTATCTGAATAGACAGCGATTTGTCACGCCTACTCTCTATTCAGTTTTGCCGTTAATCTGATCACAGTATCAGAAATAAAAGCAGAAAGGAACGTATAGTGAATATATCTGAATTTCATGAACTAGTAAATGGTTTAGTTCTATTTACTCTCAAAAGGTAAGGTAGACGTTACATGAAAGTTATTTTGTACTTTATTTTATAGGTCCAAGAATTGATATTGAAAAGCCACTAGAAAACATTGGTGATATTCTAGTATCGTGTAGGACGAATTTGAACGCAAGTGTTGTAATGAATTTCAATGTAGTAATCTCTAGTGACACGTCTGCTCTTTGAAAACCATGAAGCGTATCTGTACATGAATATAATATGTAGCAGTATATAGAAGGTATATTTACCTTTAAGAAATATACATATACATATAAATATGTGACGTAGAACACAATATGTATCGTATGTACGATTTACAAATGTGACTGAATAGATGCAATGCACTATTTGTTCTATTCGAAGATAGGTCGTGCGTCATTCACTATATATCATTCTAACAACTACATAAGTGTGTGAGCTTAGCTGTTTTCCGTTATGTTATTTATTTGTGTCACGTATTCGTCGGCCATGTTTGATCAAGTGGTTCTTTAGCGCATGATGTATTTTTGAAGTTATTCTTCATTTGGCGCGTTAGGGAAATATGATGAGAGATATTTTTTTACGATGTGCCACGAAAACCGACACCTTTAAGTTAGCTGATAAGTGTTTCTATGACAACTTTTAAATAGATTGAAAATAGTTTCATTCTTTTGATGTTGTTTTTTCTTACTAATTGATCATTTCTGTTACAAACAAAGAGATGTGGTATATGTGATGAAATCTTATTTGACTAAAGCAAAATAACTTCTAACGCGTGTTATACATACACATTCATTTCTTTTCATTTGATTACTGCGGGTCCTTATAATACCTACGAGCATAGATATAAGCCTAATATACTTACTTATTTAGCATAGTATCATATGCGTATCATAGTTCTTGTTAAACTATGGAACTATGTTTGTAGAAACGTAAGATAGTGTAAAACTTTGAGTATCTAAATAAAGAAAATAAAAGGAAGTGAAGAAAAAAAGAAATTAAAGAATTCAATGCGAAAAATAAGGATTTAACCTTTAAGTATAATGTATTAGTTGACGCCCGCGTCTCCGCACGCGTGGTGAAGATTTCACGTTCCCGTTTTCCACAGGAACTTATTCTCGAGATAAATAGTAGTCTATGTGTTATTCTGATGTGTAAGCTATATTATTGTTAAATTCAATCAAAATCCATTCAGTAGATTTCGCATGAAAGAAATAGAACATGTTTGTTCTGTTTCTTTTCATTTATCTTTCCATCTTTTACACTGTCTATCCATTAAACTTTCGCGTTTATAATATTAGTAGGATACAGTATTTGACTGTCTCGATGGCGTAAGTGATGGTGTACCTATACTAGTACCGTGCTAAAGTCTCGGGATCGATTCCCAGGTTGGGCCAAATATGTGATCCACAAGTGTTTGTTTCGGAGTTTCCTATGTATAATATGGATGTCTTTAGAAATATATAATTAGGTTTATCAGTTGTCTAGGTCCCATGGCACAAACTTATAGCTTGGTTTAGACTAGATGGCGCTGTGTAAAAAAGTGTCCCATAATATTTATTTATGTTATTTTTAAACTTTCGCGGTTTATACTCAAATTTTATAAATGGTCGCGGCTGGACTCTCCAGCCGCGACCACGGGCGCTGCAACGCGCTCGAAACGTCGGTGAATGTAAGTACAAAATTGTTTCGCGTGAAGTCCCGAGTAGTATATGAAATATGATATTTATTTATTTCTAAGATCTGTAGGATTTTTTATTTTGATCGTTTATTACAACGCAAGTGATAATTCAGATAGAATTTTCATGACGTAATAGAACATACGTACATATTTTTTAATTAAGTGGAAAAAGACAATTCGATTCGAGACGGGGATTGAACCCGTGACCTTTGTCTAACCAAAGCAATGTTCTAGCCACCTGAACAGCCATCAAAGGTCACGGGTTCAATCCCCGTCTCGAATCGAATTGTGTTTTCCCAATTTATTAAAAAAAATATGAGAAAATTTGCAAAATAATTGCTTCAAGAAAATTTATACATACATATTGTCAAGCTTTTATTCCCGAAGAAGTAGGCAGAGGCATACCATTATTATATAGCCCATTGCCGTGTTCAAAATGGACAAGTGCAGGCTTGGGCGACCAGCTGTTAAAATTTTTTAAACCGCCTATAAGGCCTTTTTACTGGGTTTAACGAATGCCATTTTACTGACAACCGTGACCAACGGCTTAACGTGCCTTCCAAACTACGGAAACGCTCGCAAATGGAAATGGCACAAAGTGGTCACCCATCCGAGGACAAACCATAGTGAAAGTTGCTTAACGCAGTGATCCTTTTCGGAACAAGAAAATACACGACGTAATCGAAATACACTTCTCATTTTGAGTATCGAAACTTACGATAATAATTAATCAAAAGTTCTTCATAGATTGATGTGCAAATATCAATAGAGATTTCTTGAATGGTTTGTTTTTAAAGAAGTGTGTAGGCCTAAGGATTGTTTATTGAAAGATTTACTCCAGTAAAGCGATGATATTTTAGGATTATGATTTTGTACAGTAACAAAAGGCACCGCGTTCCACAGTGTTATCAAATTTACAACACTTGGGCTCCTGTGCTCTTGTGCACGTTGTCTATTTTTTTATATTTATAATCACCATATTTTTCACCACACAAAAAAACATTATTTTTTACAAATTAATAACGTACTGACAACAGCGTCCTTTACTGTTCCCGCCAAATGTTTTTATGATACTCTAATTAACTGTTTATGAAGGTTTTACGTGCGATATTTTAAAAGTGGCAGAAAGCCGGGTACAAGTACCAAAATTTTAAAAATACTCATGTAACCTTTTTAAATTCAGAATTCAATATTCTGTATTTAAAAAGGTTAAAAAACATAAAGAGCTATTATAAAATTGAGGTTTGGCGGCATTTAATTTTCATTACTTCCATTTCACAAATCGCGTGGGATGAAATGTAAAATATTGTTCTAATTTTACATCTTTAGAAGGACAGACTCTTTGAAATTGAACGGGGTCTTTGACAAATTGTTAAATTATTTAATGAAAACATTTGTAATAATTCTTATATGATACCGCAATAGGTCTTAATAAGTAAATAAATAATAAATAAATAAATATCCATCACGCCTTATCCCCGAAGGGGTGGCAGAGGCATATTATATGCCCACTTTTCACCGTGTGGATTCCTGTCCCACGTAATAGGTGGTGAGCCCATTGCCGTGTTGAAATAGACAGACGCAGGTTGTGGCTACCTACTGTTGAAATTTTTCAAACCGCCCATAAGGCCTTCAACCAGGCTTAACGACTGCCATTTTACTGGCAACCGGGACCAACGGCTTAACATGCCTTCCGAATCACGGAAACGCTCGCAAATATAAATGCCACAAAGTGGTCACCCATCCGAAGACCAGCCACAGTGAAAGTTTCTTAACGCAGTGATCGTTTACAGAACACTACGTCCGCGGGGCCACGAGCGCTTCAATAAGTAAATACAAATATTATTATAATTAAAAAATATTCAATACTAACAATATTAACTTATTTATTTAAGCGCTACTAAGCTGTTACTAACATACAAATACTAACAAAAATATGGACGTATAGTCTGAAATAAACAAATTATGTTTATTATTATTTTCTTTATTTACAATACAGACATACAAATTAAATTTTTAAATATATCTAAAGTAAATACATTTAAAAATATAAAAAGTAGTGGCCCACCGGTATCGGGTACAGGGACCAAGCAACCGGTGGTTAGGGCTCCAGAGATAGGAACCTCCTGACAATGCGTGCCGTGTCGAGGAGAACTGCCTTCTGCATCAAACCCTTGACCCAACTGCCTAACGCGAGCCTCATAAGATGTTGGTCGAGGCTCTTGGCAATCAACCCATGTGCTGATGCGACTATCGGGACAATGATTGCCGAATCCACATCCCACATGTCAACAATCTCGTGAGCCAAGTCCAAATATTTCTTATATTATTTATTATTATTATATTGTCAAAATAGTTGACGCCTTGCAGTTTCACGCGTAGTCTACCCGTACCCGTTATTTATCAATCCCGCCTTGTCCCCGAAGGGGGTGGCAGAGGCATATTATACGCCCACTTTCCACTGTGTGTATTCCTGTCCCACGTAATAGGTTGTGTGCCCATTGCCGTGTATAATAATAATTAACGTCAGTTTTTGTTACTCGTAGTATATTCATCAATTACTGTCTTTCTGTACATAATTAATGACTTTTGTTGAAGCTATTTTAGAAGGTACTGTTAGTGTAGTGTTACTTAATACTTTATTTAAAAAACAAACACACATCTACAATCTAACAATCAAATCAGCCTATAGCATTCCACTGCTGGATGTAGGCCTCTTTCAATTCACGCCACAACACACAGTCCTGCACCTTCCGCATCCATTCCCCCCTGCAACCTTTTCCAGGTCATCAGTCTACCGTACGTTTGCCGAGTCGCGGTCTCCACTCACACATCTACACCTAATACAAATTATTGAATTTCAATTTCTATTTGAAAGATGTCTTTCAGTTCCAGACCGTTCTCAATATTTTTTCCTGTAAATTGAATATCTATACTAATATAAAACTCTGAAAAGTTTGTTTGTTTGGTTAAGCGCGCTAATCTTAGTAACTATGGTCGGATTTGAAAAATACTGTTTGTGTTGTATAGCCCATTTAACGAGGAAGGTATTATATCATCACGTTACTGCCCTGGAGAGCGGAGTAGTAATCATATCTTTTTTATACATTTTGGTATAATTTATAAGCGACGGGACTAAATAGATGTGACCACAGTTCGAAGTAAGTCACGGAATAAGCCGTGGGGATCATAATATTTAATAGAAGCGCTTATAACCCCGCTAACTCAGTGTTCTGGAAACTATCTCTACATTAAGCATCTGTCTTCTTCTCTTCTTATTTTTCGTGCTTGGGGCACGTTAAGCCTCTAGTCCTGGTTTGTCAGTACGCAGTACAATATGGCAGCCGTTAAACGAAATTGTAGCCCTGATAGGCGGCTCCTGTCTATTTCAACATAACAATGGGACCACTACCTGTTACGTGAGATATAAATGGTTAGGATTAAATAAGGGCGTATGTATGTCTCTGCCTGTCCCTACAGGGATAGAGGCGTAACCGATAAAATTAAATGACTAGAGAAGTGCGCATAAACTAAAGTTTATAGCCTTTTTTCTTATCCGCAACATTTCCTTCTGATCGTTTCTAAGCTCGTTAGATAATTTCACTATTATCGCCCTGAAAAGTACGGACGTAATGTCATCTTATCATGGTTGAAGTATGCAAATGGCCACCTTCAATTCAAACACATTTATGGGTGCCGCATAAATGTGTTTGAATTCAATTGCTCAGACGTGCTCAGAGGGCTGTGTTAAAGGTGTTTTGTTTTAAGATAGCTTTATATAGAGACTACTGTTTATAAGCAGCGCTCTCTGACACAATACAACCCTGCTGCTATTGGCCGTAACCATCTTGTGGCGCCATCAACCTTGGTTAGGACAGAGTTTAGCGGCGGATTTTTCATTTCTCGCGGCCCGTTTCTTTACAACAGACTGCACAAACTGTTGTCAATTCATGAGCTAAATACACATGACTTTCTAATTGGTTGTGCGCAGATGGCTTCTGGAGCAAACATACACTAAAACAGAGGAAATTTTAAAGGTATGACAGTGAATCGTGGTGTTACACTCACATATTTACTCTTTTTAATATGGCTTCTCCCCCAAACAACTTCACTCACCAAAGTAGGTACTCTAAACACAGTAATGAACAAGTCACACATTTCTCTCTTCTCCTGACTCTCAAAACTATAAATATTAGGTAGGTATATGCTTATGTTCGTAGTTATATGCTTTTGCCCCTCTCACCACCACATGTGTTTGTGTGCTGTATGTATGTATGCTTGTGTATGGTATTATAAATTCGTGTATGTACTTATTTATTGTGTGCGTATATATATATGTACTCGTATTATATGTATCATCAAAATGTATATCGTCAAGGTTGTAATTAATTGAACTGTAACAAAATCGATACCGAGTGGAATCCTGGTGACCAGTAATACAGATATTTTTATTACCTAATACAGGCACCAGTAATCCACTACAAAACAATTGTTGTACCCTTGTTCTATTATACTTTTATGAAATGGTGGAAAAAAAATATTAATTATTATAAATTGAGAAATGTTTGTCTATGGTATATGGTGAGAGCGGTTCAACTTGGTTTTTGTATCTCTGTGAGGATAGGTTGTACTGAGTGTCGCATAAGTTAAAAATTACGACTATTTACGTTTTAATATTATAATTTTTTTCTTAGTAACTAGAATACAATATATTTAAAATGAAAAATATATACGAGTATTATGCGAAAGTAGAATAGTAGGAGTCAGAGTAGGCCGAGACTTATATATGAGGACCACGTGAGCAGATTGCTCAAAAACGGAAAAGTCAAAAGTACTCGGATACACAGACGTGCATGTATGAAGCAATTGATGAATCTGCAAGAAGCGAAAGAAGTATGCATGGATCGTGAAGATGGCGATCTGTCCTCTCTGATTACCCCGTCAGGAATAAAGCGTGAAGATTAAATTTTTATTATTAAATAGGAATCTATCCAGGCTTCCTATAACGTGCAATATGAAAGGCGCCATAATATACATAATTTAAACAATCTATTCACCCATAAATCTCAAAGAGAATGTTAAAGTAGTATAGTATAGTTTAAAGCAATTGTCTGAGTACAGCATCGAAATCAGTAGCGTACTCTCACTCAGAGAAGCATAATACTCAAAAATAGTTTTTCGCTGAGACCTTTTAATACTGTAGAGTCCTCTCAATGTGAATTCTGTATTTATATTCGCAATAGTAATCACATTACTGTAACATCCAAAGGGGTTTTTGCATAGTAGGACGATTTTCCAATCACGACTGACTCTAAAATTAAATCTGGTGAAAAGAGAAGCAAAATCCGAAATATAACCCTACTAGTTGACGCACGCGGCTCCGCACGCGTGGTGAAGTTTTCCCGTTCCCGTTTCTCACAGGAACTTGTTACCGGGTTAAAAAGTAGCTGATGTGTTATTTTGATGTGTAAGCTATATTATTGTAAAGTTTCATCAAAATCCATTCAGTAGATTTTGCGTAAAAGAGTAACAAACATCCATGCTTACAAACTTTCGCGTTTATTATATTAGTAGGGTACCAACTCTCACGTATTTGTGGAAATTTTAAATGTCACGCAGTAGGAGGCAGAATAGTACCTCAAGCTTAAAATAGTTGTAGGGATATTAAATTCCAGCGTAACTTATGTTACATAGCTAAAGTTAGAAACATTGGAAGTTACTCGCCTATACCTATTTGAGGTATAATGGCGATAATCGTTCTCCTCATCTAAAACTATCGGAGTTTTATCCACTCTATGTCAAACCCACAAAAACTTGGTTGAACTGCCCTTTCATCTTATATGAATGACTAGATATTGAACTCTCATGATCGTAAGCATTTCGTAACTATGACGTATTTTTCTATTAAAAAAATTATTTAAAAAAAAAACACTTAACTATCTTCACGCTGTATCCCTGACGGGGTAGTCAGAGAGGACAGATCGCCAGGCTTCGCGATCCATGCATACTTCTTTCGCTTCTTCGAGATTCATCAATCGCTTCATACACGCACGTCTGGGTATCCGAGTACTTTTGACCTTTCCGTTTTTGAGCAATTATTATTAGCAATTATTATCTAAGCATTATTTATCAAATTTACCTATCTATTTGTACTTATATGTATGTTATTTAACTAACTATCTTCACGCTGTATTCCTGACGGGGTAGTCCGAGAAGACATCGCCAGGCTTTGCGTTCCATACGTTTTTAATTAAGATATATTTGTAATACATGCAAGTTTCATTTTTTTGAATACTTGTAATAATAATACTTAGTAAGTAAGATAAAAGTTAACTCTAGATATGTCATTGTCAGCAGAAATAAAATAACAGCAAAGGGAACTTCTTTGCACAGTTTGTCGATGTCTTAAGAGTAAAGAAAAAAATAAATAAATAAATATCCATCACGCCTTATCCCCGAAGAGTAAAGAAGATGCTAGAAAATGAAATAATTACTGGTCTTTCGTTATAGTTTCAAAATTTGTTCCGAATTTTATGTAGGGCTTATCTCATTATCCACAAGGCTTCTTTCTATCCAAAGCCCTCTC
Source organism: Thumatha senex (assembly GCA_948477245.1). Lineage (NCBI taxonomy): Eukaryota > Metazoa > Arthropoda > Insecta > Lepidoptera > Erebidae > Thumatha > Thumatha senex. The sequence goes on from OX419728.1 coordinate 27,393,258, forward strand.
TCTATATATGTATAAGCTATTTTATTTTTAGCCCATAGGACATAAAGATACATGTTTCTACCTCGTTTTTCGTACTTGAATGTCTGTAATCAAAAGTGACAAGAAAGGTTGAAGTGAAGGATTCGATGAAACTAAAAAATATTGAAATATCTGTCAAAAGATTTTGTACCCGATCGATAGGGAATACTGATTCGCCCGGCAAGACCTCTAACCTTAATATAAATTTAGGGGAGATTCAATCATCCGAGTATCTGGTAATTGTCATAACTTTACAAACTTCAGTAATAACGGTTTGCGGTACTATTTACGAGTATTTTCAAATACAACACCTGCTCTTAGCGTTATTTATAGCAGATTTGGTTTAACTATATGGCTTTTGATATGAAAATCTGCTGAAATGTGGTTGAAAATATCACACTCAGCCCTAGCTGATGGAATGGAGGTTACGTTTTATATTGTGGGTTAATTTTTATGAGCCGTAAGTACAAACGTGAATATTATGAATTCTTAATACTAACTAAAACTAACTATCTTCACGCTGTATCCCTAACGGGGTAGTCAAAGAGCACAGATCGCCAAGCTTTACGATCCATGCATACTTCTTTCGCTTGTTGCAGATTCATCAATCGCTTCATACATGCACGTCTGGGTATCTGAGTACTTTTGACTGTTCCGTTTTTGAGCAAACTGCTAACGTGGTCTTCATATGTAAGTCTCGGCCTACGCTGACTCCTTCTACCCTCTACTTTCGCACTATATTTATCCTTCGTCAATCGTCCCTCACTCAATTCTTAATACTATTTTATGATAAATATATATAGAGTTCTCCTTCCTCTTACAATTCCGGGTTCCTTTTCAAAAGGAGCACGAAGTGGCCCCTCATTGGGCCGCTAACTAGAGGGACGCCTGTCAGTAGACACGTGGACTGTGAGAGTGGCGCTCAATTCGTTTATTCGTCATGACTTTCCATCATGCGGGTGGCGCCATTTTGGCCAGTTGCACAATATAAAATACTTTAACAGGTTTTTACATTACCTATGAATGATATTTCAAATAAAAACACTCAAACAATTCGGTTCGTGTGTAATTAACCCTACGCTAACGAAATAAAACTGTTACAACTGTCGGACCCCTTTTCCCTTTTACTATTCCGTGTAGCACGTTTTATCTGTTCATCTGGATTAACAAAGTTTAGAATTAAAGTAACATTTCAGACCATCCAAATTGAAGTTATTTTCTTATTGTCAGTTTAATAAGTAATTCAGTTTTTACGTTACAATAACAATATGTATAATAATAGTATATATTATATACATACATTATAAGTTTAAAAGTATTTTTCTGTTACAATAAAGAATATAGCTATCTATCAATCTATCATACGGTATAGTTTATGTACGGGTTTAAGGGCGTTGCGTAAAAATAGACCAATAATATTTGTATAAGTATATTTGATTTTAACGTAGGTACATTTCCTCAATATGAATTCCATCCAAGATTGTAGAAAATATGTCAAATTAATTAAATTGGCAATTAGGTATCATAACAAAGAATGAAAAATATAATGGCAAGCATAATAATTCTTTTCATAGTAAATGTACAAAATTCCAAGAAAATTTGTTAAAACAATAGTTCTTTTTTCAAATAATAGTCGCAAAGTAACACAGAAAGTAAAAACGCAATTAGCTGGCTATTATTTCGGCACTTCAAAGAATCACACATTAGCTACTTAATTAGTTTTAAAAAAAATAATAATAGCAACGTCAATTACGTTGCTATTGTGTCTTTTGGTGGGAAGAGTGACCAGTGAGGAAGCTTGTTGTATATTATTTTGTAAAACTAGTGCATTTATTTTGTTTTATGTGCGGGAGTGGTTTCTTGGACCTAAAAGTTGTGTTAACGTGCTATAGTGATAGACAATGATATATATGCAGTTAAATGCAATTTCTCTCTTGCCGCGAAAAGTCCATTGAAAACCTCTGTATAAGAATCACCATTATACTGAGGGCAAAAACAAGGACCTAGGACTGAGGACTCGTCATCGACAAAAACTGGACAGGACTAAATACTAAGAAAACATAAACACTGAAGACCAGGCATATGGACTAAGTTTCCTTTGCCTGCCCAAGATGGGCGAAGACAACCAACAACAACAACGTTGCTATTGTTTAACTCTATGGTTTAACTAAACTCTACATTCTTCTTTTCCTCGCCTATATTATATTATATAACCCAGGTATACGTTACGTGCTCGTTTGGCGTTCGGACATATTCGGAATACCACATTTTCTCAAATACTATAAACAATCTTACGAGGTGTCATAAAATTGAGGTTTGGCGCCATTTCATTTTTAGCACTGGCAATTTACAAATGACGAGTGCTGTAAAGTGAAATATTGTTCTAATTTTACATCGTAAGAAAGACAGATATCTTTAAAATTTAACAACGTCTTTGATATATATCGTAAAATAATTTTTGACATTGTAAAACCTTTTTGGTTGTTAGTGAGAAGCAAAGTCAAGAACATTGCTATTGAAATTTCACTTTGTTAATATAGAAAATAAATTACTGTATTTCAGTCACCTGGTTGCTAAAATAAGAACTAAATTCACAATGCTAGCCCGATAGAGCAGTTGAAAGTATTTTTGAAGTTATATTTCTTTTGGCGCGTTAGGGAAAATGACGATAGTATCTAGATTTTTACGATGCACACGCAGACCGTCGCGAAAAACAAACACCATGAAGTTAGATGATAAGTGTTTCCATTACAACTTATAACTACATTCAAAGTAGTTATCATTCTTTGGATGATTTTTTTTCTTACTGATTTATCATTCCTGTTATATAAACAAAGAGTTGTGGTATATGTGATGACATCTTATAAGACTAAAGCAGTATAACTTCTAACGCGTATACATATGTACACGCACACTTTTTTATTGTTTAGTAGGTTTAGGATGATGTAGATAATAGAGTGATTTTGGTCAGTCACTTTAAACGTTTAAATTTCGTAATACTTGTGGTTAAATTTGTAGTTATTAACCATAACTTTTCGTCGCAAATCAGAGAGTTTTTGGACACACCAGACAAACTGCCACAATTTTAGGTTAGGTTAGGTTTAGGTTATGTTTGTTTTCATAAAAAAATTGAGTAATAATGGAAGAAATAATTGAGTTTGTGTTACACTGAAGTGAGGTCGAGCGTGATAAACCAAAAAATTAAGTTAAAATGTCAATGTCAAAATTGTCAAATATAACGACGCACTCTAATACCTCATTTACACTCTCGCACGAGCCACGAGACGAGCCGCGAGTGTAAACACAGTATTATGGTATATTTTTTTCTAGCTCACGGCTCGTCTCGTGGCTCGTGCAAGATTGTAAATGGGGTATTAAAGATACCGCTAATCCTCCGTAATTAACCACGTCCGTTATGCTTAATAAACATAACGGCGTGACAAGTCACTACGGCGTCGACTACCACGAACGATAACCACGATTTCAATGACAAATGTGCGGACCAAAAACACTTTAATGTCAATCAAAACGGTCTAATTTGACTTGCACATAGTGTAATACGTTACCCTAACATTAATTTTAATAAATGTAAGGCATGGCTACTGCGGCCTTTATGCCATTTTGTGGTTGTTTTAAAATTAAGGAAAATGTCTAGAGTAATCATATCAGAGTTTGTTTTTAAATTTCGAAGAGCCATTTACAGCCAACTTATCTCCGTTTCACTCAAAAACTACCAAAGAAAAAGTTCGTACAATCAATTAACCTTTATGCTATGTTTTGAAAATCGAATTTCAAATGTTACATAGGTATAAAGGAGAATGATCAAACGGAAACGAACACAAAATATTGGTCAGCTAGAAAATGAGAGTAAAGACCCTCACTCACTATGTTGTGTCTGTTAATGAATAGTTAATTAGTTCAGTACGACAATTATGTACATTAATGTTCACTTAAAGGTGAAAAATAACGCTGTTGTAGATTTTATGAGCAGCTTTTATTACTTTCATTCTGAGCATAAAGGTTGGTATAGGTATTTATTTAATACGACGTTAGTTATATTAAAGTACTATTTTAGGTACTTAGATAGGCTTAAATTATATATATTGTGAAAATCAAACATAGCTCACATAGGACCTGTAATATACTATAACCGTGATGCTCCCTATTTCTATAGCATTTGCTTTCCAGGTCTCCCGCTTTGCAAAGGAGGGAAGAGGCGTTAGACTATTTTTCCAAATTTCTCAAAAATTATCTTCTGATTAATTTGGTTGCGGGTTCCAAGACATTCCAACTTCTCCTGGGACTTCACCGAGATCTAGCTCGGTGTAACTTTTGGGGTCTCGATCATTGCTGTAGATCCTGGTTTACAGGAGTCACAGTAATGGAAATGTGGATGGGATTAGTCCCAGTAAAATAAGGCACCTTAAATTGGATATGTATATAAAAATATATAAAAAAGCGATATACGAGTAAAACCATAAGTGGCTACGGCATTTTTTCAAATCATAAATTCATTCTTTATTCAAATAAAAGTGCAGATTATGCAAACCCACACACATATTTCCCGCTCTTTTATAGCGTCAAATTCAAATAAACACCTACTGTGTCGGACAAACTTTTAATAAAGAAACTTTTAACTTTGTTTATAGTCCCCATCCTGTCCCTGTCGTTAGCAGGTATACGTATACTATATAGATTACTAGTTGACGCCCGCGACACCGCACGCGTGGTGAAGTTTTCCCGTTCACGTTTCCCACAGGAACTTGTTCCCGGGATAAAAAGTAGCCTGTGTTATACTGATATGTAAGCTATATTATTGTAAAGTTTCATCAAAATCCATTCAGACAAAGGTTTAGTTAACGCCGTTGCCACACATAGCAGCAATAGTTGAAGACGAAATAACTTATTGGACCACATATGGGTCTCGTGTTTTTGGGTAACTATATAGGTAATTTTTTCTCAGTTTGAGCAATGTCAGAGTCAAGTAATTAGAATCTGTTTTCATGTATAAAACTTCTTCAATTACATTCTTGTAGAAGAGTTTTCATGTTTAGGTTTGTTGAAATTCGACTTCAGTAAAGCGACGGTAAGTTTACTGCAGCTATCCAATTTTATAATGCCCGTGCACGCTGTGGTCATTTTTACTCATAATACACAAGTTTTGAAAAATTAACAACGTAGTGGAGACCGCGTCCTGCGCTGTTTCGCCAAAATACTTATGGAAGGTTGGAACAGCAGACAAACCAACAAGCAAAGAAGTTTTTAACCTGTTGTAGTTCTTGTTCAAACAGATATCTCTGTCTAACACAAGGTGACGCAAACATGTTTTTTTTTAAATGAGCGGTTTCTACATGGGTTTGTAGTATAGTTTGATGTTTGTTTCTTACGATACAGCTTCCAACCATAGGTATTACTAAAAACTTTCTTTTGTCACCTAATATCCATTAAATGAAAATTGTGTATAATTTATTACAAAGAACAAGTCATCCTAACTTTTTCTTTTGTAATAAAACTGGCGCGCAAAACAAATTGACGTTTCATTAAATACCTGTTTTAGGCGACCTTATTTATCTTTTGGAAAATAAAATTTTTCATGCGAGTAAATATAGATAGGATGTGTTATTCATTTTTCGGTAAATAAGGCCTTGGTTATTTGTTTGATGTTTGAGTAAATAATACACAGGGGTTTTATTTTGAATCCTTGTAAAGTAGTAAATTAAAATACAGTTTTTATTGGATTTGTACGTGTAATGAGTAGGGTTTTAAACAAAGGGTTTACAATATATACGAGTATATTCTATAATAGCCAGTCGAAAATTCTAATGTTTTTTTTTGTGTTTAAGTTATTTGCCAAATACAGTTCATTCATAGTTAGGTAAGTTTCTTTTTCATAAGTAATGATACTACGAGTATACTACTAATAACTGAATATTAAAATACTGTTAATATTATAAAAGTAAAAGTGTTAGAATGTGTTTGTTCTCAACTATCCTTTAACCTCTGAACCATTATAAGTGAAGGTTGGTACAGCTGACATTGGTGTTTAATTTGGAGGAAACGTAGTACGAGTATATTATATTATAAAATTTATCTGAATGCATCGATTTATAATGATCATGGCCACGGGTAATCGGTCGAATGTCGGAAAATGTAGGCTCGACTAACTTATAATAATATATATTGTAGGACACTTTTCACACAGCGCCATCTAGCCCAAAGTAAGCTAATATTAGCTTGTGTTATGGGATCTAGATAACTGATAAACATACTTATATATTTCTAAATACATACATATTATACATAGGAAACACCCAAACTCCGAAACACACATTTGTGGATCACACAAATATTTGTTCCGACTCGGGAATCGAACCCGGGACCTCTTGCGTAGCAGTCGGATGCACTCCCACCGCGCCACAGAGGCAGTCAGTCAGTCATTATGTATCTAGACTAATATTATAAAGCTGAAGAGGTTCTTTGGTTGAACGCGCTAATCACAGGAATTACATACATATATACATATTGTCACGCCTTTACCCCCGAAGTGGTAGTCAGAGGCATACTATACGCCCACATTTCACCGTATGCATTTTTGTCCCACGTAACAGGAATTATTGGTTTAATTTGAAATTTTTTTTTGTATTTAATAGTTCATTTATCGAGAAAGGCTATAGGCATGATACTGGTAACCGGGAGAGAGAAAGAGAGGATTAAATGGGTGGCATGGTGTTCGAATTATGTACGGGTGAAGCCATAGGGGTAAACTAGTTTGTTAAAATTAATGTTTTTCATTGTTTGTTAGTTTTATTCCACAACTTTTGTTGGACATGTGCAAAGAGTCTGTCGATCAAACAATCTGATCGAAGAACTCGCGGCAACAATAGGTTCTTAAAAACAGACATAAAAAGAAGTATTTAGTTCCGCAAAAAGGTTCTTGGTTCTTTAGTATTGGTGCAATTAAGTGCTGATTTATATTCTAGTAGTTGTCTGGGCAATCTTCGTACCGCTACGGTACAGATTGCTGTTTCATAAAATATGTACCTAAGTAAATGAACATTGTTCTTAATTTCTTATTGTACCCAAGAACCTTGACATTTAAAAAGTTTGTCAAAAGGAACTTAAAAGGTACAACTTCAAAACGTTAGAAAAATTTCTAGTGAAATTGCTTTTAAATTAATTTTCTCGTTTTTAAATTATGACACGAAGGACAAGTTTATATTGTGGGTCATATTTTTGTTACACAGCGCCATCCAGCCGAAACTAAGCTAGTATAAGCTTGTGCTATGAGATCAAGACTACTGGTGAACACAATTATATTATTATATTTTTAAATATCGTAAGCGTTTGAGGCCCCGCGGTCTCAGTGTTCTGTAAACGGTCACCTATGCCTCTGCCACCCCTTCAGGGATAAGGCGTGATAGATAAATAATATTTCTCAATATAGACATATACAGGAAACACCAAAACTCCGAAACAAACATTTGTGAATCACACAGATCCGGGAACAGAATACGAGATTTTAGTGCAGACCACTACGCCATCGAGGCAATAAATCTCAGCAGTAAACTTTCGTCTACGTGGCTGCTTGCGACAGCCTTGATTTTTGACAGTGACATTAAATTGAGTATGTACGGTATGACTCTTGAGGGGCCCCTCAAGAGTCATACCGTACATACTACACCACAGTGGTTTAGGGGGTAGGACGGCCGTCCTACCCCCTAAACCACTGTGGTGTTCCGCCTCACCTTAACCGGGTCGCAGGGTAGGCCTGGAATGAAGTCAGTGCGACCCGGCAAAAGGGTACCCATGATAACGGGGCTCGTCTCAAAGGGGAATGTACAAGCTTAATTTAAGCTAGATAGTACCAGTGCGTAAGTCGCAGTTCCAGTAGGCCTAAGCAAGCCCATTAACATACAATTTGATACATTTTTAAATTTACTCGTGCTTATAATGTGTACAAATCTCAAATTTTAAGTAAATTTCAATATATTACTCATTGTAAATACAATATTGACCCTCATTGTTTTATTGAGTTCATTTGTACGAGTATGAGGCGAGTTTCTGACCTCAGGAAACCCTTCAACTGCGGAGTATATTGGCAAACTAAAGGTCAGCTCAGAGTTCCAGGGTTCGAAACTTTATTCGTAATTGTTATACCACTGTTTACATTCCATACTACTTAAAAGTTAATACTGAGAATGAACCTTTTTATATACTATGTGCTTTAGTACCATAAACAAAGCAGGGTCTCAATTTATAATAAAACTAGTTGACGCCCGTGGTTTCGTCTGTGTAGAGAAGTTTTCCCGTTCGCATTTCCTATAGGAACTTGTTCCTGGGATAAAAAGTAACCTATGGTTATTTTGGTGTATAAGCTATATTATTGTAAAGATTCATTAAAATCCATTCAGTAGTTTTCACGTGAAAGAGTAACAAACATCTATACAAACTTTCGAATTTATAATATTATTAAGATTAACTTTAACTTTATTTAATAAACCGAGTACTGTTATAAACAGAATCTGATTATGGCTCAAAACGCAAAGCTTCTAATATAAAAAAACAACATCTGAAATTTAAAACTGTTCAAAATTGAAAAGAATTGTAGCACAAAATTCTCTTTTTTTTTCTTTGGAATATTTGTTGTAGAGTGAAATGTTTTTAGGCCCATGATAGGATTTGGCCATACTTCATACAGACAGACATTCATACGTATTACAGTTTAGGTAATCTTATCATTAATACTAATGCCATTGTCATTGCCGCGGCTGAATCTAAAATTTAACTAACTAACTATCTTCACGCTGTATCCCTGACGGGGTAGTCAGAGAGGACAGATCGCCAGGCTTCGCGATCCATGCATACTTCTTTCGCTTCTTCGAGATTCATCAATCGTTTCATACACGCGTCTGGGTATCCGAGTACTTTTGACCTTTCCGTTTTAAAATGTAGTAATGTTACTTAACCTCGGGTATAACTCTATAGACAGAGCTTATTGTCTCTCGTGATTGTTAGATTTATACATATAGTTACTAGATGATGGCATATGAGGTTGGATTTTATATTATTTCTTAGTGCATGCATGAGATGAGTATGCACTCATGTAATGCTATCCATGTTTATTTTTATTTTAAAAATATTCATCTATTTATTGAAATCTTCTTCGTTTTCATTTATAAACATGCAAGATGACTAAATAGTAGTTTTAAAACGAAAGATTTAAATTAGTGAAGAATCTTCTTCATCTTCTTGGCATATTTCCAGTTGTTTTCAATCTCTACTTTGGTTGGGTATTGGCCCCTGCATGGAGACCGGCTTTAAAGCTTGCTCCCTCTAATTATATTCCAGCCATGGAGGGAGATACGACCAGTTCGGTGCGTACGATTGCATCTTTGGCGTCTGTAGTTAACACCACAGCAATCTCCACATCTGTTACTCAAGACGAGACACACGCACCTACACTGACACAGCGTGCTCTTCGCCAGAGAGGTCACAGCTTCCGATGTAGCTTCACGCATCTTGAAAAAGGACCTCCGTTAGGTCCGAAACTGGTCAGGCTGTTCCAAAATTCAATCGCGACTAAGACCGTTTAGTCTGTAAATATGAACAACGCTCACGAAAGTTATATAAGTGTTAGTACAAGCTGATTATTTCACCTGCGTGGCGAAGCTTTTTCGTTCCCTTTTCCCATAGGAACTTGTTCCCAGGATGACAGTAGCCTATGTCTTATAAACTATATTCCTGTAAAGTAGTTTAGCTAGTTAGTTTTTCAGCAAAAGAGTAACAAACGTCCATATTTCTGTTAGTAGGATTGATTCTGAGTTTAAAATATTTTGCTCCAAAGCGATTTTACTCTCCGGAGTTTGTAGATGAGTAGAATGAATACAGGTATAATCTTTAAATACTTACGCTATATTTTATGCAGTCTGTTTGTGAGAACCGGAGGTATTATTCCTTTGGCTTTTGTTTTTCCCATTCTAACCTACTTTCTTCCCCTTCCTCTTTACGGCGGCAAACGCGAAATTTTTCTAGCGATACACCTGTCTATGTCTTCGGTACCTATAATCCATATTTGTAATAAATTAATAGTTAAAAATGATTTTTGAAAACAACCATTTTTCAAACACCTCAAAGAGATTCTCAATAAGCCCGATAAGTTCGATACCCTTATTGTAGGGAAGCGTAAAATATTTTAGTCCAGTATATTTAGTAGTTCGCCAAATTGGGTTTTTAGTAATTTCACTTTAAGTATCGAGTTTTTTAATCAGTCACGTCCTATTCCTGAAGGTGTATATACACCTTCAGGTGTGCAAAGAGGCATATTATACGCCCAATGTATGTGTTTTTTTACCACCTAACAGGATGTGAGCCCATTGCCATTCTGAAATGAACAAGTGTAGATTGTGGCGACATGCTGTTGAAAATTTTCAAGCCGCTCATAAGACCTTTCACTTAGCTTAACAATTACCATGTTACTTTCAACCGGGACAAATGGCCTAACGTGTCTTTCGACACACCAATACTCGTTAATGAATATGACACAAAGCGATCAAGCGATCACCAAAGTTGCTTAACGCAGTGATCGTTTACAGAAACCTGGCTGCCGAGTCTATAATTGACAAGCCGTAGAATAGAACCAGAATCGCTGTTTTTAGTTGTCAAAATGTTAGTAGACTATCAAAAATGCAACTGACTTGCGGCCACTAGCGCGGTACGTGTTAGTAGAACTCATCGGCTGACCGATGGAAGTCTATTGGAGTATGTTTGTAATAGTAGACTACGAAAAAATTCAAAATTGTAAAGGTGGATTTCGATTACGATTACTTTCTGACGCGATTGAAATAGTAGACTTGGCCCCTTGGCTATAAGCGCTTCAATAACATTTTTTCGAGTTATTCTGATAAAGCTGTGTATATTGTTGGAGTGCATTAATAGTTGTATAACCATGTTGCATTAAGAAAGAAATCATACAGCTATCCATCCATAGTCATCCAAACAAAACGTGTAAGTATAACATTTTATCTCAATCGGTTGAAGATATTTGCTTCAAAATTCAGTTACAAGATGACACACGAACAAACATAAATAAGTACATTGCAAATTAGTAAAAAAAAAGTATGTGACGCGTTAGAAGTTTTACTGTTTTAGTCTTATCGGATTTCATCACATGGGTATACCACAACTCTTTGTTACAAACAAACAGGAATAATAAAATAGTAAGAAAAAAACATCAAAAGAATGAAAACTACTTTTAATGTTAGTTGTCATGGAAACACTTATCAGCTAACTTCAGTGTGTTTATAAGTTGTCATGGAAACACTTATCAGCTAACTTCAGTGTGTTTATAAGTTGTCATGGAAACACTTATCAGCTAACTTCATGGTGTCAGTTTTTAGAGACGTTCTGCGCGCGCATCGTAAAAATTTACCCTCATAATTTTTCCCTAACGCGCCAAAAGTAGTATAACTTCAAAAACTTATACAATTTACTACATCACAAGTGTTACAGTAGGTTGACGTCATATTTCCAAGTAAATCTCTTTCACAGTATTCCCAAAGCGACGTAAAGCCTGCCAAGTGCAGAAATCGCACTTTATACAGTCGTTTCCTGTTCCATTTGCTTCACCTGCGAACGTGACCTCGTTCGATCCAGGTGGAAAGTATTGGCGTTTTATTAATATTACCTCTAGTCCTGGTTTACTTTATAAATGTTTGAAAGTTGCACACAGAAAAGAAAATGAATCATCTACAAAGCGTTGGTTTTAGTCTAAACTGTCACTTGCTGTAACTGTCACAGTGCTTTGCTTTTTGAAGTAAACCTTTTTTGTCGTCGTTGAACTTTTTTTTTATTTTTTGACGTGACAACGTCTTATAATTCGATAGAGCCGGCTGCACGCACGAAAAAAACTGTGAAATGACTCATGCGGCGTTACCTCGCTCTGAGGCGTTCCATGTAAGGCTTGAAGTGCAAGCGAGAGCGCGGAACGAGCGACAAAGAAGCACAATCGGCCTTTGCGTTCGGCAGCGTTCGACATCCGACTGTCTCCTACTTGAGTGAATTATCATTTATTAAAATTGTAAAAATAAGTAAATGCAATTGACAATTAATTGGTTGTCTGTAAAGTCGGTTAAATTTCATTTTCTATATAATAAGTCATAATGCTATATCAATTATAAGTATATATCATAAATATTATTTTATATATAAATAACTTTTCAATCAAATTCAATCAATCAGTTAAAATACGTTGTCACGTTCAACTATCGTCAGTAAGCCGACTTTACAGACAACCAATTTTTTAATATTAATTTGCTATTCTGGTTAGAGACAAATTTAACTTGTTTAAAAAAAACGATTTTACTTGTGAAGTAGATTTAGAAAAATATCGTAAATATTATCACTAGTGGTCCCGACAACGTTTGCGCACCGTCGTAGAATCAGGTTCCATAGAAAATGTACATTTTTTTATTTTTTTTAAAGTTATTTTTTATTTTTTAGTTATTCGGGGTAGAGATAAATTTAACTTTTTTGGGAAAACAATCGATTTTACTTGTGAAGTAGATATACATAGATAAATTTCGTAAATTTTATCACTAGTGGTCCCGACAACGTTTGCGCACCGTCTTAGAATCAGGTTCCATAGAAAATGTACGACATTTTTTTTTATAAAGTCATTTTTTATTTTTTAGTTATTCGGGGTAGAGACATATTTAACTTTTTTGGGAAAACAATCGATTTTACTTGTGAAGTAGATATACATAGATAAATTTCGTAAATTTTATCACTAGTGGTCCCGATAACGATTGGCACCGTCTTAGAATCAGGTTACATAGAAAATGTATAACAATATTTTTTTTTAATTGTCTTGCTATTTGAGGTAGAGACAAATCCAACAAATGAAGGTTCATTAAAATCGGCCCTCCCGTTCTCGAGTTACATGTATTGTCCATACTCAAGAGTGAGGTGTAAATAGTATGTTTGTATGTGATAGACAAAGAAATATTATTGGCTGACAATACCCTAACAAGTTTCGTTACAAGACCGTAATATAAGGATTATACCGACTTTATACTGGGGATCGAGTCTGCTATTTCAACCGTGTCGAAATAGAATCGAAATCGTCGCTCAATAGAAAGTCACCGGTACAATTTTGACAGTTTTTCGTAGTCTACTATTACAATCGTGCTCCGATAGATTTCCATCGGTCGGCCGATAGAATTCGACAGCACGTGAAGGTTCATCCAACAAATAAAGGTTCATTAAAATCGGCCCTCCCGTTCTCGAGTTACATGTATTGTAATTAAGTAACACGACTTTGTTGTATGTATATTGTCTATACTCAAGAGTGAGGTGTAAATAGTATGTTTGTATGTGATAGACAAAGAAATATTAATGGCTGACAATACCCTAACAAGTTTCGTTACAAGAGCATAATATAAGGATTATACCGACTTCATACTAGGGGTCGAGTCTGCTATTTCAACCGTGTCGAAATAGAATCGAAATCGTCGCTCAATAGAAAGTCACCGGTACAATTTTGACAGTTTTTCGTAGTCTACTATTATAATCGTGCTCCAATAGACTTCCATCGGTCGGCCGATAGAATTCAACAGCACGTATCGCGCCAGTGGCCGCTATTCAGTTGCATTTGTGATAGTCTACTAACATTTTGACAACTAAAAACAGCGATTCTGGTTCTATTCTACTGCTTGTCAATAGTAGACTCGGCCCCCTGATATATTGTTTGATTATTGCGCTTGATGAAAGAGAAGATAATATATTGTGAGCGGTTGAACTACTACGGAGTATTAGAAAAATGTCCAAAGATATTGTGATAGATTATCAGACGATATTATGAAGATAAAGGAAATTGGTTACAAATGTTTAGGAATCAATAGCTACACATTATAAGAATTGAGTCTGCTTATTATAGTAATAGACATTATAAGTAAAAATAAATACATAAAAGTACAAATTAATATACCTATTTGTAAAATATTATATTTTACTTGTGCAGTAGAAATAGAAAAATAAATAAACTGCAATCAATAAATAGACGGCCTCGGTGGCGCAGTGGTAGTTTATGCGACTGCCGCGCTGAGGACCCGGGTTCGATTCCCGGGTCGTAACAAATATTTGTGTGGTCCACAAATGTTGGTTTCGGAGTTTAGGTATTTCCTATGTATAATATATATATGTATTTAGGATTATATAAGTATGTATATCAGTTGTCTAAATCCCATAGTACAAGCTTATAGCTTAGTTTGGGCTAGATGACACTGTGTAAATAGTGTCCTACAATATTATTATTATTAAATATACTTATTCATTATCATATATTTCGAGGATAAACATATGATATGATAGTGATGTAGTTTGAAACTGCAGTACCCATGATTAGATTTAAATTATGGAATGACTAACAAGGCTCTGTCATTCGGTACTGGTAGATAAAATCGCACCATAGATAGACTAGACTTCTATACAAGACGCAGAGTCGTCCCTGCGTCAAATACTGCTTTCACCTTTGGAATAACACCGCGAGGTATTTACTGGACGCGCTCGACGCTTTGCAAACAGGTGCGGATCTACTATAGTAGGCACGATGGGCATACCCACAACTCAAATTGACCTCTGATACTAAATTTTATTTATTTATTTATTTATACAAACACACACTACCCTTACAGGTCAGCCCCAATGCGGTAGTGTGACATCTCATTACAATATCAACCTAACATTTCATCTATTTAAAACAAAAGAAAAAATAAAAAATATATCAGCACTTATATCATATTATACCTAGTGTTACCTTAGTGAATTCACTCAGTGAACAATGAAATAGATCGGTCTCCTTTGCTACTAGGTTCAAAGTGCGAAGCGATTGAGATCTATTGCCAGATGATAAGATATTATACCATTCTTAATAAAAAAAGGTTAATGGTGCGTGCATAGCACCAAAAAACTTCGAAAATATGCCCAGAAGTTCCTAATTTCCTCCATCACTAATCTCATGTCTAAGAAACATTTCATACACCAGTTCTAGTATAAACTTGAAATTTGTTTCAATTTGCTACCTTGGCAAAACAGTACTCACATTTACCTGACATAACAGTACTCACATTTCTCAAATTCTTAAGATTGTTTTTTACGTATATTATGCTGGGTCTTACATATGTATGTATCTACCGAGTGGCTATCCTGTGCCCACAACCTATTTTGAGGGTTGAATCCGCGCCTGTTTGCAGAGACGTGCTATTCGCATTATAGATTGTCCTGAGGTAACAAGAAATCTAGGACCGCTGGCGTCGCGTTCAACAAAATATTTTCTTGGCTGCATTTTACCGTATGTATACCACGGCGAGTGTTCTAAAGAGCTCTTCAACCTAATTCCATCCTCTCCTTTCCGTTCCCGAACAACGTGTGCTGGGCAGGGTAACCAACAACACAACTATCAGTGCGCCACCGAGGCAGTCTGTTGAAAAATATTTTTTTCAATACACTTATTCATAATATGGCTCTTATCTCACCGCAATTAGGCACATAATCACGAGTGGGATAATAGATTTTATTATATTGGACGAGCAAGCAATATTCTTAAAAAGAAATTGATACAAGAAAGATTGCGTTCAATAGAACAAATAAATTAATATACCTACCTATTGCTTGTTCATTTCATGCAACTTCGTATTTGATAGAAAATTTCATCTTAAACGTGTATAATAAACAAAACTTTCACTCAAATATAACTTTTATTTTCTTTCTGTTTAAAACTTCAAACAACTTTTACAAAAAAAAACCCTATATTTTTACTCTGTGGTCAATGCACACGCATAAAAAAAACTATTTGTTATCACCAACTTTACACACTTGCACCATAATCTACTATACTTACGATCGCCACCTTAAGCTTATCATTAGGAACTTGACAACAAAACCAGCTTAGTACAATCCGATGTTAATAGAGGAGCAATTAAACGTAGCCGATATAGTGGTAGCTACGTAAAGATAGATAGATGTTGTCGTACTTAACACCCTTCGGCTATCTACGCCGTAGCTGTTGCTACGAGCAAATACTCGTAGCTAACAGCAAAATTAATGGTTGACGATTGCTACACACATTATACGTACGTTTAACATGTATTATATATGTTTTATGTATGTATGGCTTAGGTATTCGAATGTAATTTTGATACTACAATTTTGTTTGTAAAAGTGGCTTATGTGATCTGCTGAACGTCTCGGAAATAATTTTGTTAGACCAAATGTTTTTAATAAGTACTTTCCAAAAAATGTGAGACAGTTACCGAAATATTTTATGTTACCTAATAATCCCATCTGGGTCATCCTTCTGAGGAACTCCTCAGAAGGATGACCCAGATGGGATTATTAGTTAGTAGACTTGGGATGCTCTGTGCTAGACAGATAGGTAGGAACCGTGTGGTTTTAGTCGGTTCGTGTCCAGCGAACCATTAACATGATAATAAAAAAAGCCTAGTAATCCTTTAGGAAAACCTGAGACATCCTCCCGAGGAGATACTTCGGACCCAGGACACTTAATGATAGAGGACTAGGTAGGGTCTTTGTGGTTTTAAGTGGTACGAGTTCTGCATAATAAAAACCTATTTCTAAAAATATTTTTTTTAGTCCTCCTAGTTGTATAGTTTCAGGCTAGATTGCGTAATATGAATTTGACTTTGGAAAACTTTTGACTTTTTGAAGTGAAACTCCTTTATCGACGTTAAGAGAAATTTTATAGCTGTAAAAAAAACTCCTCACGTTTTTCAGTTACGCGCCATGTTGTTTTGAAGTGAAACTTCTTTATCGGCGTATGAGAGAAATTCAATAGATGTAAAAAAATAGTCGTAAAGAAGTTTCACTTCTTACCTGTGTACTCTAGTACGTACACATATTTTTAAGATATTTGAGTAAAATTTATTTAATTGTCTGTTGTTCTCACCTGTACCACTCATAAGTGACGGTAAGAAGAGTTATTTTCTAATGTAGTTTCACCCTTCTAAACATAATCTGGGTTATTTAACAGGGTAATTTTATTTATGAGACAGTAATATTCTTACCTTTACTTACCAGTATTTCTCTGTACCTTAATATCGAATTCAATGAAGTCATAGCTATGAATAAATAATGCAACAGGTATTGAGAGAGTCGAGAGTCGGTAGATACAATTGCTCAATTTACATGATCATTTGTATTCGTATCAGTTAAAAATTGAATCTGAAATTGAAATTTACAGATTACAGATAAAAAAAAAAGGAGTATGACTATGTCTTGAAGACGACCGTGGGTTGTACGTGAATATAAAAAGAGTAACGAGTAATATTTTTTAAATTAGATCCGACTACTTTTTACCGAGTTAAAAGAAATATAATAAACAGGAATTTCAATGCGCAACAAAATGACCTCAATATGGCGGCGCTTCACTCTCTGATGCCCACGATATGTTACCGTTTTTACTTAGCGTAACAAATTCTATGATTCTTTAGCTATCCAGTAGTGTAAAGGAATTATGAATGTAGATGATAGATCGTCAATCATCATCATGCAACACCTAACTGTATCCTCTGATATTGGCGGATAGTTTAAGCTTGCTGTATATTATTTTCTAAAACTAGTGCATAAACCTTTTTTAATGTGTAAAATTGTGGAGTTTTAGACATAAAAACTCCTTGTGCCAAAGTGCTATAGTGAAAGACAGTGATATAAAGCAGTGAAATGCGATTTTATATCTTGCCGCGCAAATTCCAGTGAAAGCTTCAGTAATGATTTTATCACTTTACTTTATCACGTGACCTAGTAAGACGTAAACGACTAAGATATTAGGTAGGCTATAAAATAATTACATAAATGAAAACGTTATTTTGTTATCATTTCTTTATTTTTTAATCACCTCCATTAGGAAGCAATATTATAAACGTTTTCACTTCGAAAACACAAAATAAATATTAGCAATTTGTTGAAAATCGAACGTAAAACCTCTACATAGCAATTCCATTCACGCAACAATTAATACACCACAAAACACACTGAATATTTTATTACCAATTACCAATCGAGCATTCAAATGTAGAACGTCCAACATTATTAAGAACCGACCTTGGTGTTGCCAGGCAACGCCTTTAGCCGTTGTTACCTACTGTTGCGTGAGATTATTGTTTGTTGCCAGATATTTGGGTAAACAACCACAGTCGCTAGGTCGCTATGTTTTAATCATCGGTACTGCGTAGATAATGGCTTTATTAACTTTAATACTGCTGGTTGTAGCGGTGGTATCTTTGCTGACACAACTAAAGGATTTAACTGTAATTTTGCTTAATCCTTGTCATATTATAAACTAGTTAATATCCGCAGCTTCACCCGCGTGGTAATGTTTTCCTATTGCCGTTTCTTACAGGGTATAGTAAGATATTCTTAAAAGATAGACAAACCTTTCTGTTTTTATTTGAAAGAAATACTATTGTTGTACATTGTTTTGTCCTCTCTAAAATTGTATACTAACTAACCGCTCCGCGGCTTCGCCCGTTACATACTTCCCTACCCACGAGAGGTTAGGTGAGAGAAATCTCACCTCCCGTAGTTTACATTTACATTCTAAGGGTGTGCAATTTCTTCGGAGCTGTCCGTACATATATAACTACTTACAAGCGTCGAAGCGCTCGTGGTCCCGCAGACTCAGTGTTCTGTAAATGATCACTGCGTTAAGCAACTTTCGTTATGGCTGGTCCCGATTGGGTGACCACTTCGTGGCATTTACAATTGCGAGCGTTTCCGTGCCTTGAAAGGCACGTTAAGCTATTGGTCCCGGTTGCCAGCCAACAGCAGGGAGCCACAACCTGCGTCTGTCTATTTCAACACGGCAATGGTCTCACCACCAATAACCTGGGACAGAAATACACGTTGTGAAAAGTGGGCATATAATATGCTTCTGCCACCCCTTCGGGGATAAGGTGTGATTGATAAATAAACATATCTATTCCCATCGTTTATTAGTTTCGCAAAAGTGTATGAATATTTGCCCGATTTATTGACATTGATGATACGCTACTACCTCGTAGAGCGAATCTCCTGGGTAATAGTAGTGTGATCATTATATAGCCTATGCCAAATATTATACAACCAAAGAAACAAATTCTTCAGTTTTATATATTGGAATAGATATCTTATAAACCGTGGCATTAAATTTAATTAATATTTTTAACATTCCTGGGGAAGGCAAGGGCGAAGAGCAAATCCTCCCGCGCTCTAAAGCAATGACTTTGGATGGGATGCAACCGGGACTAGATCTCGGATGATGATTATAATTTGAAATGTTTTTAAAGTGAAAACTTCTTTCAGCGCGGTATGCATATTTTTAGATGAGATACAATCACCCCTTCGGGGATAAGGCGTGATGGATATTTGTTTATTTATTTTATTTTTATTTAAATACAATCTCTGGACTCGCAACACCGTTACGAGACGCAGCTATAGTGTGTGCATAATATGTATGCATGTACATATAGCAGATCGCGAACGCGTCTAGATAAATAAATTATGAATAAATTTACCCGTAATTTTTTGAAGGTAACATAAGTTTATACCTTACTTATTCAGAATCTACATTGTCTACACAGACTTTAATTTGTACTAGACTGTAATTTGTCACCGTCTGCACAGTATCTTGGCGCGCCGCTGCGCCCGCCTGTCCGGTGACCTTAATAGATGTTGGCGAATTGCGTATAAATTGATAAACATGATGTATGGTGATGATTCGGAGGAATTCTTCGACCTTCTTATTTTGTTGTGTTGGTATTTTTAGAAAATTACTGATTACTTTCTCATCTATAACGCCTTATCCCCGAAGGGGTGGCAGAGGCATATTATCTGCCCACTTTTCACCATGTGTATTCCAGTCCCATGTATTTTTAGATAATTGTTTTGGATATTGTCACAGAACGCCATCTAGCTCAAACTAAGTTAATATTAGCTTGTGATTTGGGATCTAGACAACTGATAAAAGTAGTTCAATATTTCTAAACATATGGTAAACACCCAAACTCCAAAACAAATATTTGTGGATCATACAAATAGTTTTTTATTGCGACCCGGGATATTCAATCTCAGTGGGACAGTCGCAAACATATCACGGTGCATATATTTATAATATTTTTTGTAAATATAAATTTAACGTTCATAGTTAGACCTTTTCTTGATTCCTTAAATTAGAAGTATATATCTATATCTAAGCCGACAAATAAAATTGAATTATCTGTTTGCAATTTTCTCTAAATGCATTGAACAGGCCTCTGCTAGTGTAACTGAAAACTCATTTATATCAACACTAATAGTTGACTCCCGCGGCCTCGCCCGCGTAGTGAAGTTTTCCTGTTCCCGTTTCCCACAGGAACTTGTTTCCGGGATAAAAAAGCCTATGAGTTATTCTGATGTATCAGCTACATTGTTGTAAAGCTTCATTAAAATCCGTTCAGTAGTTGTTACGTGAAAGAGTAACAACCATCCATACAAACTTTCACATTTATAATATTATTAAGATTAAGATATATATCTGACTCCTACCCCTTCAGAGACACAGCGTGAATATAAATAACAAATATAATTCTTTCACTAAAAATAAAATATAAATAAATAAATAAATATTTTCAATAAAATCAACCAGTTTTTACAATACCTTTAAATTTTACAGCAAACAAATTCCAGTCTATTTTATTTATTCTGTTACTAATGCTTCAGTGGTGACCATAAAGCGGTATCTCCCCAGCTCACGTAGGGAAAACTTTCATTAGCAGCTGGTCACGTACTGTTAAACATAGCCTTGTGAAGAAAGGTTGTAATCACCACGGCTCAATGACGACGCGACACACATACCAAGAGACTTGTACTAAAAATAGCCGATATTGCTCCATTCGGGTAATTTTAGCATAACTATGGTACTGATAACGAGGGAAGTAATACTCGATATGAATAATTGAACCACCCTGGTATTTGTGGAATATTTTTTAACATATAACAACAAGGTGTTCACCTTCACACTTTGCGTCCGAAGCGCCCGCTTAGTAATGTCCGATAAGGGATTTATTTCGCTTACGCTGAGATTGAGGAATAAACTCCCTACCTGAGGTTTTCCAAACCTTTCTGACCTCTTTTGAAGAACCTTTTACTGTATGGGGTTTTTCAAATGAGGTCAGAAAGGTTTTCAAGGTCGGCAGCGTGATTGCAGCACATCTGGTGTGGCAAACTCTATGCGCTACGGTGACCAATTTCTTTCGGGTCCGTATACTTGTCAGCAACCTCTTGCATTACCTACCTCCGTTTGAAATTTATCTTTGAAGCATCCAATTTCACTAAGATCCACCGCACACTGGCTTCTTTTAGTATCCGCAACCGGTGACTTCGAGACTGTGTCACGCTCGGTCGCTCTGCATCTGGCTTCCACAAAGTTACTAGTTGCCGGTTGCGGATACTTAAAGAAACTAGTGTGGGGAGGCCCTAAACGATTGCCATGTTACTGGCATCCGAAACCAACGCCTTAAAGTACCTTTCAAAAAATGCAAAAACCACTTATCTCTGCTGTCTTCCAATATTGTTTTGACGCTAACGTCGAAAGCTGCTGCTAATTCAGCCGTAGATTGTGTTTCATCAGCTTCCACAATCGCCTTTAATTCGTCATTGTCGACCAAAGTCTTCGGACGACCGCAAGGTTCATTTTTCAGGACGAAATTTCCAGAACGGAAGCGAGCAAACCAAAACAGGTGGTGCGTTGGTTTGTAGTGTTAGCTCCATAAACGTCGTTGATGTTGCGTGCCGCTTGTGCCGCGTTGCTGCCACGACGGTACTCTTATTCCACAATTACTTAAATTTTTAACATATCCATGATGACGAATAAAATTGAAATTCGATGAAAATGTAAAACTAATAAATAAACAAATGACTACTTTTGGAAAAAGAATTCCATGTTTTTAAAATAAAATTAATTTCAAATTTGAATTCTTAGCAAAAAAAAAATATTTTGATTTGACAGAACGGCAATTCCATAGGTAAAGACCTATTATTAATTAATATGAGTATTTTTTCAAACCTTTATTTGAACTCTGTCGAAGTAAGTTTTCACGAATTTACTGAGAGCTTTATTTCCTAAAGTTATTGACTAATCCTACTAAACCCTAGAATTGTGTTTTATGACGCCATCGAGACAGTAATGGCATTGCGAGTGGTCATAAAACAGGTGCCTAAAGAGTCGTGGACAGACGCAATGGCCCTTATTAGGTGGACTTTGCACAATGATTTTATCGCAACAATTAATGCCTATATAAAAGTAGTAAAATAGTTTGTTTTTGTGAATTATCTTTGAGTACCTGAAATGTTTTACAATCTTTTTATATTTGTTTACCATTTTGCGAGTAATACGGGTAGTGAATTTTTGATATTTCCTTGTCAAAGTAAGTAATCTAAAATTTGTATTATATTTCGTGGGTTCAATGATGGTCGTTTGGGTTCATGATATAGACCACCATGAAACAGAAATGCATTCGACACGTACACAAAAGGTATATAGAGTCCATATCTAGTCCGAAACTACCAGGACTTTAATTGGTCGTGCTAATTAGTGTCTAGCACATAAGATCTTTTAGCCATTTTGTTACCATCTCACTAAAAAGGCAACGATTTCAAAATTTCTTTCAAATTTAACATCTAAAATAGACACATTTTAATAAATTTATTTAACGCTTTAGACCTACAAAGTACCTTATAAGCGAAGAAGCGCTCGTGGCACCGCGGACTCAGTGTTCTGTAAACGATCACTGCGTTAAGCAACTTTCACTATGGCTGGTCCTCGAATGGGTGACCACTTCGTGGCATTTACATTTGCGAGCGTTTCCCTACTTCGGAAGGCACGTCCAGGTTGCCAGAGACATGGTAGTCGTTAAGCTCAGTTGAAGACCTTATGGGCGGCTTGAAAAATTTCAACAGCAGGTCGCCACAACCTGTGCCTGTCCATTTCAACACGGCAATAGGCTCACCACCTGTTACGTGGAACAAAAGTGCATATGGTGAAATGTGGGCGTATAGTATGCCTCTGCCTACCCCTTCGGGGATAAAGGCGTGACAATACGTTTGTATGTATCTTTTTTGTGTACGTGTCGACTCCTTTTCACTTCACAAAAGATGAAAATAAAAAAATCTACCATAAAGAAAAGCAATTTTCTTTTTATCCCAAGTGTCTACTAGACATGTGTCACGCGGGATGGGCCCCATACAAATCTATAAATTATAAGATAGTGTGTAGTACTTTGAAACCTAGATAGAATCTTTTCGCTTTCCAATTTTCGCGAATCAGAAGTCACGTTTATCTACTACATATTACCTAGCAAATGCTCTTTACTTCACGCAAGATGTTTCCCGTCCCCATTTCCATTTCCCACAGGGTAGAGCAAGCTATCCTTACAGGATAGACATATACTTGCTCGAACTTTTCTGTAGACCAATAAAAAAGGAATAATATCCTTGTATATTATATTGTTATACCTCTCAAGTTAACGCAGCTTTTTCGATAAAACAATCAGTCAGCTTAATTTTTCCGATATATCAAACAATTATCGTCCCATTTCAACTAAATTACACAAAAGCTTTTATGTATCTATTCTTATCTCATGAATCACTTTATATAATGGTGACTCGAATGACAATCCGTTTATTAATTTTAAAGTACATAGCAAACAGACTGACAGAACGACAGTAATGTAAGGATACAAATTACAATTTCCCATCTTTCATGCAATAAATTTTGCATCTCTCTACTAAATTATGTCAATGTGAGCAACGCGAATATTACAGACGCGTGCTCCGGATTTCCTATTACTCAGCCGGTGACGTCCAATCAATCATAGCGTCGCGCGATCATTAATCGATTTAGTATGTATGGCATTCGATCATCGCTTATTTGACTAGTTTCTCCGTAATAATTCATAAATGGCTACATCAGCCACCTTTTATTTCAAAAGTTGTGCTGTATTTATATTTAATCCACTAAAGGCTTTACACTATGGCTGGCTTTACTTTAAACTTTAAGTTCCACTAAAGCCGTTCAAGGTTCTGTAGGGATTAAATTCCACTCGCGTTTTGATTTTGATGTTAGTTTTTCGATGGATTCGCTATTTGTCGATAAGGTTACCGAATTTTTACCGACTGTCGCAGTCAATACCTCATTATTGACTAAATTTAGAGATTTGCATTTGGCCGATAATACTTACGCCGTTCCAGGAGATATTGGTTTGTTAGTTGGCGCTTCGATTTTCCCGCACCTCCTGTTGCAGCATAAGGTTCAAGGTCACGCATCGCACCCCGCGCCGCTCGCCTTAGAGACGGTTCTTGGTATTGTTATTGTTGGTTCCGCACCCGCTTGTTTTGATTGTAACTCGACAGTGTAATATTGTTGCGCCGTCGAGCCGCTGGACTCAGCTGTCCGTAAATTCTGGGAGATAGAAGAGGTGAACGTCCCTCCTATTGTCAGCCCGGATGATAAACTTTGTGAAGAGTTTTATAGTCGCACGACTACTCGCGATAGTGATGGTCGTTATGTTCTCGCACTCCCCTTTAAGGGTGATGTTAATTCACTTGTAGATTCGTTTCAGTCAGCCGAAAAACGCTTCTTTTGTTTAGAACGGAAAATGCAGTCATCTCCAAAGTTGAAGGAGGCTTACGATAGCGAAATAATAGAATATTTGGATAAAGGTTTCATTTCACTCGCGCCTCCCGAAACCGAAGAGACGAAGCACGCTCCTTCGTATACCATACCGCACCATGGAGTTGTCCGCGAGGATAAACTAACCACCAAGTTGCGCGTTGTTTTAGATGGCAGCGCCAAAACTAGTTCGAATGTTTCGGTAAACGATATTTTGCACAGTGGTCAAAATCTCCAAGGTAATTTGTTCGGAATTATAGTTAACTTTCGCTTATTCGCTGTCGCGCTTTCAGCCGACATTAGACAAATGCTTCTTTGTATTGGTGTTCGCGAATCAGATCGCCGATTTCAACGCATCAATATAGATAGAATTTTCGCATTTTCGGACTCGACCGTCGCTTTGTGTTGGACACATTCTTCGCCCCATCGTTGGGATACAATTGTCGCAAATAGGGTGACAAAAATTCAGTCGGAATTGGCGCCAAAACTTTTATCACGTCTCAGGCGTACCTGAGACG
Source organism: Thumatha senex (assembly GCA_948477245.1). Classification (NCBI taxonomy): domain Eukaryota; kingdom Metazoa; phylum Arthropoda; class Insecta; order Lepidoptera; family Erebidae; genus Thumatha; species Thumatha senex. Next base: position 27,418,491 of record OX419728.1, read on the forward strand.
TGATGCGACACAAACAATCGGCAGGGTTGTCCGTAGACAACCCTGCCGATTGTTTGTGTCGCGGGTTAACACCTGCGCAGATTTTGGATCATCCGTTGTGGTTCCATGGCTCTTCCTGGTGCCAAGCCCCACCTGATGAATGGCCTGTTAGTCCTTTCAACCCCGCTACTGTGTCCACGCCGCCAGAGGAAAGGAAAACCTCTTTAGTTACTACCGCACCGCTCGAAAAGTCGCCTATCTTAGAGTTGGCTAGCCGAGTTTCATCGTGGTCGATTCTTTTGCGTAGTGTTGTTTTTATTTGTCGATTTTTGAGATTTTTGAGCACGTTACCGCCTTCGACTTAAACAAGGCTGAGTTAATCGTGCTTCGTGAACTTCAGCGATTTTATTTTTCGTCTGACATTAGAAATTTGGAATTGAATGAGCCTTGTAGTCCCGCTTTTCAACATCTGAAACCTTTTTTGAAGGAAGGCCTCATTCGAGTTAGTGGTCGTTTGAGCCAGTCCGCATTAGAGTACGATCAAATGCATCCTATAGTTCTCCCGCGCAAGGATCATATCGTTGATCTTTTAGTTGAATATTACCATAGGGTGAATTGTCACGCTGGTCCAGATTTATTAATATCGATTTTGCGCCAGAAATACTGGATTCTCTCCGCACGCAATTTGATTCGTTCGATAGTTCATAGATGTATTCCGTGTTTCAAACTTCGCCCGATGTCAATCGCGCCCGAAATGGCCGATCATCGTCCTTGTCGTGTTGTACACGCTGCTAAACCGTTCGTACACACGGGTACAATTACGCTGGCCCCTTCAGGGTAACAGTTTCTCGTGGTCGTGGTACGCTCCACGAAAGCTTTTGTTCGTCTTTTTGTTTGTATGACGACTCGCGCCGTTCATTTAGAATTAGCTGGTGATTTGAGCACGCCATGTTTCATGGCTGCATTTAAAGATTTTTGTCGCGTCGGGGTTCCTTATCTCGAATGTATTCGGACAACGGTACGAATTACGTCGGAGCTCGTCGTAACCTTTCCGAACTACATATTTTTTTGCGTTCCAAACACTTTACGTTTAAAGAGCTGAGCACCGTGCTCACTCAAGTCGAGGCCGTAATGATTACGCGTCCTCTTTGTAGAACCTTGTCTAGTGATCCCTCGGAGCTGCTTGCACTGACTCCAGCGCACCTTTTGAATGTTACCCCGTTAAAATACTTACCCGCTTTTCAAATAGAGGAAGATCGACTTCATCCTCTCTCGCGTCATGCCTTATTGGAAAAACTCGTTCAGTCGTTTTGGAAGCGTTGGAGGACAGACTATTTGCATACGCTACAGTCACGTCAGAAATGGAATACTCCATCGAACCCTATTACTGTCGGTACTGTCGTAGTTATTGTAACTGAAGATATGCCTCCATTACATTGGCCTCTTGGGGTAGTAGAAGAAGTTTTCCCTGGGTCAAATGGGATCACCCGTATAGTTCGCGTTACAACCGCAACTGGTTCGTACTTGCGACCAGATTTATTTATTTATTTTATTTTATTTTTCAATTTTAGGAAAACTTACAGCTAGTAGTCACAATAGATATAGATTTAACAATCTGAACGCCAATTACAAGTTTCCACTGATACATTGATATGGTTTTTTTTTATTATTGTTTTTTTTTTTATTACAACATTACACACATAATTTACAAAAGTTACAAGAATAATTAACTTACCACAATATTATTATAGTGCTAAGTCAATCACTAATCATTAATGGAGAAATAATACTCGCACAAGAGTTTCTTAAGTTTGCTAGTGCTAGTGACGAACAAGTCAAGATCAGTACTCCGACACGCCTTATTAAATGTACGGCCAGCCCTAATCAAGTAGGAGTTTTGTCTATAAGTAGTTCCCACTGTGGGAGTAAATAATAGATTCGGTTTACGCAAGAACACCGCAGGAACGCAGAAACCCACCTTACCCACTAACTCTGAAATGTCCAATGTACCATTAAAAAGCCTAATTAAGAACGTTAAGTCGGCTATTTTTCTACGCTCAGAAAGTGGCAAAATATGAAACTTTTTACAGCGCTCTCGGTAATCTGGCAGATAACAAAATGTGCGGTATTGAATGTACCTCAGAAATTTCCGTTGAATGCTCTCCAATCGGTCAACATACTTATTATATACGGGGTTCCATACCTGAGAAGCATACTCTAGGTGACTTCGAACGAAACAGCAATATAGTATTTTTAGCGTTTTAATATTTTTGAAATCAGTGGCGGTTCTCAGAACAAATCCCAATGCTTTTGTAGCCTTATTGATGATGTTTTCAATATGGGAGTCGAAAATAAGTTTAGAGTCAAATATGACCCCGAGATCAGTCACGGTTTGTACTCTTGTTAGCGGTGTATTTAAGAGCTTGTAACAAAAGAAGATAGGGTTTAGTTTACGAGTGAAAGTGCAGATGTGACACTTGCTTACGTTTAAATCTAACTTATTGATGTAACAGTAGTATTGAAAGCGGTTTAAATCTTCCTGCAATGAGAGAACATCTGCAGCCGAGTTTATTTGCTTCATAATTTTCATGTCATCAGCATATAATAGTATTTTTGAATTTTGAAAACAATTAACAATGTCATTAACGAAAATATTAAACAAAAGGGGCCCTAACAGGGATCCCTGAGGAACACCCGAAGGGATGCGGATCGCCCTAGACGAGTAACCATTCAAGACCACAATTTGGCACCTATTGTCCACATAAGACTTAAACCATCTAAATAGATCCCCTCGGATGCCCATGAGAGATAATTTATATAAAAGCGTTTTATGATGTATTTTATCGAAACATTTACTATAATCAGTATATATTACATCTACTTGGGATTTTTGTGACATACAGTCAGATAAATAGTCACTGCAGAGAATTAGGTTTGTCGTGGTTGACCGCCCTCTCAGGAAACCATGCTGTTGCTCGTTGAAGTATTGTTTGAGAGTCGAGTAAACCTGTTTATATATTATTTTTTCTATTATTTTGGCAAACACACACAATTTTGAAATTGGCCTGTAATTCTCAATATTACGCCTAGATCCCTTCTTAAAAATGGGTGTCACATAAGCCGATTTCCAAACATCCGGCACTACCCCGGTGGTTAGAGAGCGGCGGAACAAGATAGACAGAGGAAGAGCGAGACTTTCTGCACAGTTTAATATAAGAACTGGAGGGATACTATCAGGCCCCGAAGATTTACTGACATCTACCAGCTTTAATAGTCTCTCAACTTCTCCGCCACATATATCCACAGAGCCCAAATCTGATGCAAACAAATCAGATTGCCTATGAATCCCTGGCATCACCATATCCATACTATGTAGTGACGAGGTTGTATCTCCGCGTATATTCTGTTCTAAGAAATTTGATTTAAAACAGTCACCAAACATATTACATATAACATCCCCGTCACTCGAAACCTGCTGCTTATATTCAAAGGTGGATGGATAGGAGTTTGAATGTTTTTTTTTTGATTTAACGTATGTCCAAAATGCCCGAGGGTTACAACTTATATCATTTTCAATTTTGGCAATGTAGTTGTGAAATAATTTCTTTTCATAGTCTTTAACACGTTGACGTAAGATAGTAAAGGACTGTAAGTCAGAGAGATTACCGTATCTTTTAAATTTGGCGTGAAATTTTGATTTTTCTTTAATAATTTTAACCAACGGCTTATTATACCAAACAGGATATTTGTGACGTACGTTTGAGATTTTAGAAGGTATATGAGTATTAATTAAATTATGAATGACACTATAAAAAAAGGACACGGCATCCTCCATAGACCCCCTACTAAGTAAAGTAAGTAAAAGTAAAGTAAAAGTAGATATTCGTCTTTGTCCTTTGCCTAATCAACAGTAACTTCAATAACAAATTTAGCTTGTTCGATTAGGTTTAGTTTAGTTTAGTTCGATAGCATTTTGTTTAGTTAGTAGCTAAAGCTTAGTGGCAACTGTATAGTCAGTTGTTCCTTTTTCGAAGGGGAAATGGTTGCGCCGGCATGCGATAAAAGAGTAACCGCGTTATTTTTTCTATGTTGCATCGCTGATCTACATTTGTTTTTAATTAATTAGTTGTCGATAGTCCCCCCTTTCCCTTTATTCCATTTCTCTTTCGCACCTACCTTGTCTCGCATAAAGGAGGAGCGAGACAGCTGTATTACGCGCACACTCGCGCCGCTGGCCTCTCACGGGCAGCGACCACGACTGAAGAAGCTCTGTCTGTATTACAATGGCCGCGCGCGCGCCCGCATTAAACCTTTCGCAATAATTGTGTTTTCCATGGATAAATAGCGTTTTCGTGCAAGGAATCCAGGAATTCAAGTCCAGGGACGCCCCCGGCAGCCTCCACCTCAGCATCTCGCAGCAAGCAGCAAGGTAGTGTGTCCATTCCTGTGTTTCCATTCTTTTTCGTTCGACAACCGCGTGTAAATTTCATTATTGTTTTTCCCCGCAAATACAGTCCACTTTGAATTTATTTATCTCGCCCGCTCAACCATTTACTGGGCCTTAAGCAACTTTCACTATGGCTGGTCCTCGGATGGGTGACCACTGTGTGGCATTTATATTTGCGAGCGTTTCCGCGCTTCGTAAGGCACGTTGAACCGTTGGTCCCGGTTGCCAGTAACATGGCAGTCGTTAAGCCAGTTGCATACCATATGGGCGGCTTGAAAAATTTCAACAGCAGGGGCCCAATTCTCGATCATACGACTTAAATCGTGGACGTAAATTTACTGGTGAAACGTGTTTTGTCTCTTATTTGGCCGTTTCTTAATATGAAACAAATGACATTTCACCAGCAAATTTTCGTCTACGCTTTCAAGTCGTATGATCGAGAATCGGGGCCCAGGTCGCTACAAACCTGCACCTGTCCATTTCAACACGGCAATGGGCTCACCACCTGTTACGTGGGACAAAAAGCAAAGCATACGATGAAACGTGGGCGTATAGTACGCCTCTGCCTACCCCTTCGGGGATAAAGGCGTGAAAGTGTGTTATGTTATGTTAACTAAACTATAGACGTCACTTGTAAACGCGGCGTAGTAGTAGGCTGCATAAACAAAAAGCCTTTGCTTGTAATGTATTTTTGAAATGAATTGAAAATATCTTTATTCATGTAGGCCACAAAGTAACACTTATCTTACCTACCTGGGTTTTCCCAAACGTCTACAGTATGGGGTTATTTAAAAGGGGTTCTGGAAGGTTTTTTACAGAGTCGGGAGCACGAGAGTTGCACATCAGCTGTTGCAAACGTCCTTAGGCTACGGTGACCACTTTCTATCAGGTATGTTTGTCTGCCACCTCAGTAAAACTCATGGTCTCATGGCCACTCTTTTCTAATCACCAGTAGTTATTTACTTTTGATTATAAAATATCTCGGAATATCCCGATTGAGACGTGACGTCTGATTCGATTATTAAAAACGTATGAAATTGTTAATAAACATCAACGCATCTTATTATTATAGCTCAATGTTCATAAACCTATTGTATCGTAAGAATATGTCACTGAACTCCTCCTAAACAGATGGATGTAGTGAAGTGTTGTGGGTGTTCATTGTTTTTGTAGATAATATAATTGTAAATGAGCGTATCTCGCCGTTAAACGTTCATGTTTGGTAAGTAAAAAGTGAAAAGTGAAAAATAATAACACAATTCAATCCCTTAGAGATAAATGTTAGAGTTTTACATACTGTGAACAGCGATCACTTATGTAGCATCAAGTCGATCATCATATGTGTGACGTTTGTTCTATTATAATTTATTGATTTATTAATCTAAAACGTTTTATCCCCGAAAGGGTTGGAAGAGGCATATTATATGCCCACATTTCACCATGTATATTCCTGTCCTATTATAAAATATTTAATTTGCTTGACTGATGATAAACGACCCCTTAGTCGTTAGACCTTCATTAAAAACCCTAAAGTCAACCTGACACCTGAATAATAAAACGGACTTTAATAATTTAGCATTAGTTACAAGGACTAACAGAAACATATTCAAAATGTCCGAGGATGTCAGGAAGTCACAGTATAAATAATAAATAGCACAAAATGTGGCAAATACGCTTTTGTAGTCGGTGTAGGTATGATTAGAAGTGGGATACATGAACATCCTAAGCGTAATAATGACGGATTAGGGGGCGGTTTACGATGGTTGAGAGATATAGGTACACTACATTGTGTTTGGTCGGAAGAACTGTTGCTCCCATTACGGTCCGTCGTTAAATGTATGACACAAATACTCGTATAATATTCTCGGTATATATATCGTGACACATCTACTCTTCAGACTATATCAGAATCTTCTAATGCGTTTATGTTTTTTTGGAATTATTTTATGGCCTGGTTACTAAGACCTTTTAGCCATATCTTAATTGATATTTCTTCAATCTTCATTCTTAATATATAAAATGTCCCAGTCCTCTACGTCTTAGTCAAGTCTAGTCTTAAGTCAAAGTCAGTCTCACCCCAGTTTATGGTCGTTGTTATCGTTGTTATACTGAGGTTTTCAATGGATTTACCCGGCAAAATAGAAAATAGCATTTCACTGTATATTATATCTCTATATCTACAACACAGATAACATAAACGCATTAGAACATGTATGAAAACCTTATAGTCCAGTCATTGACACGTCGGAAAAATCGGGTTAGAAATGCAAATGAACCGAGAAAGCCAAATTTTGGATATTACGTTGGGGGCTAGAAAAGCTTAAGTTCAAATTGTTTATAATGACTGGACTATTAGAGAACTAGCAACCGAGGTGTTCTTATTCGATAATTTTGAAATTAGAACTGTAAGTTGTGTTTGGTTTAGTTTTGGCACAGCAGCCACCCGATGTAGTCGCGTTCTGCAATAAACTAATATCAAAATAACATTTTTAGTCAACTTAAAAATCCTCTACAGCCCGCAACGCTTCTGATAAGCCTAGCGAGACGTCCTCGATTTTTCACACTATTTATTGACTGATCCAACGACGGCGAAGACGTCCAGCTCGATTGAGAAACGGATTTGCCTCAAATTTGAAATACTTAGTTTTGACTTATGATTTTATAAGAAGAACGATTTTCGAAAACTGTCTGCTTACAATATAAATAAATAAATATTGTGGGACACTTTTCACACAGCGCTATCTAGCCCAAAGTAAGCTAATATTAGCTTGTGTTATGGGATCTAGATAACTGATAAACATACTTATATATTTCTAAATACATACATTATAGATAAATAACACCCAGACACAGAATAAACCATCGTGCTCATCACACAAAGTTTTATCCTGGGTGGGAATCGAACTCACGACCTCTTTCGTAGCAGTCGGATGCACTCCCACCGCGCTACAGAGGCAGTCAAATATAAGGTTGAAGTTTGAATCACGCTCACAGGGTCGTCAACTTGATGATGATCCTCCACCATAACTCACTTTCTCGTCAATACAGCATTGCGTGAAACGCTCGTTCTGTCTTCGGTACACCTTACTCCTTCCGTCATTACCGTATAGCATTATCTTGGACTCATCTGTGAAGAGAACCTGGCTCCATTGATGTCGAGTCCAATTTAGATGTTCGCGCGCAAACTCTAGACGGGCTATTCGGTGTGCTCGTGTCAATGTGTAGTTGTGAACTCACATCTCGCTGACTTAGCCCAGATTGAAGAAGTGCTACAGCTTGCGCGGCTACTTCAGGTGAAGTAACCATAATTTTATAGCCAAAAACGGTCCAAATTATAGAAAAATAACTAAACTAAACTTTGGTTAACAACAATTGCGAAAATTCAAACCAAATCGACATTAAATTGCTTCAAAAGCAACTTTCAACAGTCATTATTTTTTTCAAATCAGTGACCAAGCTTGGCTATTGTTCTTTATTTTAAATTCTAAAATTCAAATTTGGAATAATACATACGGGAAAGACGAAGAAATATGCCAGCATTAAAAATGCATAAAAACTTTTTTGTTATATTGTATATTTTTTGTGTATTGGGCTTTTAGGCCCGGGAATGTAAGGTGGCTCGATTCAAGAGTCCGGGAGTGTATATTAAGGTATTATAAAATATATTAAAGAAAATATAAAAGCGTACTCATCTTCAATCACAACGTTACGCCTTTGAAGATGCGGTTCAACTCGCACCAAACTTAATCAAGCGAGTTGGTTTGGTACATATGCATTCGAAATTCAAATATTCATATTTTTTGGTACATCAGAAAGTTTGAAATAGACCTCTATTTAAATAATTTTGCATAGCTACCAGGGAGTTCGATGGAGATGAGTGTCGAACATTCAAATTAGGTGGTCGTTCATTCAAATTGCTCGTCGCAGACGGAGCATTGCCATATTTAGTGGAACATTGCTCATGAATGCCATTATTTTAATACTCATCGTTTAACTTTGTATTGTAAAGCACTATTATGTTTCAAAGGCTTTATTCATATTCCATTTAGTTATGAGTCAGTTATGTGGTTTTACATTTTAAGCAGCATTTATGAAAACATATTACTTACCTGACATTTAAACAGATTGTGCATTGATTTTAATATTTATATTTTAAAAAATCGAACAGTGGTGTTCGATTTAGTGCTTTTTTGTGTTGAACAGAACATGAATGGTGGAAGCACATTTATTATACACAGATAGTGATATTGAGAGAAACTAAGAGTAAAGAAACACCTGCTTATTTTTAAATAGAAATCACATCTAATAGACACAAGAGAAAAGAGCGTTGTAAGTAAAAAAATATCAAAAACTAGATGACCCATGACCACATACTTCGGATCCCTGTCCCACTCATTAAATCCCGTGTTTTGTTCCCTTTAAAAAAAATGAAATTGGGCCTGAGTTAATATCATTTATGATTACTGCTCCGCTCCCCAAAGTGGTAGAGTATTATAGCCTTCCTCGATAAATGGTCTCGATTATGAGAATTGTTCAAATTTGATCAGTAGTTTCTGAAATTATTGCGTTCAACCAAACAAACAAACTATTAACTAACATATAAAGCTGTATCCATATATAGAGTATAGATGTGTGCATAAAATCTTTATCGAAAAGAATAGTGATGTAATGGTTATTAAATTTGTAATAGGCATTCTGGCTTTAGAGTAATCTAGAAGCTCAATGAATAATGTATTGTATTCTCCCCACGGTCAAATCGACGAAGTTATTAATTTTAATCGACCAAATGACTATGGTATCGCCCCTTGACATTCTTCTTATTATCGTCGTATTATTGCAGCACTTACACATGATGTTATGTGTTTTGCACTACCTCTCTGGGGAATTACTCGGCATTCTGGCAAATTGGATCGTATATTGGTGATGGCGCCAAACTTATGTGTTACTTTCTTATATTTTATTGACTGAGGAGGCCAGCGATGCGAGACGATGAAAGTATTCGTTTTAAGTTCACTGGTACGGGAAAAATGGTATCGATGTCCGACCGTTCGTCCGTCCATTCAGTCTACAGGTCGCATTTTTCATCGGATATGCATGCAACTTGGCATGGACAATCCTTGATATAGCCAAAAACTTTAAGCGAGGGGGTTTTTCGATCGGGGGGAAATGGAGGCAGGGGAGGGGAAATGGTCCCGTAGTGGTTGGCAAGAGTGCTCACAACGGTTTGGGGTGATATAGACTTGAAGTGTGCTGCTGAGTCAAGCGATTTTCATTTTAAAACTACTTCTTCTTCTTCTTCTTCCAGTGCCTCTTCAACCCTGAAGGTTGGCCGTTAGCTTCCTGTATTCATTTCTATCAGCAGCCAGCCGGAACAGCTGTTCGACGGAGGCAATACCGGTCCACTCCCGGATATTCCGCAGCCATGACTTCTTTCTTCGCCCAGCATGTCTCTTTCCGTCCACTTTGCCCATCATTAAAACCACTAGAAATAAAAAAAATGTACATGGTACCTCAAGGGTGCGCAACAGGAAAGCCATGCATGGTCTCTACTAATAATAATTAACACATTAACCAAAAAAATGTTTAGCATTTTTCCTCAATTTACTCCGAAGTCTATGGTTCACAGAACCACTAGTTTTAATTTGATTTTGATTTATTTCTTCTGTATAAATTCTATACTATATAATTTGTTTAAATACCATGTAAATAAAACCAATGTAATTACTGGCGGTTAGAAAAGATTAGCCATGAGTTTTATTGCCATGTTCTTCCTCAGGTTCTACCTACTGCTTTGCAAATCTAAATGTAAAAGCAATAATGTTGACATTTAATAACAAGTGTTACTTTGTGACCTACGTGAATAAAAATTTCTCATTTCATTTCATTTACAAATGTACAGAGGGTGGCCTTATCACTAAAAAGCAATCTCTTACAGGCAAATAAAGTGGGCATATATTATGCCTCTGCCACCCCTTCGGGGATATTGTATATTGTTGTTGTTGGGACAACTCACACAACGCCATCTGATCCAAACTAAGCTCAGCTTGTACTATGGTAACCAGATAACTGATAAATTTCAAACATATTTTAATATATTTCAAAATACATACATATCACAGATAAATAACACCCAGACACAGAATAAACGGTTATAATTTTAGAATAAGAATTAAGAGTGAAGCAACAGCGCATTTTTTAAGGTATGTTAACCCCTCGGATGTCATACCAGTCTCGAACCGAGTAAAACCACATGGTGCCTACCTATTCGTCTATCGCAGGCTCAGACTTGGCTACCACTGCAGCCTCGCCTTAGGATTCCGGTGTAATACCGTTTTTTTGGGCGTGAGGCGTGCCTGAAACTTTCATATCACGCCGCCGTTTTGGGCCTACTTCAGTAAGGACGGTGAGCCCCACCTGCCAGCCTCATGCCCCCGATCATGGAGGCCCTAAACTTACACTAGGGCCTGACAAGACTGACTTTCCTGATTATTACAGACATATAGAATGAGCAATGTTAGGCATAGACAGTTTACAAATATTTACTAGTTAATTATGGCCCATCGCATCATCGTCAAGGCTGTACCTTTATAATAATATTTTATGATAACATCCACCCCATATCATTTACAAAATCAATATTTTTATGTATGTTATAAGTGCTCACAAATCATCGAAAGTGGTTGAACATGAGTAGGACGGCTAGTTATTATCGTCCTTCTTTTTGTACAGCGACTTGGTATTTATTATTACAATTACACATTGCTTCTAATAGGAAGCCTTAGGGCATAACTCAAACCAAAATCAAAATAAGATTGGGAAGATTTGTTTCTAAGAGTACCGCGAGATTTCTTGCCAGAATATTACTCATCGGCTCTACCTGTTGCTTTGCGAATATGACAGTAAATTGTCTACCATTACTATTATTACAAATGCGAAAGTAGTTCTGCCTGACAGCGAAACTCTATCCAAACAAGCAAAATCTTCAGTTTTAAATATTAGTATAGAGTATATATACATTGCTATCGTTGCATTGTTACTAATCTTGAAACTTCTCTCCTCAGGCAACGGTCCAAGCAGCTACTGCTCTTATCTACTCTAAAAATATATAACCTACAACTCTCTACAGAGAGCCGGGAGCTGTGAACCGCCACAATTCCAAATATTAACATTGTAATTAACCCTTTATAATGAGGTGTTAATAATATTTCGGAAGCCTCAGGGCTCAGTTGGAAAAACTTCGGGTAGTTTATATAGTGAGGCGTTCGTGGCCCCGTTCGGTTACGGACGGGTGACCACTTTGTAGCATTTACATTTGCGAGAGTTTACGTGCTTTGGAAGGTACGTTAAGCCGTTGGTCCCGGTTGCCAGTAACATGGCAGTCGTTAAGTCAAGTTGAAGGCCTTATTACATTGAAAAATTTAAACAGCAGGTAGCCACAGCCTGCGTCTGTCTATTTTAACACGGCAATGGGCTCACCACCTATTACGTGGTACTGGAATACACATGGTGAAAGTGATTAATAATATACATGGTGATAAGGCGTGATAGATAAATAAATTAAATAAATAAATAGTTTATATTAAACTACACACGCTATTATGCGGTAAGGTCATAGGTAGTCATTTACAAGACAATCGTTTTAGTATGTGAAAACAAGCAATGTAATATGAAAAACAGTTTATACATAACATTGTAGTTTGGGTGTTTTCTATACATAATATACTTGTCTATTTAGAAATATACAAGTATGTATATCAATTGTCTAAATCCCATGGTACAAGCTTATAGCTTAATTTGGGCTAGGTGGCGCTGTGTAAAAAGTGTCCCATAATACATATATTTATTTATTTAATGGGTAGTTTATTTTGCGAATCATAATTATGTTACATAAAATGAATTTTCATTCTGTTAGTCGTTTAATAGCACCCATAGAGTTTAATACGTCAGTGAGACAAAACATTAAACGTCAGCACTTCACACTAAGGTTCTTATGGTAGGTATTATACCTACATTGCAAGCACCAATTCTAGGAAGATCTTAAATACTCTAACTCGATGCTTAAATATATGACAATGAAGTGCTCGTGGCCCGCTGACTCAGTGTAATGTAAACGATCACTGCGTTAAGCAACATTCGCTAGAGGTGGGAGGTGGAAAATGTGATCGTATAGTATGCCTCTGCCTACCCCTTCGGGGACAATGACGTGTCAATATGTATGTATGAATAAACGACGTCTATACATTCGAATATGTCGGCGTTTGATATCTATATGCTTAGCTTAATGAGTAGTGATTAAGTACGTACATACATAATGTAATTAACTGCACACAGCTAAAACAATATAGGAAATGTAAATGTACTAACATCGATGTGGAATCCAAGAAATTCATAGTTCTGGAATTTTTCATTTTGGAAAACGTCACCGATGTAATACCGGTCTCGAATCGATTCGTTAAAACAGATGTATGTAAGCCTAAGTAATTTTTAATCGATCTGATAGTAAGTATCGATTATTTCACATATGAAGTTTTGCCATACCCTAGGGTACCTAATTAAAAGCGAACCTATACCTTATATACTGAAAACATACTTATATCTTTCTAAATAGGTGTATATATTGTGGGTCACACAAATATTTTGAGCCGGGAATTGAATCAGGGACCTCAACGCGGCAGTCGCATACACTACCACTGCGCCACTGATACAAATAGATAGTCAAAGATAAATAGATAAATAAAGAGGTATTAATGTTTAGTTCTCTGCTTTCCAAAGGTCTTTAAAAAATGTCAGCCAAGGCTAGTACTGATTTTTACAACGAAGAAACTGAATTGTACCAACCTAAATGGTAAAGAATCAATTTACAGAGACAACAAAATAAAAATTTACCAAAAGCTTTTAAGAGCCTTTCAATCAGTCAATTGCCAAAAAAAGTTAAGTATTAGGAATTGTCTCAAGTCACGGACGTATTTAAGTACGAGTACATAAGCTTGGGGTACTGATCGGTACCTACCTTTTATAACAAATTTTTAAAAAGTTAATAATGTTCATTGTCTAAAATTACATTGATTAAAAATAGTGAAAATTGGACACAACTATGATGTCCACCTAGTTCAATCCTTTTTTATTGTTCAACAAAGAAAAATTGGTTTTGATTTTGGCTAAGATTCTCTCCACTGCACTGTATGTGAGTGCATGATACTCCCGGCAAGCGTTGTTCTTTTGATTCATTTTTTCATAAAATGGTTCTCCCAACAAAAAAATAATCTTTTTATAATTATATTATGACCTGGTTACTAAAACCTTATACCAAAATCTTATTTATTTCAAATTACTTCAATCTTATTATTATTTAAAATGTCCCTTAGTCAAGTCTATTCTTAACCCAATTTCAGTCTCACCCAAGTATAGCAGTGCATGTTATACTGAGGTTTTCAATGGATTTTATATATTTATATATATCACTGTCTTTCACGATAACACGTTAACACAACTTTTATGTCCAAGAAACCACCACTCCCGTACATAAAACAAGATAAATGCACTAGTTTTAGAAAATAAAATACAGCAAGCGTATTCCGTCAGCCGCCTAAAATCCCATAAATCATTGTTACTGTAGCTAAACATACCTCCAAAAGTCACAAGAAATTTTGAGTTTAGAATTGGCAGAGTAATGGACGAAGTTCGACTCCAAAGTTTGCCAACTGTTGAACCTTAGGATCTTTTTTTTTTTATTAGCCGCGTTGGCGCCAGTTTATGTTTGTTTTAGTCTCAGATTTTTGCATACTTTACTGGTTTTACTAATTCAAAAGTTTGAAATATGATTATGTTGATTTAAGGCCTGTTGACACTAAGGGCCGTATTCCAGAAGGTTTATCAATACTCAAGAAACACTTGAGAGTAGTATTTATAAGGCAAAAACTAGCCTCAATCGCCGATTGAATATTGAGAAACGTTCTGTAATACGGCCCTTAAGTACAAAGCTGCAAAGCGAAAAATGAAGAATTTCTGTAAGTGATAAGGGCTATTATATTTATCAATAAGAGGTTCTTGCAGCCTAAGTTCGATTCAAGCCATTACTATTTACATGAACCGATTCCTATCACAAGCAATTTAGCTTAGCTGGAGGGGTTAACGGGAATATTGGGAACTACTAGTTGCTAGTATTCTTTATAAGAAATTGATTTTTTTTCTTTATTTGAAAGAAAAAAGTTGGGAAGCTAGCTAGCTGTAAGTTGGGAAGGTTTTTATGAAGAGAAAACTGGGAAAAAAATAATAGAACGTCGTGATTGCGTTCGTTGCATGGAAATACAGTCATTATTTAAAAAAACGCGAAGTATTTCATTTACGGACAAACAAAATGAAATTCATTGCTGGAGCGTTTTTTTTTATTTGGCACATTACAACGCTCCTGCAATGTTGTATGAAACCGATGCTGGGGTTATTAGATACTCTTTCATTCGATTTCTTTTATCATTCTTCTTCAGCGGACGCTTACTGTAAGTATATTATTTTCAGAAATAAGTGCATTTATCTTGTTTTATGTGTGGGGGTGGTGAATTCTGGGACATAAAAGTTGTGTCAACGTGCTTTAAATAATAAATAAATATTCTGGGACACTTTTTCACACAGCACAATGTAGCCCAAACTAAGTTATATAAGCCCTGCTTTGGGATCTAAACAACTGATAAAGAAACTGAAATATTTCAAAATACATGCACATATTATACATGGAAAACCACCAAACTCCGAAACAAGCATTTATGAATCACATTTTTTTTTCCTGACCCGGTAATCGAACCCTAGAGCTCAACGCGGCAGTCGCATTTACTATTTTTTTTTTAGATTTTCCATCTTGTTGCTTATAAATGTATAATCCACTTAAGGGAAATCAAAAATATTTTCTAATAATTGCCCAATATGGCTTGGCAATGTAACTTTTAATATTAATTGTAAATTAAATGTATAATTTAAAAATATTTTTTATTTCCCTGCATTCTTTTGAGAAAAACACTATATAAACCTCGGCGGTAATGGCAATTGCCTGTCTCGTATTAGTGGAGTCCTTGCCTACGGCTCGGCCTTTAAACTTATACTCAAGTTGCAATTGCCTATTTCCCGGCCTTAGCAATAATGTTCTATAACCCCACGGATTGTACTCCATGGGAACGAACAGAATATGTCAGACTTGAATTGACCAAATAATACGGTGCTTTTACATGATGTATGTGGCCAGGGAAACTACTGACATGCCTTAAAGCTTATTTCAATATTAATTTAACTTTCACAATATGAATCGGACCGTGTTGTCGTCCTTCAGGATATTCTGAATGCAGAACACAAATCTTGACGGTTATTGAAATTTTTAATTATAACAATTACGTACGGCTTTACAAGAAACGAGTTGAGAAAGTGAAGAAAAGAAAGTGTAGGTATAATTCGAAGTAAAAAGATATTTTAATATTTTTTTTTTAGTAAAGAAAATAAGTTTTATTGCAAACACGTGTAATACGTAGACAGGTTTTGCAATTAAATACACTTCCTATAAAAGTCTAAAACAAGTTCGTCTAATTATTGACACCACGCCACAAAAAGACAGTTTTACACAGGGCCATCTAGCGTAAATTAGGCGATATTAGCCTATGCTATTAGTTATTATATCATCTCTAGAAAACTAACAAATATTTCATCATCATCCGAGCGTCTGTCCCAGTTGCGTCTCGCGACGCCCGGGGTCCGCTTTCCTACATTTTCTCCTCCACTTCGCACGGTCGTCGGCATCCCCTGTGGTGAGACCATTGGCACGCATGTCATCCCTTACGACGTCAAGCCAGCACTTCTTGGGTCTTCCCCTCTTACCGGGACCCGGCGGGGCTGACATGGCCAGACATTTGTTACCTACGTAGCCCGGCGGTTGCCGCAAGACGTGACCATACCAACGAAGGCGACACTCTTGCAACTTGTCTGCAATGTCACGGACGTGAAGGCTGCCGCGGATGCGAGAGTTCCTCACGCGGTCCATCCGCGTGACTCCACACATCCACCGCAGCATCTTCATTTCCGTGACACGCAGCTCCTGCTTGTGTCGCTCCAATATCGGCCACGTCTCACT
Source organism: Thumatha senex (assembly GCA_948477245.1). NCBI lineage: Eukaryota > Metazoa > Arthropoda > Insecta > Lepidoptera > Erebidae > Thumatha > Thumatha senex. The sequence goes on from OX419728.1 coordinate 27,435,026, forward strand.
GCCATGTAAAAGGACAGGTCTAATAATGGTTTTGTAGACCTGTCCCTTCAACCGGATCGGCATTTTAGGGTCACAAATGACACCGGTCATCTCCCGCCATTTGGCCCACGCGGCAGCAATGCGTGACTTGACATCGCAATCGATGTCACTGGACGTGTGAAAAACAGATCCCAAGTAAAACTAACAAAACTAACAAATATTTATTTACAGCTAAATACATACATAATTATACATAGAAAACACTCAGACTTCAAAACAAATGTTTATGGAAACAAATATTTTTTTCGATCCAGGTTTCTGGCCTGAGATCTTATACCACGGCATTCCAACACCCTAGGTACCATTGTGACACGAAGCAGTAATTTTGTAACAATTAGCACGAACGGAACCCTACATTGCGCCGACACGCACTTCGCCATTTTTTTCGAATGTACACGCAGCATAAAACTTTGAAGTCTATTAAACTTCCTCACTTTTGTTCGTGACATGCTTCGTAGTTGACTGCTTAGCAGTTCTGCTTTCCGAACCAATTTTTCTGTATTTTTTCTAAATTGTTTTTGGTTATGGTAAGGTTAGTTGTAGCATTGAAGATGATTAACGATTGTACAAAAAGCGTTATTCGGTTTAGCTAAGGGATATGTATAAAATGAAAGTGGAATTTGGTAAGAACTACGGTTTTTCTTCTTTTGATACCTACAAGTATTTACTTATTTGTTACAAAATTGTAAATTAAAAAAAAACGTTTTTTTTTTAAATAAATAATTAAATTTCTTATTCTAAATTTAAAGTCTTGGTTGCATAAAACGTTACTCCCTTGGAGCAACCAGGATGAAAATTTCAGTCGCTTGAAAAGTTCCTTTTTGCCCTAACCAGTTTTTTAGTTATAAACCAACTGTTAATTAGAAAAATCATCAAAAACGTGGAGGATAGAGTGGTTGACAAAATCGGGGTAGTTAATGACGTAAGGGGATACATGGAGTCTCCAACTATATCAATCTTCTCAGCAGTGTTCTCAACTCATAATGCTGCTTCTCCATATGAAACGGGATATCGCTTTACAAATATATACTGACACTGTCTGTCAATGAAGCCTTAGTAGCTATATCACCAGCGAGTAGAAGACCTCTTCTTCTTCTTGTACTACTCTTTCCACTGGAACCTCATACACAAGTGTCTTTACCATTTGAATCTGACTAATTGCACAATTGGTGACAACCCAAACCAAGTGATGCAGCTAGATTGTCAGTTTTCATCAGTTTGAGGTAGTTTATTTGTTGGTTGTCCTCAGGCACGCGCGCAGGCGGGGCCGGCGGGGCCAGCGTGCTGCCGGCGGGCGCATGGCTCTGCTGTATCGCGCGACGCGGCTGAAGGACCGCGCCGACACCCACGTCTTCACCTTCGTGGTCACGCGCTCCGCCACCCGCGAGCCCGATCGCGATGTCACCTCCAAGGACTTCTGCTGCGCTCACCAGCGTTGGGCCGTCGCCTTCAGCCGCACAGACTCATCGCTCGGTACGCTATGAACTTATACACAGTTAAAACATATTATAAATAACTGGGCTGTAATCAGTTAACAAACTTTCTCGATCAAAGTTTCATAACAAAGTTTTAGACTGCCTTATCTTGTTACAGGTGTGTACCTGGTATGGCGCGGCGCGTGCGAAGGCATGCGGGTGTATGTCGATTTCACTTTCACGCTCCTTAGTCGTGATCACTTCACAGCCAATGAAGGATTCTCAGGCAAACAGGTACGCTTCAGCGCGGGGTGTGCGGCGCAAGGTCGTGGACGTTGCGTCTCGATGGCAGAGCTCAACGCAAAATTCGCAGATGCACGCGGGGAATTCCAATTGGAGCTGAGCATGTCCCGCGTGCGCACTCTTTATTCTTATGAACTTCGGGCACCTCGCCTTGACACTCCACCCATAGCATTTGCTGGTTTCGACTGGCAGGTGTCCGCAAGTGGGGGCGGTGGTAAGGAGCCATTAACTCTACGTCTCTCAAGATTGTCAGGAGAAGGGCAACGGTGTCGAGTTCGTTATGCCCTCGCACTGGGTGAAGGTGAAAGAAGATTACACTCGGGACCCTTGGAATGCGTTTGTGATGCAGAAGGTCGAACACCTCCCTGGAATCCAAGACCACCATCCCGGCTACTAACAAAAGGAGTTCGGTTAACAGTTGAGTTAGTTTGGGCTCGTGCACTAGTAGAACTAGCTGTCCCAGCTGCAGGACGAGCAATGACCTGTTACGACAGAGACAAACACGCCTGGGCAGTGCGCTGTGACATGCATTCAGAAATGGTGCGGTTGCATATGTTGTATCGGGACGTTACACATGTGCCTCGCAACCATTTACGTTATGTAAGTTGGTCAGCATGGCTGGTGCGTGTAGGAGGTGGGACTGGTGAGGCTGACGCTGAGGAACTTCCTGGCGCACCCTTCGAACACTACTATGCACAGGACAGTGCTGATGAGGGACTTATGATGGAAACAGCACTTCGAGTAGAGGATGTATCGCGACCTGGTTGCGCCTTCATGCATCCTGGCGGCGAGCTGCGCGTGCGGCTAGAGTGGGGTGACACTTATCTCCTGTTTCAAGCTACTTATCATGTCTATGATGATCTCTGTCGACTGCATGCGCATCAAATGAGGTAACTATGATAATAAAATATAAAATATGATATTACAAAATTATGGATAGTCACAACAAAATTTAATTTTCAGGCGCGAGATTACTGTTCTTCAGGCAGAAAACTATTCACTGGAAAGGCAGCTGTTCAGCTACCAGAAGAGCCTTGCATTTGCACAGGCGCAGGCTAGCGAACCGGCGGCGGCTGAAGGCAGCGGACGACGTTCACCCGCTGAACGCTCGCTCTCCACCGACACGGAATATGCGTGAGACGGGCTGGTAAAGATCTTTGACGTCGCCCGAACTCAACTCTTCTATCTTCTCGACTGATTCTGACGTTTTTGAACGATTTATCTATTTTTCTAAACGTTTATGGCGAGGTGCGTCCTCGTCCGCACCGCTTTCCGCCGCGCCGGTCGCCTGCACTCTCGCCGCTCGATTCTATCGATAGCTGATTATTATATTCGACTACTTTTCTATTTGTCTGTACATAAAGTATATTTAGATATTATATATTATGTATATTTCTTGACTTGAAACTCGAATTCATATACTGCAACAGTCGATTTATGAATAAAAATGTCCGTAAAATAAATATTAATTTTGTCTCTTATTTGTATATTTATTCAATAAACCCTCCCTAAGAATATACCTACTTACCTGACTGCAGAAAGTCTCTTGCAAATGCAATTAATGTACGCATACCAATCACTACAAATTATGAAACAAAGTCTTCGGTCGCTTCTGTCTGATTTATCTGCTGCACCGATGGATGGAGTGGTTCTCGAGGAATGATTTAGTATATAATTTGTTAAATTTTGTAAATATCTTGACTAAAACCTAACGATATTTGATGAAGATATAAAGGCATTAGATTAAAAAGTCCTCTGTGACTCTTGTTACAGTATAAAATCCATGTCCTGAGCTTAGGACTTATTTGTATCGCCATGTCTGTCTGTGAGGTCTTTGGTTTCAACTGGTCATCAGTGTGTACAAATCACTCGTAATTAGCCCATAATGCCTGCAATTATATAACATGGCTCAGAGACATTTTTTAAATCCCAACGCTGGCTGGATGTCGACGACCTCTTTGACCTTATGAATATTCAATGTCGCGATTTTAAAGCGATCCTACAGAAAAAGACAGCTGTTCCAGACCAAAGTAATGTACCGCGAATATTACGTGAAGATGACTTGCAATTTCAATTCAATTTTATTCTATTCATGGCCAATGAATACCCACAGTAAAATAGAATAATGAACATGATATATAGTATATTTGTACTACCTTTTTGTGTAGTAATATTTCCGGAGCTAATGCCGTTAGCTGTATGATAATATAAGGTATTTTACTACCCTAAGATGCCCAAGAGGCCTGTCTTGTCTATGAGTACAACTGCGAGTATTCATTCTTTCTTCAGCCTTTACGTTCATGACATTGTAGATACGTTACGGGGGAGTCAAATCACTTGATATGTCACGGTTTGCTGCCGGCTACGTGAGAAACAAGTATGCTTACTCCGCCAGACCGTGGATAAATGGGTGGACCCAAAAAGTTATAAGTAGGTAACTTGACGTTAATGAAGATAACACAACCTATCACAATCGGGGATACTGAAGTTTGAGAGATATGAGGTTCTTATGTGCGTTTCGAGATGTAGGTACCGCCAGATTAAACGTTGTAGGACATAAAAAATCATTTGATGGATATTAGCCGTTGGATGGTAAGTTCCTGAGAATTATACTGGTACAAACTGCGAATAAATCGCAGTTTGTACTATTATATGTCTTTAGTACTTGTACGTCTTCTCTCGTCAGTGACATGGCAACACTGCATGCCATAAACGTTAAAATTGAGGATTTTTGGTGCCAACATAATAATACATGTCAAAACATGTCGGATTCACGAATGCCGTCCGTACTTTATTTAAAAATAAAATATTACGGCAAAACTTAGTGTTTAATTTATATTTCAAAATGGTGGAATCTTACTTATGTATGTATGTCGGAAGAAAGTAATATGTTATAGTGAACAGCTGTGTTCGCTGTTATGGTGCCAAATTAAAAAAAAAAACTTCGGTAAAGTCTGTATTGCTTTACTGGGACTTAAGACTGGACTTGACAATGAGTACTTAAGACAAATACTGAGCATATACTTAAAAAACAAGTATTAGTAGTATGGTTTTTAATACCTTCGCCTGTCGTTGAGACGAATAAGATTGCAACAATATGTCAATGTCATTGTCATGAAATTTTATGTCATAGAAGAAACGTCTACTGCACGTTCTTGTTCTGTTGTGTTGCTTGTTGTAGTTTCGAAAACAGAAAACTTTAATATAATTATGGCACAAGGTAAACTAAAAGTAAAAAGCAAGCTGCCAAGTGGCGCCAAAGGGAAAAAGCAGAAAAATAAAGGTAAAGCGGTTACTAAGCGGCCAAACGCTCCTGTAAAAAGTAAGACGGCCGCAGAACGAAATAAGATGAAAACAAATGTATCTAAGATGGTGAACGCTGCAGCAGAGCAACAATTGAGGGCATTAGCATCAAATACTCCACAGTTATCGGCCGCACAACAGAGAGTGGCAGCAGCACCAACTGCACCAGCTACTGCAAAATAACCTCAATGTATTACTTATCTTCAGCGTTATTTGTGCCTTGTAAATATTGTAAGTAAAAGAAATTGTGTTATATCCCGAGTTTTTTTTATTCATATCTGATTTTTAGATGTTTTAGGTATAGAGCTTATGTAATGCCTATTAATGAATTGATTGTTCTTGATTCAATGAATTGGCATACTTGGACAGATACATCATGCTCTTGTGCGTTAAATTTAAAAGTCACTGGACCCCGAGTAATCAGGAAGAACATGGATGACAAATGTAAGAAATCTATTCTATTAAAATACTGAGTAATTCGCTCACCTGTGAATGTCCAACTGATACCATTGAAATTTTCAAGGTAAACTACAAGAGGTCGTGGGTTCGATTCCCACCCAGGATAAAACTTTGTGTGATGAGCACGATGGTTTATTCAGTGTGTCTGGGTGTTATTTATCTATACTATGTATGTATTTAGAAATATTTAAGTATGTTTATCAGTTATCTAGATCCCATAACACAAGCTAATATTAGCTTACTTTGGGCTAGATGGCGCTGTGTGAAAAGTGTCCCACAATATTTATTATTATTATATTATAATATTAGTATACATAACAGCTGGAACAAATTTTTCACATGTTCTGTAGAATGATTATATTTGATGCCAGACAGGCATAGCATCCATGTAAATTTACACAAAAAAAAACACATCAAATGTGATAGCATGTGATGATCATACATCAACTAAACAATCAGACAAATTAGTTTAGAATTGTAACTAAAGTATTGTGAAAATTGGGTTTGTTTCCATAAAAGTGTATATACAGAAACATGGTTACTAAATCAAAGTTTATAAATATGAAACCAACACTCAGAAGTGTTACAAACTAACTATATTCACGCTGTAACCCTGACGGGGTAGTCAGAGAGGAGAGGACAGATCATTAGTAGCTCTCCATGCATACTTCTTTACTTCCTGCAGATTCTTTAATCGCTTCATACATGCACGTTTAGGTATCTGGGTACTTTGTCAATTGTTCCTCCAACAAATATTGTTGGACATGTTCAAACCAACAGGGCCAGCCCTTTTCTAGCTGTATTACCATATGGCATATCTCTTCGTTACATATTTGGTTGGTCAATGTTACACATAATTTTCACAGTGATCGGATCTCTATAGCAAATACAGCATTTGTGCATCTTCTGACTTATGTTTACAGGTTTCACTACAAAAAAGCATTGTTAGCACTATCAGAAGCCAACCGATCCGTACGTAGACACACCAAACTGCCACACTGGTGTGACTATGGTTCATTTTATTTATCCATAGTCAATCGCAAAAGATTATTTGCTTTCTTATTTTGACACTAGATGGCACTTCTAAAATTTTCTATTCTAAGGGCTTCAGGACTGTTGGTTGCATTGGAAGAATTCTTTTGTTTCCAGTACTGTGAGAATGGGTCTAACAGGATTTGTCAGTACTCATTGTTCAAAATAAGTGGAGCTATCAGGATTTATAAGTATTATGGCAGATTAGATCTTTGGGCAGTTTTTGACTAATTCTACTGAACATATCATCACGCCTGTCTCCCATCGGGGTAGGCAGAGACTAAGGCTTTCAACTTGCTACGATTCTGGTATACAACTTTCACTTCTGCCACTTTCATAAGTGTTTTCATACACACACGCCGGTTAAGGACACTCTTGACCTGACCTTATTCCAAAATGTCTTCTATTTGATTGACATATGTACGGTCAAAGTCGCCTCTTACCATTCACCCTCTTCTGATAAATCTGTTTTGTTAGTCTACTTTCATCCATCCTCTCCACGTGTCCGTACCATCTAAGCATACCTTTTTCTATCTGAGTCACTACATCTTCTACTAAACCGGTATTTTCCTTATGTCACTCTGTTCCTTTCTTATTTCTAAACAAGGTCTTAAGAAAATTGGCACGCATGTCATATTGAGTTCCTAAGACATTACAATATTTGCCTGTGGCTCCATTCGCGTGGAGTATAATATAAAAGGTATAGGTCACTTCTCTTCATTTTAGAATATTCCCTGTTGCTTCCAAATCCTATCGGGTTTGGAGCCTTGGGGTTCACCTTTACTTGGTTACTAGGAGCAGCTATAGTTTGGCTTTTGGTTTTCGGCATTGCAGGAGCGACTGCCGTCTGAACTCACAACCCCGTAGGCGGGGGCGCCTGCGTCGAAGTCTCTCCCGTTAGTCAGCAGGTGCACCGCCTGCAGATAAGGGCCTTGAAGATCTTTGTCCCTTACATCAAAACTACACAAAAATATATTTTGACAGCCTAAGTGGTACATACATACATATTGTCACGCATTTATCCCCGAAGTGGTAGGCAGAGGCATATTAACTATACGCAACACGTAACAGGTGGTGAGCCCATTGTCGTGTGTGTAATTGGTAGTGTAACTATCTAAGATGTATGTATTTAGAAAGATGTTAGTAACATTATCAGTTGTCGAGATCTCATACCACAAGTTTATAATTAACACACTTTGGGCTAGATGGCGCTGTATAAAAAATGTCCCACAATATCTCAACAGGAAAAACGAACCCTTATAGAATCACGTTGTTGTCTGTCCGTCCGTATAGACAATTAATATTAAGGGGTACCTACAGACACCTGTAAACCTGGGTTGCTTTAAGAGTATGTGATTGATTGTAATTCACGTAGCCGGGTGGTTTCCGTAAAACGTACCAGTTAATGTCAATCTTCTGTAGTTTAACCCACACGAACACGTTATTTCGTTCACACAAAATTCACTTTGCACATCTTCTACTGTGTTACAAACTGAACAGTTGGGAGCATAAGATAAGCAAATTTTGCTGACGGGTAGTGTTCAGATTTAATTCTCAAGGCCTGTTTTATGTAATTCCTGCTAAGCTTAGGGTTATCAAATTAGTCTCGGAGGTACATACTATTTGCGTTCGATTTCTATAAACAATTCGTGTTCCAAATTCAAATCTCATTTTTGTTTTTTTTTTTTTGTTGTTTTGGCGATGTCCGGCTTGGACTTAGCCACGACGTATATTATATTAACTTTTTCTTATAGTGATAATTTTCAAGTAGATAATGAATATTCTTCATTCAAAAGTAGTAAATTATTCTTATTGATAGCAGCGTATTCATGTATAGGTTTGTTCAAAGTTCTAATTTCTAGGTGACGCGATTGCCAAGAACAAAATTTATTGATCTTCCATCTTCCATTACGTATTAAATTTTTCTTCTGTAGTGATAATTTTCAAGTAGATAATTAATCTTCTTCATTCAAAAGTAGTTAATTATTCTTATGATAGCAGCGTATTCATGTATAGGTTTGTTTAAAGTTCTATTGCAGTAAAATGATGGTCTTTCGAAATGCTAAAATTTAAACAAGATTAGAATACAAATAATAATAAGTGGTCAATTTTACTGCAGTTATATGTGGATTTTGGAAGGCAACAGAAAATACCGCGTTCCACTAAGTTATCCAATTTCACAACACTTGTGCACATTGTCGAAGCTTTTATGTTCAAAACACCATCATTTTTACACATAAACACCCGAAAATACACTAGTTTGAAAAAATAATAACGGAGCGGCGATCGCGTCATTCGCTGTTTCCCGCCAAAAAACTCATTTTTGTTGATGATATATTTTTCGTACTGTTTTTTTTTTAAATTAGTTTCTGGCTTAAAAATGCCGATTAACCAAATCCGTGCCCGTAGTTATATGGTATCAGTTCTTACAATTTTATATTTCGTTGATTAGATTTTAATGCTCAAAGGTTTGTTTTCATGTCATAACGGCTGATGTTGACAGATTTTGATAAAGATGTTACCTACCTACCACAACTTATTGATTTTATATTCTCTATTATAGTTTTCGAAATGTGACTTTAAATTTAATGATAAGATAATTTATGTCAGAGTTATAAACTTTGCCCCCGTTATAAAATCAGCGCAAGCGCTCATGGTCCCGCGGACTCAGTGTTCTCTAAACAATCACTGCGTTAAGCAACTTTCGCTATGGCTGGTCAGGGATGGGTGCCACTTTGTGACATTTATATTTACGAGCGTATCCGTGCTTTGGAAGGCACTTTAACCCGTTAGTCCCGGTTGCCAGAAACATGGCAGTCGTTAAGTCAAGTTGTGGGCCTTATGGGCAGCTTGAAAAATTTCAACAGCAGGTAGCCACAACCTGCGTATGTCTATTTCAACACGGCAATATATGCCTCTGCCACCTTTTCGTGAATAAGGCGTGATAGATGAATAAAATAAATAAATTATAAAAAGAGAATTTAGAGGTTGCTTCTGTCATCATACTCCTCTACTAGCGAGCCCCTTCGTGACAGGAGGACTTGCATTTTTTGATGATGATGCCAATGGCTTTCTATCATCCTCACACTTTGCATCCGGAGAGCTCGCACACGGTAAGGTCTGATAGGAGGTTTCTTCGTAGAACCACTCTCCGGCTTCACTCCACACCGTCGCTATCGGTGAGATGTGTCAATTTGAGTCAAATAAATTAGGGGTTTGTGTTTTACATTTGAGTACATAGATTCTGTTAAATGGTTATAAAAATGTGGCGGTTCTTGTAAAATTAAAGTGAGACATTCTTACACGACGCCATTTAGCCCATATCCAGCCTATATAAGTATATGCTATAGGATCTAAAACACAACACACACAAGCTTCGGGAATTATCTCGGGTATATCCCCGAGATAATAGACAGATGTGAATTGTCACTTTGCCACTAGTGTAGTTGGTACCACGTAGAACTCCAAAGCATATTGCCATTACCGGACACCATCATAGGAAAAGTTAAAGCCATTCTGTAATGCAAACCAAAATTCCAGCAACCTAAACAAATGTTACTTATCTACACTAAAAAATTTTTGCCGAGCGTCTAGACAAGTAATCTAGAATCTTAATCTTAATAATATTACAAATGCGAAAGTTTGGATGGATGTTTGTTACTCTTTCACGTAAAAACTACTGAATAGATTTTAATGAAACTTAACAATAATATAGCTTATACATCAGAATAACACAAAGGGTACTGTTTATCCCGGGTACAAATTCCTGTGATAAACGGGAACGGGAAAACTTCCTCTACGCGGGCGAAGCCGCGAGCGTCAACTACTTAGTATTTATATATTACTAGTAGAGGGTAGAAGGAGTCAGGGTAGGCCGAGACTTACATATGAAGACCACGTGAGCAGATTGCTCAAAAACGGAAAGGTCAAAAGTACTCGGATACCCAGACGTGCGTGTATGAAGCGATTGATGAATCTCGATGAAGCGAAAGAAGTATGTATGGATCGCGAAGCCTGGCGATCTGTCCTCTCTGACTACCCCGTCAGGGATACAGCGTGAAGTTAGTTAGTTAGTTGATAACCGAGGCACCGCCCGCTTAATGAAGTTTTATCGTTCTCCACAGGAACGTGTTTCCGGTATAAAACTTTTCTCTCTCTTTTCGTCTTTTTATCTCGGGTCTAGACTATCTCTGTACTAAATTTCATTTAAATCGGTTCAGTAGTTTAGGTGTGAAAGCATAAAAGTCAGACAGAGTTACTTTCGCATTTATAGTATTAGTAGGATTTATATTTCTAAATTAATATATATACATTAGTCATTTAAATCGGTTCAGTAGTTTAGGCGTGAAAGCATAAAAGTCAGACAGAGTTACTTTAGCATTTATAGTATTAGTAGGATTTATATTTCTAAATAAATATATAAACATTAGGCATAGAAACCATGTCAACTGTGATAAAAATATTTTCAGATAATACTAAATATTGGTAGCAGCCCCGGAACCAAACCCGAGACACATACATGGTAGTAATTTTTTATAATATAAAAAGCAAATTTGGTTTTAATGGAACTGTTATACAAATTTCTACCCTCTTTCGTCAAGAGTCTACAACTCATTTTCATGATCTTATCACTTTGGAGGCTTGAACGAAACTATATAGTGCTTATGCTGACTAACGACATTGGCGCCCTTACGGGGGCAGACAGCAGTCGCTCCCAATAGCGCCGAAAATTAAAAGCCAATCAATAGCTGTTTTTAGCAGCCAAATAACCCTATGCTCCAAATCCAGGTAGAGTTGGGAAGCAACTAGGAAAACACTTAAGATGAAGGCTAAGATTAGCTTTATTTTTAGATGTTGGAGGCCACTGCCTTTTTTATCCCAACTTTTAACAGTCATCTTCGTCAGAACATCATCAGACAGCAGGTGCAATAATTTGTAGGTTAGGTTAATTTGGGCTTGTGATATTTAGATGTGCTGGGTTGATCAATGATATGACATTTAAATACTCTTCATTGAAAAAAAAAACGAGAGAATTCTGAAATGTGTAAAAACTTTATATTGAAAATGCATGAAAGCAAAGCGTAGCAGAAAATATTTGATGTCTTCTGTCAGCGCCTGCGTCTATCTTGGAGCAATCCGTCGCTACTTGCTAGTAATAAAATGGGTGGAGTTTTAATAAAGAAAGTTTCAACCAAAGTCTCCAGATCCAGGATACAGATGGAGACCGACAAGGCTATCAAAGCAACTTGTAGTAGTTGTAATGTATCATTTTTTACTTACATTTTTAATTAAATTTTTCATTATTCATTCTCTCAAATTATCTGCATGACCATTATCTGTAGCATTCATAGGCCTTGATAATTCAAGAGTTTTTATGCTCTCTTAATGTTTGTTTACCTTTTGTAATTTTTAATGTCAGTTAATGACAAGCCTAGATTTTATTTTTAATTTATTGTTAGAGCTGCCAGTAGGTTAGGTTGTATAGATATTAGACCTTGTTATAAATTTATATTATTTGTATTCTAATCTTGTTTAAATTTTGAAATGCTCTGGAAAAGAAGGAAGCCGGGGCCGTCAGATGAGTCTACTTTTGGTGCTCACCTTGAGAGGAGGTGCTGGAATAAGTGCTGAGTGTGAGGGTTGTGCCCTCCAGAAATAGTGAAGTGATGGTCTGCAGTGTTATGTGTTATTAACCGGCTCTGTGAAAGACGCCGACCGCTCGTTAGTTTCAGCCCTCTACCTGCCAGAGTTCGCGACCAGCTTCTCCGAGGTCGGTGACGTTAGGCCTTGAGGGGATTTGAGGCCCCCTTCTCAGCGACGTAGAGGCCTACTCGAGGCCCCCTCTTCCTAACAACGTGGAGGCCTACTTGAGGCCCCATCTTAGCGGCTGTTCTTGAAGAATCAAGACCTAAATTTACTCCCGGCTTTCCTTGGTTTTATTTTCTTAACATTTTTATATTATATTAAATCAATTTTACCTTTACTCCTTTTTCTTTTACTTTTCCTTTTAAGCCAGGAATCCTTCAGTCCTGGTGACAGTTTTCTCCTTAACTTTACCTTTTTCCCCTCCCGGAAAATAGTATCGTTACATAGTGTAGAAACATAAACGGAAAACGAAATCGAAAGTTGGATATTCTTGATTGAGTATATTCTCACAACTACATAACTCAACCACGGCTGTACCGATTTGGCTGAAAATTGGTGGGGAGGTAGCTTAGAGCCAGGAGACGGACATAGGCTTTTAATCCCGAAAACAAGTTCCTGTGGGCAACGGGAACGGGAAAATATCTCTACGCGGGCGAAGCCGCGGGCGTCAACTAGTAATATTATAATTGCGAAAGTTTGGATGGATGTTTGTTACTCTTTCACGTAAAAACTACTGCATAGATTTAATGAAACTTTACAATAATATAGCTTATACATCAGAACAACACATAGACTACTTTTTATCCCGGGAACAAATTCCTGTAGGAAACGGGAACGGGAAAACTACTCTACGCGGGCGAAGACAAGAGCGTCAACTAGTTGAATATATAGTTTATACATGTATGTATGCATGTTTATTTAATTGAGGATTGTCGCTTGGATTTCAGTTGAGAGAAATGAAATTTTTGAGTCTATGTACACTTGAACGAAACTTTGTATGCGATAATATGCATTAATTTTTTATTGAACTAGTTTTCTTGGACAACAACTGCTGATTTGAACTGTGCTGCTTCATTTCAACTGTGTAAAGAAAAGTACTGAATAAAGTAGAGATGTGTAAACTGTGTAAAGTAGAGATGTGTGAACTGTGTAAAGTAGAGATGTGTGATTGACGATTTTCAATTAAGCTTCAACTTTTGTCATTCTAATGCGCAAGCATGAAGTGCAGGTTTTGCTCAAAACTTATATTCACGTGCGAGAGAGAACATTGACGTTGAATTTATTAAGTTGATATTTTTAACAGCTTTTTCCATTGATGATAAATTGTTTATTCTTTGATAAACATGAATTTTTAATAAATAGTTTATTGAACTAACGACTATCATCGTCATCCGAGCGTCTGTCCCAGTTGCATCTCGCGACGCCCGGGGTCCGCTTTCCTACATTTTCTCCTCCACTTTGCACGGTCGTCGGCATCCCCTGTAGTGAGACCATTGGCACGCATGTCATCGCTTAAGACGACAAGCCAGCACTTCTTGGGTCTTTCCCTCTTTCCGGGACCCGGCGGGGCTGACATGGCCAGACATTTGTTTCCCACGTAGCCCGGCGGTTGCCACAATTCGTGACCATACCAACGAAGGTGACACTCTTGCAGCTTATCTGCAATGTCACGGACGTGAAGGCTGCCGCGGATGCGAGAGTTCCTAACGCGGTCCATCCGCGTGTCTCCACACATCTACCGCAGCATCTTCATTTCCGTGACACGCAGATCCTGCTTGTGTCGCTCCAATATTGGCCTCATCTCACTGCCATGTAAAAGGACAGGTCTAATGATAGTTTTGTAGACCTGTCCCTTCAACCGTATCGGCATTTTTGGGTCACAAATTACACCAGTCACTGGACGTGTGAAAAACAGATCCCAGGTATTTAACCTGGTCCATGCGCTCGATCATTGTATTAACGAACATCTCTAGTGTAAAGTTATACCTTTGGATTTCGCTTACGCGCCGTCATTCTCTCCGAACTCCCGGCCTTTTGAAGGTCGTCCTACCCACTCTTACCGACTAACCCCCGCAACGTTTCGCCTTCTTCCCAACCGGGTTGCATGATAGGTCTGATGGCTTTTCACCGCGGCCCGGCGGAGGGAGGCTGCAAAGCCTGTTGGGAACCCTGGGACGTTCCTATGAATTACCCGGGAAGGTAGTTACCTACCATCCCGGGTAGGGATCGTATAGTTTTAGTCGATACGAGTCTGGCAGGACACCCGTAGTGATTTCGACACGTTTAAAAAAGGATAGCAAAACATCAAAGGAAAATAAGTAGATGTGATTTACTCATGTGAAATCATCGGAAACAAGTATAGGTAAGCTCATAATATGTCATGCTTTGGAATTTATTACATCGAAATATCGCCATACGTGATAATAAATTTATATGGCTATAATAGCCAGTAAATTAAAGGACACAGATAATTTATTTATATTTTAAAAGTAAAATTAATTCATGCCGCTACTAATCATTCAAGTTAAGCAAATTTTGTCGAGACTCGATTTTTTTTATTTTATTCCAAAATGAGTGTATTGTCCTCGTCTAGACATTTTTTTTGTAACTGTTTTAGAAAATCAAAGGTGTTTAACATCGGAATTAAATCGTTGTGAATGACATAATTTTAAAAAATAAATAAATAAATATTGTGGGACACTTTTCACACAGCGCTATCTAGCCCAAACTAAGCTATAAGCTTGTACTATGGGATCTAGACAATTGATATACTACTTATATATTTTTAAATACATACATATTATAGATAAATAACACCCAGACACAGAATAAACTATCGTGCTCATCACACAAAGTTTTATCCTGGGTGGGAATCGAACCCACGACCTCTTGTGTAGCAGTCGGATACACTCCCACCGCGCCACAGAGGCAGTCATAATATGCATATGATGGTCTTAATACAATTATGATGTTACTATTATAGGAAGAAAAAAGACTTATAAGAATTAAGCCTCGCAATTCACGACGTAGTGCTAGTGCTAACATTGCTTAAGGGGTTGGGTCTTAAAAATAATAAAGGGGAGAAGATTATTGGTGACTTTAAAATGCCAAAAACGGGTAGCCACAAACCATATCTGTTTCTTTAATAAAAGTTAAGATCATCATCCATTATATGGGATCAAATAAAACTGGTCAAGTGTGTCTGAAAGTGCGGATAATTATATGCAGGTTTATTGTGAGAACTCAGGGATGTCTTGTTAGGCTTGCAAAAGGCACTCGAGCTGTAGGGAATATCAATGTAACACAGATACTTTTGATATAAATTTATTGTGAGATCGACCACAAAGGACTGCCTGCCATGCCAGAAAAAAAACAACTTGCAATTCCAATTATAAAACTTGCATTCATATATTCTCGAATATGAATGTGACGATTGCCAAAAGCCGTTCGATGACTTTGAAGTTGCTTGGTGAAGTCCAGATCCAGACCATTTTTGACGATGGTCTTTAAGGTTTTATGCATAATATTTATGTATTATGCATGAAACCTTAAAGAGATAATTGTAACTTGTTTAAAGGTTTTGTGAATTTGGTGATTATTGGTATTGACTGTAGCTTCATAAGGTAAGTTCCACAATGTATTGTAAAGAGATATAAATAAATACATATGTATCAATTCAGGACGATGTCGCTCGGTGAGTGAACGGAGGTGGTGGACACTCATGGGGACCATGAAGTCGAACATTTGGTGGATTTATGTATTGAAGTAACTTAAGCAATAATTTTGGAAAGCAATTAGGTATGCTATATACTAAATTTTGGCCTCGCTAGCTCAGTGTTCTGTAAACGAATACTGCGTTAAGCAACTTTCGCTATGGCTGGTCCTTGGATGGGTGACCAATTTATGGCATTTATATTTGTGAGCGTTTCCGTGCTTCGGAAGGCACGTAAACCCGTTGGTCCTGGTTGTCAGTAAAACGGCAGTCGTTAAGCCAAAATGAAGACTTTATGTGCAGGTTAAAAATTTCAACTGAAGGTCGCCACAGCCTGCGCCTGTCCATTTCAACACAGCAATGGGCTCACCACCGATTACATGGGACAAAAATGCATACTACATGCGTAGCTCGATAGATGGCTCTGGTCATACTCTTTAAATGACGGTTAAAATATGGTGGAGAATTTCAACTTGATTCGATACGGTTCGGGTAGTTCAGGTGACTAGAACATTGCCCTGGTTAGGCAAAGGTCACAGGTTCAACCCCTGTCTCGAATCGAATTGTCTATTTCCACTTTATTAAAAATTTAAAAGTCGTGACAATAGGTATGTATGTAATAAATTTTAAGTAGACAAATTTTCAGCAAAATGTTTCAAATTTTCTATGAAAGTAAGTTGAATGCTGTGGAGATGCGATCATTTCGAAAATTGTGCGGCGTAACCTTGGAATACGTAACGAAGTGATACGCAATATGGCAGGTTTGAATGAAAGTGTCAGTGTTAAGCTGGAAAAGGGCGTGCTCCGTTGGTTTGGACATGTTCGAAGAATATATATTGTGCAAAAGTAGAGGGCAGAAGGAGTCAGGGTAGGCCGAGACTTTTTTAGACTTTAAGACCACGTGAGTAGATTGCTCAAAAACGGAAAAGTCAAAAGTACTCGGATACCTAGACTGGCATGTTTGAAGCGATTGATGAATCTGCAAGAAACGAAAGAAGTATGCATGGATCGTGAAGCCTGGCGATCTGTCCTCTCTGCCTACCCCGTCAGGGATACAGCGTGAAGATGGTTAGTTAGTTAGTTGTTTGTTGGTCGCCCAACATTCTGAACCATGCAGAGCAGCAGGTCTTGTACGGATGTCCTTTAACCTTCAAGGGCATTTTCCTATCGCACATAACGCATGTGAGTTTTGTCCACTTCATCCATTCTGTTAATGTTCTATGATTAATATCTTTTTCAATTTTGCCATCATTACTGATTATCGATCCAAGTTATTAAAATTGTGTGGCCGCAGGCAAATTGGTACTTCCTATTGAGGTCTTTATATTGTCTGGGTTAGTGACGTTATCGAAAATACACATAAAACTTCTCCGCATGCCACTTTGTATGGCAATGCTTAGCCTTTGTGTTGAAGGTCAAGATGTGTTTGCACCCAAATCGCTGATTTGAATAAATTTTAGTACCTACATAGAGAAATTCTCATTCTCATTGTTATTTGCGCTAATAAAAGCCAGTAAAATTGAAAATTTATATTAACGCGAACGCTATGCTAAGGGCTAGTTTGACTTTAATTTTTATCACAAATATTATAAATTCGTCGTTTCGCTAAAATCTTGGTGACACTACACGAAGATAGCGGAGCTAGGGGCAGACTTGGTGATGCGTCGATTTCTCCGAATAAGATTAATAAATGCAGCGGGCATCGGGAGGGGAGGGGAGGGGGGCGAGGAGGCTTGGACATCGCGGCTAATGACACGCGCCGCTGCATATATTTTTTTATCGCGAATTAAAAATAACTGGTTAGGCAGTAGCGCGCACTGGCTATGACGCCTTTTGGAGCCCTGCAGCCTACAGAGCGTAGTTTACCGTGCTGGGGGCCGAGTCTACTAATTCAATCGCGTCAGATAAGAACAAAAATCGTCGCTCGATAGAAAGCCGACAGTAAAAATTGACATTTTTCGTTGTCTACTATTACAATTGCGCTTCAATAGAATTCTATCGGCCGGCCGATAGAATGTTATTAACACGTGTAGCGCCTGCAAGTAGCTCTTCATTTGCATTTTTGGTAGCCTACATTAATATTTTGATAGGTAGGTAAACAGCTATTTTGTCTCTATTTTGCAGCGTAGACTATCTGTTTTGTATTAATCGCAATAGAACCGCTATAGAATAGAACTAGAACAGCTTTCTATTGGAAAATAGTAGACTACTACGAGTCTACCATTGACAAGCCGTAGAATAGAACCAGAATCTTTTTTTTTAGATGTCAAAATGTTAGTAGACTATCAAAAATTCAACTGACTAGCGGCCACTGGCGCGGTACGTGTTAGTAGAATTATATCGGAAGACCAATAGAAGTCTATTGGAGTACGATTGTAATAGGAGACAACGAAAAACTGTCAAAATTGTACGATTTCGACACGATTGAAATAGTAGATTTGGCCCCCTGCTTATTGGACCGGATACTGTCTGTAATAATGAAATCAATCAAATCATCAATCCCATCCCATTTTCGTCCCATATCCATCCTTCCATTACTATCCAAAGTCCTTGAAAGTGTCGTTCAAAGTCAACTATCTACATACCTTTCCTCTAATGGCCTGCTGAGTCCATACCAATCTGGTTTTCGACGCGGTCATAGCACTGTTACTGCTCTGGTTAAAATTAAAGATGACGTACGACTGGTAATGGAGAAAAAGCAGTTAACAGTTGTGGTCTTATTGGACTTCAGCAGTGCTTTCAATTCTGTGGACTTTGATGTCCTTTTAGGAATCATGGCTTCTCTTAATGTGTCTTCCGTTATTGAGTGGTTCAAATCATATCTTCAGGGTCGCTCGCAGTCTATTCGCTCTGATGGGATTTTCTCTGATTGGTGTGATCTGACAGCGGGTGTACCTCAAGGTGGCGTTCTTTCTCCTCTTCTTTTCTCCGTTTTTATTAACGCAATCACTAAAATAATTTCTTCTCATTATCACCTCTATGCAGAGCCTCTAGCAGATGACTTGCAGCTGTATAGGCACTTCAAAGCTGAGGACATAACTGATGCTATGGATGCTATCAATAACGATTTGCATAATATTGGTCAATGGGCAAAGTCTTTTAGACTTTTGGTGAACCCCGCAAAATCACAAGCGGTCATTATTGGTAGCAGATTCATGATGAATCGGTTGGAGGGCGAGTCTATACCACATATAGTCTACGATGCAACTATTTACGAGAACGTTTTGAATTCCTTGTTCCTAGAGGTGAACCTTGCCGCACTTCTTCCTCACTTCTTCTTCGAACTCCTTCTCATCGCACCAGTTGTTATGACAACTCATTATGCTGTATTTAAGGACAGGGTAAAAGAAATGTTCCTTTCGCAAATAATATAGATTAGGCTTAGTTAAGTATGGTAAACATTGTAATATATTATTATAATATAGGGTATTGTATATGTAATGATTATGTAATGATAATTATGATAGATTACAATATTGTACACATTCAACCCCGATATAACATTATATTTTATTTGGTTTTTTACTCTTTCTTACTCCACCCAAAGGTTTGCTGGTAGAAAACTCATTATTGAGTTTGTACATAACATAGCTGTGTATTGTTTAATAATATTGTTAATGTTGTTATTGTGTACAATAAAGAATACAAAAAATAAATTGTCTATTTGTGTACGTTATTTTCACAAACGGCTGAATCAATTTATCTACGGTTTTCACTAATTTATTGTGGAAGGCATCACTTAACATTTAGCATTTATTTTTTTAAATACATACATACATATTGCCGCGCCTTTATCCCCGAAGGGGTAGGCAGAGGCATACTATACGCCCTCGTTTCACCGTATACATTTTTTGTCACACGTAACAGGTGGTGAGCCCATTGCCGTTTCGAAATGGGCAGGCACAGGCTATGGCGACCTGCTGTTGAAACTTTTCAAGCCACCCATAAGGCTTTCAATTGGGCTTAACGACTGCCATTTTATTACTTTTGTTGTTTGTGAAATTCCTCATTCAATTATATAGACTAGGTTTTAATACACCAAAATATATTTTTCTTTCAGTTTCATCAAAATCAGTGACTTCTATCCACATAAATAATTAGGTGCACTTGCCGTCCCCGGTAAGTCTAGATAGAGCGAAGCGTTTTTGCCGCCACCATTTCCTATCATAAACTTTTGGTGATTATTCCTCCATGGTATTTGATTTCCGATTTTATTTTTTCTAAACCATCTCTGGTTAAATGTCATATTGTCGGTAAAATTTGATCAAAAAGTGTGGTTTGTGTGTTCGAGGACAAAGCGAAAATCTGAATTGGGGAAGAAAGAACATATTAATCAACTTAGCACCATTGTTCACAACTCCCTTAAGCTGGGAGGTGACGGTCCATACTACACAACACCACCACGGTATCCTGCTACATTCCTGGGAGTTTCTTTTCTGCTCCACCTCAACTGGGTCGTAGGATAGGCTAGAGGTTAATTCACTACGATCCGGCAAAGGAATGCCCCAGAACAGATTCTCTTCAGGGGCGAGAGGGATAGCCTACCACAAGATCCTTAAGGAGCAAGGACTGCCTCGGTGGCGTCGGTGACAGTGTATGCTACTGCTGCACTGACGTCTAGGTTTTAATTCCGGTGACGGAACAAATATTTGTGTTTATGATATTTCGGGTCTTTTTCGCGACGTATATTATTAGGTACAAAGCCTACCTTTACTTCCCGAGGTTTCGATCGGATTACACCAGCCATGGTAACGGGTAGAAAGAGACCCGAATACAATAAATATTAGTTACAATCGCGAAAATTTAAACCATTTAATAGTTGTGCTATCCGCAAATGTTATTTCGGAGTTTGGTTGTTGCCTATGTATAATATGTAAACCAATTGTAATAATAATAATGGTTAATGACGATGATGACTACTAGGTCCCTGTATATAAAATAAATGAATTGATATACAGCAAATGTAGTTTAATTTACCTTAACAGTACATCTAATCATGAAAGGAAATCTTACATTGTTTCATTACGGAGACTTGAACTAACAAACCAACAAAAGTTATAACTCTGTTCAGGCGCCAGGAGGATAAGTCTTTCCAACTTTATGCACACGGATATCGGTGATAGAGATTGAGCTTTTAATCATAAGAGCAGGAACCAAAAATAATAGAATGTGTGTACTTAAAAATATATAAGTATATTTATTAGTTAATTAGATGTCATCCCTCAACCGAAGCTTACTTTGGGCTAGACGGCGTTATGTAAGAAGAAGTCATTAATATTTATTTATTTCCGCCCGCGTTCCACTCTCGAGGGGCTTAAAAGTGGCTTTCAAAGCAGAGTTGGTTCACGAGACTTCGCCGCTGTTGTTGAGGTGGTGGAAGAACGCCACTTGACCATTGGTAGCCCCAACCAGGCCAATGAGGGGAGCGAACGTGAGGCCTGGACGTTTTCGCTCCCTCTCTCTTCATCTTGAACTAAAACACTTGTACTGTTCCACTTATTTATTACTTAAACCTGACCGGTTTCGCCTTACGGCATTTTCAAAGGTTACCACGTATATATTTCGGAAGTAAATACATACATATTTCGGAAGTCATTGCGTACAATATGCATATGCTGTTCCACTTATTTATTACTTAAACCTGACCGGTTACCGGTACAAGTGTTTTAGTTCAAGATGTGTAGCAAGTTCCACCAAGTGCCATCAATCTACAGTGTAAACCCTCTCTCTTCACCTAAGAATTTTAGAAGAAATAAAAACTAAACGAATCGTGCTACAAATTAAAGCGCTCGTGGCCCCGCTAACGCAGTGCTCTGTAAACGATCACTGAGTTAAGCAACTTTTACTATGGCTGGTCCTTGGATGAGTGACCACTTTATGGCATTTACATTTGCGAGCGTTTTCGTGCTTCGGACGGCATGCTAAGCAGTTGGTCCCGGTTACCATTAAAAGAGCAGTCGTTAAGCCAAGTTGAAGGCCTTATGGGCGGCTTGTAAATTTCAACAGCAGGTCGCCACAACCTGCGTCTGCCTATTTCAACACGGCAATGGGCTTTCTTGCAATTACGAGGGACAAGAATAAACATGGTGAGATGTGGGCGTATAATATGCCTCTGCCACCTCTTCGGGGATAAGGCGTGATTGATAAATAAAAATAAATCAGAAATAAATATTGGTGTGCCCATAATTTTGCTTGACATTGTAAATACGGGGTCCACAAGGCCTAATTAGAGGGCGAAAAACGTTTCCACGCGGGTGAAGCTGTGTGCAATAGCTAGTTTATACTATTCCATTATAAGGTCCCATGTGGGTTATAAATTGTTTAAGAGTAAAAGTCTGTATTTGATTTGGGCCTGGAAAATAGTAATTTTAGCAGAAAACTACTAAATTGCAAGTACGAACCTAGTACCCCAATTATAACGGACATTGGTTTACTACTTTCCATTTTTTAGGCATTTTTGAAGATATGCTTCTTTTGGCGCGTTAGGGAAAAATGACATAAATATTTTTTTTACAATGGGCGCGCAGACCGTTACGAAAAACCGACACCATGAAGTTAATTGATAAGTGTTTCCATGACAACTTATAATTACATTCAAAGTAGTTTTCATTCTATGGACGTTTTATCATTCCTGTTACAAACAAAGAGCTGTGCTATATGTGATGAAATCTTATTAGACTACAGCAGTATAGCTTCTAACGCGTGAACATACACACACTTTTTTATTTAAAATGGCTTACAAATATTTTTAAACGGATCGGTCATTAAATACATAAATCTGTATCTATTATACTCTATTCTAATATATAAAGCTGAAGAGTTTGTTTGTTTGTTTGTTGAACGCGCTAATAATCAGGTACTACTGGTTCGAATTGAGATATTTTTTTCGTATTGGATAGCCTATTTATTGAGGGAGGCTGTAGCCTGTAGGCTATATATCATTTATCAGTCCATTTAGTAGTCATAAATGTCAACAAATCGAGAAAATTTAACTACATTTTTGTAAAAATAGTAGAATCAATGGGTGCAACGGGGGTTCGAAAATTGCCACGGGCAAAGTCGCGGGGCTCAGCTAGTATTATAATATTTGAATATAACATTGTTTTAATATTGGCCAATAAATAATGTAAATAAATAAATATTGTGGGACATTTTTTTACACAGCGCCGTCGAGCCCAGTGTAAGTTAATATAAGCTTGTGCTATGGGATCTAGACAACTGATAAACATACTTATGTATTTCTAAAAACATACATATTATACATAGGAAACACCCAAACTCCGAAGCAAACATTTGTGGATCACACAAATACTTTCTCCGACCCGCGAAACGAACCCGGTTCGGAAAAAATACTTCAGTGGCGGCAGTCGCATATCGTCATCGATCTGCAACATGTATCAATGATTAGCAAACTTGTGACCTTTACTGAAATAGGATTAAAAGACCTAAACCAGTTTAATAGTTAATATTATTTTAACACTTTTTTTTAAATTCATTACATTGTTTTCTTATTAAATGATTGTCAGTAATGTTCAATTTGTTGTTTTCTTATTAAATGATTGTCAGTAATGTTCAATTTGTATAAACTGCTAAAGAAATCAACTTCTTATACGCATTGAATGTCTTTATAAAAGGTCTCCAATTACAATTGCGCGCGTTGATGTCTTTTACAAGTACGCCGACGACGCCTGCGAATATCACTCTTGCGCAGCTTTCAATAATACTTGCCGTGCCAACTACTGCAAATCGCAGAACTGATACTAAGCCACACATAGGGTTGTCCACAATTACAACGGATCTATCGCATAGGTTCAACCGGTTAGATGAGGTGCACGGAACCCTGGTCGATTTCTCTCAGTTTTCCCATCAAAGTCGAGGTGATATCGACCGAAGAGACAATAAATCCGGTTCTGGCTGCAGCGGTCGGGTTGCAATTAAACTAGTGTCGCGACGGGGTTCGCGGACCGTGCGAAAGTGAAGCACGCGGGGGCTGCGGGGACCGTCTGCGGAAACTCACAGTACAGCAAGTAATGCAGTATGTTAATAGAGTTTTTTTTTTCAATTCTCGTGCCTATCAAGAACATGTAAAATTTCAGCTATGTTGAATAATATCAGAATAATATACGGGTTTAATAAATCTTAAGAAAATGTTACTGGTAGGTATATTATTACATATTTAATACATATAAGTTTAATCCATTATACAGCTTTTTTCGCTTCGTTGCATTATCAAAAACTTAAATACTATACAATTTTAACAGGTATAACTATTATTATACAAATATTATTTAACAAGTACAATTAATTTTCTTTTGAAAATATTCAATTTAAAAAATATATTTTATTAAATTTAGATTAAATTGTCACTATGTTAGACACAATATATAGCGGACCCCGGGCGTCGCGAGACGCAACTGGGACAGACGCTCGGATGATGATGATGAGACACACTACTAACGTTTCATTTGTTGAAATACATTGATTTAAAGGAATACTAAGTACTAATAATAATAAGTTATTTTTATTGTTTTACGTATTTTAACATACTTGGTGAGAGGTAACAAGCAAATAGTTATTACAACATATTACACAAGCACAATTACAAACTATGTCATATGCTAGATATGTAATATTTATAATGATACATAAAAGAATATTAACAATTAACTAATTGAATCGGGTGTGACATGGTGGAAATCCATCGTAGAACGATAATAAAGGAGGGAAGAGGATCCCACCACTCTATTAATTGTAACGGAGCAATGACGAACGGAACTCCCCAAGGAAAGGATGTATGAAGAGTTCGGTTCGTCATTCCTCCGTTACTATTAGTAGAGGTTATCCTTGACCGTTTTACGTTAGGATTGACGAATCGAGGGTGTGTGGTGGGATCCTCCTCCCGTCCTTTATTTTCGTTCTGGAAAACAATTGCTAAAAACTAACAATTGCTACTGTATTATAGAAATTCGCATACTGGTTTTATGTGGCGTATGGCGCAAGTGTAGTGAGTGGGAGGCGCGGTAGGTGGGTGCGCCGGCGCAACGAGTCAGTGAGCGCGCGGACGCCGGCGCAGACGGTCGCGCTGTGCTGCCATGTCGCGCTAGAGGCGCGCCCCCATGGTGTACCCCGAGGCGTCCCGCTGGGGCGCGCCAGATCCGCCACTCGCGCCCCTCTACGATGACGTCTACAGAGGTCAGCTGATTCACAAAAAAAAACACTGTGCGAATATCACTAAACCTCTTTGTTTCTGTTGATGCCTCTCGTTTCTTAACGTTCCCACACGATTTTACGACCCTCAAGTAATGTACCGACTTGCGTTATATTTATTGTGTTCAACGACCCAGACGGACGGAGCCTTTGTTTACGTTAACCACATTTTAGCACGTTCAACCCTTGTAGTTTATTATTTGATTCTTAGTTTTTGAAGGAGCTTTGTTTTAAAGATTTACACTTGTAAAACGAGCGGCCGGTCAGCGATGACTCACTTGCCGACATATGTAAATAGTTAACTATTAATATTTACATTTCAATAGCCACTGGTTGAGTTGATTATAATATTATCTACATATATTTACCGCGCGGTGTATCATTTGCAGTGAGGGGCGTGATGAGATCCAGTTCAGTAAGTCTTGTATTAAAAAATACTTTTACACGTCTCTTAAAATATTTATCAATATTTTGAAAGTTATTGATATATGCAATAAACGTATTGATCAATCGCAGGATTTTTGTTTTCGATAAAATTTTTTTTTACTTTTTACTTTTTTTTTTAAATACAATCATAAGAAAAATGTTGCTTTCTTTGTGCAATAATCAATTTTAATAAAAGATTTTAATAGAAGAAGCCTATTTAAACTTTTAAACAAAAAACTGATATATTTTATTAACATTAAAGATATAGCAATATACAAACAACCATTGTTAGCAATTAAATATTGTTAAATTGCTAACAATGGTTGACTGTAGCAGCCGGGACATTAGCAAAAAACAACTTTATCATATCGTTATCAGAATTAAAGTTCGCAGTAATAGTCGCGGAATACAAAGTGTCGTTTTGTGCGAAACATTTCGTAATGACATTACTGTATTTCACTGTACAAAGGTGCAATAATGTTTCAACGGTATTCTTGGCTAGTTTTGAACAGTTGTTTTATTGATAATTAGAAACTACAGCTCATTTCGGTGCTTCAAAGCTCAATTAAACCCTTGAAAATTGAACTATCTTGGAAATTCAAATTGTGATTTTATAACAAATAACTTGTTTACGATCGTATATAGAGATATTTGAAGTGAAGACGGAGGCTTACAGCTAGATAAACTTACGGATATTTAGTTATTAATATGACCAAAGGCTTTCCAATCGGCCTACATCGAATGTCATAAATTGAAATATCTCTCAGTTGCGATTTCACGAGCGTTTACCGCAGCCGGCGCGGCGCAGATGGCTGTCGGCTCTATATGTCGTATATTAGTTTAATTGCTTGTTAATGATTTTATAATTAGATAGTTTCATGTGATTTGTGCCTTCTAACTATCAATGCTGTGTAAGGTAAATGTGCTGCCTAGGTTTCATTTTCATTTTGTATTTTCTACTTACAATCATGTGTTTTTAGTTTTTTAGGTAACTTTAGATTAGTTTCATTTTGTTGTTCAATATGATATTTTTTTAAACTCTGTTCAGAAGAGGTCATACAATTATTATAATTAAAAAAATATTACTTAATAATTTTGATTAATTATTAATTTTTATAAATTATTAATTATTTTTGAAGCGCTCGTGGCCCCGCGGTCTCAGTGTTCTGTAAACGATCACTGAGTTACGCAACTTTCACTATGGCTGGTCCTCGGATGGGTGACCACTTTGTGGCATTTACATTTGCGAGCGTTTCCGTGCTTCGGAAGGCACGTTAAGCCGTTGGTCCCGGTTGCTAGTAAAATGGCAGTCGTTAAGCCTGGTTGAATTCCTTATGGGTGGCTTGAAAAAATTCAACAGCAGGTACCCACAACCTGCGTCTGTACATTTCAACACGGCAATGGGCTCACCACCTATTACGTGGTACAGGAATCCACACGGTGAAAAGTGGGCATATAATATGCCTCTGCCACCCCTTCGGGGATAAGGCGTGATGGATATTTATTTATTTTTATTAATTATTTTAAATTATAAGTTATAATATTTTATAAATTATTAACTATTAATTTTTTATAATTAAGTTATCAATGAGTAGTAACTGGATTATTCAAAATCATCAAATGTGATTCCGATATTGTCAGTAATAAATGTTTTTGCAATAGTGGCGCAATGGTACCATAAGCAACTGTCGTGTTGAGGTCTGGAGTTTGAATCCCGCGTCGGAACAAATATTTATGTGAGTAACAAATATATCATTTGGGGTTCGATGTTTGCTATGTATAACATATTTATTTATTTAAAAGTATGTAAAACGAGTACACCTGTTTATCGGTTTTATTGTGTTGTACAAATCTAAGCTAGATACCATATCACAAGCATAAGCTTAGTTTTGCCCAGATGGCGCTAAGTAAAATATGTTCTACAATGTTATTTCTTACTTTTCTTTCAGTAAATAGTTAACTACCTCATTTCAGTTCGTTGGCCAATAATAATAAGTTAATATTAGTTGAATCTAATATCATTTTACTAATATTATCAAGTCCTCCTAATTTCACATTTATAAGCGTAGTGTAATTACTAAATGTTACCGTCGCGTTCAATATACGAATGTTTATTTTTTATGGGACTGGGACTAAGTGCTTGTAGCCCCTCTCACTCAGTGTTCTGTTAACGATCACTGATCAACTTGATCAAATTCGCTATAGCTGGTCCTTCGATGGGTGACCACTTAGTGGAATTTACATTTGCGAGCGTTTCCGTGCTTTAGAAGGCACGTTAAGCCGTTAGTCCCGGTTACCAGTAAAATGGCAGTCGTTAGGACCAGTTGAAGGCCTAATAAGCGGCTTGAAATTTTTTAACAGCAGGTCGCCACAGCCTGCGCCTGTCCATTTCAACACGACAACAGGCTCCCTACCTATTACGTGGGACAAATATGCATACGGTGAAATATCGGCGCATAGTATGCCTACGCTTTCGGGGATAAAGGCGTGACAATATGTATGTGTGTATGGGACTCGGTTATTAACAACATTTCGAGTAGGTTGCATAGGCTAGCCTGTGTTATAATCTAACTTGATATAAGTATTGTTAAGCTTTTGTCCATTATTCATATACCTACACACAATTAAAAAACATATTAGCATAGTAACAATTTACGTTGAAATACAAGAACGTTTCGAGTTCGGACGTTGATAAGTCAAGGTCAAAGGTCAAATTGTGACGACAAAAGCGCGTTTTTCTTTGTCATGTTATTAAAGTTATGTTTTATTATAGATCAGCTAACATACTGCGGTTTTAACCATGAGTTTCTTCGAAACCTAGTTAATACTTTCTGATGTCTACGTCATCATAAAAATATAACAATTCTTCAGTTGATTGATGTAATCTATATTGATGTAAACAAATTTCACATTTCTGCGCTCAAACTAAAATAACGATCCTTTCGGGCAGCCCGAAAGGCCCTTGTTTGATGACCGTGCACGACAATGTATACGTGTGTGTGTGAGCGTAGCACGATGATGTGCGCGTGTGGGGGTTTTTCACAAGTTGCAACATGCACCGGGAGAGATGCGATCGGCTTATTCTAGAAACTGTGTCTCAAGTCTCAAGTATAACAGCACTTTGTTGGAGTTATAGCCTAAACTGTAGTGGGTTATGGATCATAACGCATTTCACCTATCCGCATTACAGATACGTAAGTTTTTAATCAACTGGTTGATTCTAAAATACTTATATATTAATTTGTCTTGAATTTACTTTATATCAATCCATGATATTTTGTTCAGAAAAACTCAAAAAGTATGAAGTTAATTTAGAGCAATTTTCTTATTAAAAACATGGACCAAGATAAGACCCTTGTAATAAACTTCTACAAATAATATGAAAATTTAATTCAAAGAAAAATTCAATGAAATAGTTTTATATTAAAGTTATAACCAAGTCTTTTAATAAAAAAAATACGTCACGGCTTAGATATATTACATCTATTTTATAAATTTACCTAATTTTATCATGATATAACTTGTAAAAGGCATATTAAAAATCTTTTGACAAATTATATGTATAGATTTGACAGCTACAATCGAAGTCAATAAATATGATCAGAAACAACATAAACTACACTAATAAACGTCACGTGTGTCGTAAATTGATTGGAAGTGTTCCGTTATTAATTTGTATCCTCACATCATCGCCTAACGGGGTTAGCAGGATTGCAAACCAGCTTATAACATGTTTAAGTGAAACATCTCTTAGCGACTAGACATGTTCTTGTTAGTCCATTAGCAATAAAAATGGTTAAAACCTTAATATGTTCAAATTTCATTTCGCAGGTAGCACTAAAAATATTCACTTACGTAGAAAATCTCTTAAACCTGTTTTGAATTAACAACGGACTGTATAAAAAACGTTCCGTAGTTTTGTACTAATAAAAATTATCTAAGTTTTTGTATCACACGCGATGCCATTGATTTCGTTGAAGAATGTCTTACAAGTATATAAGTCTCACATTTATATTTTGATACGTAACAGACTTAGAAATATACTTTAAAACGGTCAACAGAGAATACGTATACATATTATATCTGTTATAGAACTGTCAATAGACTGTCCAAACATGATAAACCTACCTATAAAACATCATAGACTCATTCAACTATTGATGACCCCATTCTACCCGACGTTCCTCATTCTTCTCAGTCCCATTCAATCTTTATTTTGCACCCCTAATGGTGATAATCTATAAAACGATAAAATGGAATAAAGAAATATCGGAATAAAGTCATTCTTCTAAATTACAAATTATGTGATAAATGTTTTAGAGTTTTATAGTTTTATGATAATGAGTAATCTATTTTAATAATATACAAAAGAAACATTCATTTGTTTGTAAGTTGAAAACTTATACATTATCCAAAAATAAAATGGGCTACGGTTTGATTTATATTTATTAACTACATTCAACTTGTAGTTTTATTGTTAATGTAATTCAAGTTTTATTGTTAATATATTGTTTATAGTCTCATGGATTATATATTCATTATGAATTTCGGGCCAGTATTTTTTGCAATTTTTTTTATATTTTCGACACTTTGCTCAACTTTCGACTGAAATTGATTCTTTTTTTGAGATTTGTAATGCAACACTATACGAAATATGTCAAAAAAAGGTATTAACGCAATCATGCTTATTTACTTTGAATTCAGCTTGCATGTGCCAGCCAGTTTAAATGTCAATCGCATTCTATATAAATAAGCATTATCTAGTTAATACTTTTCTTTTATCTTTATTTATAACATTTAGATCATTTATGCCTAAGTAACACATTAATTTATAGTTTTCTGCAATCGTAATTAATATAGCGTTCATTTGCAATTTCGTGTTAAATTAGCTAGCTGTTGCTATTAACGCAATGCTGTACAACTATTTAATCTTGTATATCTACCTTTGTCCTTTCACGCGGTTGGTTGTGCCTACTTCGTCGTAGTTAAAGGACATTTATTGCATTTAAAACGGCTGTGAATATTGATTTGATAATCTAAATATACAACATATTTTAGATTTTGTTAGTGCGAATTTATGAGTCTTTAATCGACTGGGTCCATAAACTGTTGGTCAATTTAAATACAAGCTCGATATTTTTGAAATCTTAATCATTATTGTAGATTCTAGTGTGTCGGTCCTAATAATATAAAATATTAAGTATTCTATAAATTTTAAGGCTTCTTGTCAAGCTAGCAACACTTAGCCCACTACTAAATACCCGAAAGAATATTAATTTACTGACTTACTTTGCTAGCCTTTGTCAGATCAAATCTTCTTTAAACCTGAGTTTGGCGTTAATTCTTGAACATGGCGCATGGTTGCCGTATTTTATTCTCCAAAACTAGTGTATAATTCGTGATTTTGTGTTTAATAATGGTAGATTATGATACATAAAGTGTTCGAAAATTTGCTTAAGTTATGGAAAGTGAAATGTTGCAGTGAACAGCGGTGTTCTTTGTATTAGTGCCAAATCTCCATATAAAGCCCTAGTAAAGGGTCCACTGCTTTACTAGGGTAAGGACCAGGACCTAGGACTGAGGACTTGACATCGACAAAAGACTAGACATAACTAAAACTACTAAATAATAAAAAAATAGAAATACTGAAGATAAGGCTGTATGGACTAAGTTTCCTTTGGCTGCCCAAGATGGGCGAAGACAACTAACAACTTCTTTAAACCTTCTTGTTAGAGAACAATTAAAACATATGTTTTTATGTTTTTTTTGGCTCCCCTTAGTAGTGCTGGGTAAAATTAATAATTCAGAAAGAATTAATTCAGAAAACAATAACGATAAATTGTCTGAAAGACCGAGCATTTGTCTCATAACTAAACCTCACACTACTAAATCTACTCTCCTCTCCACCTTGACATTGGCGGAATCGTCGGTAATCGACGGGGCCATTAATATAAGAAAAGAAGAAAAAAGAACAAGATTCATATGTCATATTGATACTAGAACCACAGCCGAAAGACATATATATATATATATATATATATATATATATATATATATACATACATAGGTTTTCTCTCTTTATACTGTGCTAGAACTGAAATACTTCAAGTACTGAGGACTCATTTAGCTGAGTTGAGTTTGAGAGAATTTTAATTAGATATAAATTTATAAATATCTACATCATCATATAGTCACACTTGTAATTTGCCGTTTAATAATTTAATAATGAGGGTAGAATGATATAAATCATTTCTTAATCCGCTAATCTGTTAAGTACCTCTTTAAGGTAAATGTATTCATTATCGCCCGTTCTGAGCTCACGCTGTTACAGACAACAAGGAGTTGAAATATCATCTTTCATTATAATGGTATCCACCCTAATTAGTAATATTATTCATACAATTTTGTTTGTAATTAATTTCAATGTCTTTCGAACAATTGTTTTGTTTAACTGAAGTTATTTTTGGATGGATAAATTTTTAAAGCAATTATTTAATTTATATTTTAATTTAATTATTATTATGCTAAATTTTTCATAAATGTTTAATAAAGTGGAAAAAGACAATTCGATTCGAGACGGGGATTGAACCTGTGACCTTTGCCTAACCATCATACTCTTAAAATGACGATATGGTGGAGAATTTCAACTTATTTTTGAAAGTTGAAATTGTGGATGTTTTGTTGAAATTATAATCAATAGAGATTTGATGAAACTATTATGATAAGGTCGTTGCTATAGAAATATGAGAACAATAGTCATGTCTTTTATTTACTTCTTAATAATATTATAAACGTAAAAGTTTATATGGATGTTTGTTACTCTTTCACGTAAAAACTACTGAATGGATTTTAATGAAACTTTACAATAATATAGCTTATGCATCAGAATAGCACATAGGCTACTTTTTATGCCGGGAACAAGTCCCTGTGGGAAACGGGAACGGGAAAACTTCTCTACGCGAGCAAGGCCGCGGGTGTCCACTAGTATAATATAAAGCTAAACAGTTTTTTTGGTTGACCGCGCTTATCTCAGGCACTACTGATCGGATTAGAATTTTTTTTTTTGGGTTGGATAACCCATTTGTCGAGGAAGGCTTTATATCATTACGCTACTACCCTAAAGAGCGGAGCAGTAATCATGAATGTCGACAAATCGGGCAAATTGTTAAACATTATTTGAGAATTTATAAACGACAGAATTAAATACGGGCGACGGGTCTTCGAAGTAAATTACGGGCGAAGTCGTGGGGGTCACCTAGTTATATGTTTCTAAATGCGGTAACTTATTAAATCATTTGTAAACTATCTTGACCGAATCGTATCGTTTTCTCCTAGTACAAAGGCCAAAACATCAGAAAGATTTGAGTTGTAAAAATGATAAACAGATCAAACCGAGGTCCCGGGTTCGGGTTCGATTCCCGGGTCAGGAAAATAATTGTGTGATTCGGAAATGTGAGTTCGAAGTTTGGGTGTTTCCTATGTATAATATGTATGTATTTATATGTTATAATATGTATTTATAATATGTATGTATTGTATGTTTGTCAGTTGTCTAGATCGCATAGTACAAGATTATAGCTAAGTTTGGGTTAGATGGCGCTTGTGTAAAAAGTGTCTCACAATATTTATTTATATATTACGATGTAGTTGAAGCCCACGGTTCCGCGCGCTTGGTGAAGTTTTCCCGTTCTAGTTACCCACAGCGGAAATGTTCCCGAGAAAAAGTAGCCTATGTGTTATTCTGATGTGTAAGCTATATTATTGTAAAGTTTCATCATAATCCATTCAGTAGATTTTGCGTGAAAGATTAACAAAAATCCATCCATACTTACAAACTTTCGCGTTATTAATATTAGCAGGATAACCGCTGTATCTCGCTCTCATTCACTCCTTCATAATTTTATACCTATCATGTGCAACATGCAAATACCTTGGCAAATGCATGAGTCATACTTTTTCCATGAATCTTATCACGCATGAATCTTGTAGGTCTTCACCACTACACTACCAACCTTATTGTCGTTTGGCCTAACCTTTCTTACAAAGTAATGTCCATTATTATACAAATTATTACTGCAAACATATAAAAAGCCGGAAAGAACCAATTTCTATAACTGTAATTCATAATACTACAAATTATAATGAGGCTTCCTCATTATTAAACTTTGTTATAAATATGAAGCGCTCGTGGCCCCGCGGACTCAGTGTTCTGTAAACGATCACTGCGTTAAGCAGCTTTCACTATGACTGGTCCTCGGATAGGTGACCACTTTGTAGCATTTACATATGTGGGCGTTTTCGTGCTTTATAAAGCACGTTATGCCGTTGGTCCCGGTTGCCAGTAACATGGCAGTCGTTAAGCCCAGTTCATGGCCTTATAACGGCTTAAAAAATTTCAACAACATGTCGCCACAATCTGCGCCTGCCCATTACAACACGGCAATGGGCTCACCGCCTGTTACGTGAGGTAAAAGTGCATACGGTGAAATGTGGGCGCATAGTATGCCTCTGCCTACCCCTTCTGGGATAAAGGCGTGACAATATGTCTATGTCCATGTTATAAATATTTCTAGCGCCGCTGACTCAATGTTCTGTAAACGATCACTACTTTAAGCGCTTGATGCGATGGTCAGTCCTGAGATGGGTGACCATTTGTAGCATTTCCATTTACGAGCATTTCTGTGTTCTGAAACACACGTAAATTGGACACCAAATTGATTCACCTTATTTTTGAAAAAAATTGTCAGCTGATGGCCCGACAAGATTGAAACCATGTTGGGTTGCACCAAACTGCAACAAACAGAAACCTGTCGTTTGATTATTACTTACCTCACCTAAATTTGGAGCCTAGTTCCGCTTTTATGGTTGCTAGTTATGGTTAGTTTATTTTTGTTGACACCCATCCTTCGTTTTGATTTCGGTAGGAGATTCCTTTCAGGGTAACAAAACCGTGAACGCAAGCTGCATTGTGAGTCCACACCAGTAAGCAATAAATGTATATTACTGTAGTTACGAGTACATCTGATCATAGAAATCGGTTTCATTCCCAGGTTAAAACCTTCATTATTATTTGCTCTTGTAGCCGATCGGCCTTTATGTTTATATCCACAAAGATACGCGCGGGGATAATATTATTGGCTGTGTTGCCATTATCTGGGTCGTTTGTTTCATTAATAGTTTATCGGCCTGCGTTGTGGTTTGTTTTCTGTCAGTATTACTGCTGTTACAAAGCAAAATGTGCATTTTATTTGACGTTTATTGTTAAACGTCATATTACAATATTATGTCAGACCCGTTTGATACGTAATTTTCTTCACGAGTGACTTCAAATTGTGCTTCATTATTAGAAAGAGATAGAATATAAAAAAAATATATAAATAAACTTTACGTTTTCAATCACGCCTTATACCCGAAGGGGTGGCAGAGGCATGTTTGTATTCCTGTCTCACGTAAAAGGTAGTGAACAAATTGGCGTTTGCAATAAACAGACACAGGTTGTAGCTACCTGCTGTTGAAATTTTTCAAGCCGCCCATAAAGCCTCCCACTTAGCTTAATGACTGCCATTTTACATATTTAATAAAATAATCGTTTATAATGACTTCAGGGTCGTCAATTATAAAGAAAAAACTGTGTGTCTACTTATTTACACGCGTTAGAAGTTATACTGCTGTAGTCTAATACGATTTCATCACATATGCCACAACTCTCTGTTAGTAACAGGAATGATAAATTACTGAGTAAGAAAAAAAACATCAAAACTTCTTCTTGGTGCCTTATCACACAAAAAGAAGAATAACTTCAAATATCCATTAACTCTATTAGAACTAGGATTAATCCTTCCCACAAAATCCTCCATTAATGTAATTGAACCATAAATGTTAAGGAAAGTTGAGAAATACCTGACGAAAGTTCTCAAAACTTATAGGATTTCATTTTGTTGTGTATCTGTAGACACACCGTAGAGGCATCTCAGCATTGTGTTGACCCAAAGGCTCAACTAATTTAATTTATACCAACATTTCTAGATTACAAATTTTGTAAAGTTTTAATCGATCACGTTTTCAACAGACGGCCCAAACAGTATTTCTGAAACAAAACGAATAATTGTAGGTATACACCTTTTTTATATATACGTGTGGAAATCCTCATGGGTGCTATTCCGGACTCCTACAGACTAAAACCACACGATGCCCTTCCATCTATGGCCAGGAGTCCCGGGTGAGCCCTGGGAAGGATAACTCCTAGGCGAATATGGCTCCCAGCAGTAAAATAAATAAAGTGTGTGTGTACTAATGTACGCGCGTTAGAAGTTAAACTTCTTTGGCGTAACAAGATAAAAATCTTATAAAAAAAATATCTTTCGCCTTATTTTACGTTTGTAAAAAAAACTAAAAGGTTTACTATAGGATGTTTGAAGACTACTTTGAATGTTGTAAAATAAGTTGTCATGAAAACCCTTATTAGCCATCTTCAGGGTCTTTCGGGACGATCTGCTCGCGCATCGTGAAAATTTGCTTTCATAATTTTTCCCTAACGCGCCAAAACAAGTATAACTTCAATAATATACCACTTTATACCAATTATACTAATTAGATACCGCTCGCAATAAAATAAGGGCCACTAAGTACAAAATGATGTCATCGTTTACGATTAAAGCTAACAGTTGTTTAAAATAATGATAATACATTCATTGTAACAGTTGGTTCAATAAAACGTTTATACAGAAACCGTAAAGTTTTAGTAACCCATAAAGCGAAACAAATAAAATTATACTAAATACTTTTCGTACAATAAGTAGTACAATGGGTGATCTTATTACCAGAAGCATTTCTAGAAGGCAACGATTGGATGGAGAAAGTTGGTTGAAGGTGGTACTCAATATCCGACCTTTATCCTATCCTATTAATATTATAAATGCGAAAGTTTGTAAGAATGTATGGATGTAGGTTTGTTACTCTTTTAAGCAAAAACTACTGAATATATTTTAATGATACTTAACAATAATATAGCTTACACATCAGAAAAACACATAGGCTACTTTTCATCCCGGGAATAAGTTCCTGTGAGTAACAGAAAATTGATTTACTTCACCACGCGTCAACATATTTTTTATTTTTACACTTTATTTGTCACCATTATTAAAATTTTTTTTTTAAACTTTGCAATAAAGGCAAGCACTAAATAAAGTCAGAGATACAGCATAAAGCCTTTGTGAGCTTTAAATCCGACATTATGAACTCAGGCCCAATAACCATGTCCGTAACCTCAACAAACAAACACTACTATATATAAATACGCGAGAAGCGCTCAAACTTTTGCTATGGTTCGTCACGGATGGGTGACCACTTTGTGGCATTTACATTTGCCAGCGTTTCAGGAAATTACTGCTTTACTGGTAACATGGTAGTCGTTAAGCCAAATTGAAGGCCTTATGCGTAGATAGTTCGTCTGTTTATTTTTAAAACGGCAATGGGCTCACCGCCTATTACGTGGGACAGGAATACACACGGTGAAAGTGTGGGCGTATAATATACCTCTGCCATTGATAAACTAAACTTATGAAATATGGATCTAGACTACCAGACCAGAATAGATTAAATTTTGTTACTAAAACGAGTATAAAACATCGTTTCCCACAGCGGGATTTAAACTCAAAACCCTACAACACAGTAGCCAAGCTGACGACCGTCAGTCACCTAATTCCCATTGCAGTAACAGCTAATAAACCTACCTACATCTAGATAAGAATTTTAAACTTGATAAACACAAACACTTGCTCGCATAAAACTAAAACATTTTGTTCGTCTCACAAGACTACGACCTTATTTCGAACACATAAAAAAATGATATCACGCCGTCTGGAAGTCCAGTTAAATAATAAAAACTGCGATGTCGGCCATGATTGGTTGAATATAATTATTTATTATAGTCGTAAAGTGATCAATACAGAGTCAAATGTACGTAATTAACTGTCGACTAATGCTCCGAAATGATTGGCGTCTGGAGATGAACTGGTTTTGTGATGCGGTTCTTCGCGGTTTGTACTGATTTTGTACGTAGATATCAATGATTTTTATTCACTCATAATCTAAATAGATATTTTTTGATGAGAAACTGCATGTGTGCGTGTGTGCTATGTGTGTATACTTAGAAAGAGTACGATAGCACAAGGCAACAAATTAGAACCAATATAATAGAAAACGAATCTTTTTTATTCTAGCTTTATATATTTCTTATATTCAATAATAACTTCTTCCCTAGTAGATAAACTTTAATGGAATAAATCATTGATACTATTGGTGAAAAACTACATAGGTACATTGTACTTAGGATGAGTGGGATTGCACAAGGTAACACATATAATTAAACCGATTTAAAAAAAAACAAAGTGTCTCAATTATTTTTATTGTAGGTTTATGTATTCGCTAATACCTCTTTTAGTGGTAGATAAATTTTGATGGGAAATTTGGTCAATATAATGGTTGATTTGGTGTCTTTTTACTATAGTACCAGCCGGTCAATTTATAGTTCCATATCGATAATTTGTCGTATGATTCGGTACCTTTATAATTTACAATATTTCCTATGTTCATTTCAACGTATCTAAATAATATTGAAAATGACGTCACATCGTGCAGTAAAAAAGACTATCGAATTTCAAAATAGCGGTCAGTCAGGTTAACATTAAGTATTGAAAGATAAAAGTGATTACATGACTTTTTTTTTAAATTGGGTATTTTAATGTTGCTAGGTAATAAAATATAAATAATTAAACCACAACTGCTTTCATTTTCTAGCAAATTATTTATATAATCTTACAAATTATGTTAAAATCTTTATGACTCAAATGTGCGCTAATTTGTAAATAATAAATAAATATCGTGTGGACAACTCACACAACGCCATCTGATTCCAATCTAAGCAGACCTAGTACTATGGTTACCAGATAACTGATAAATATACTTATATATTTCTAAATCCATACATAATATAGATAAATAACACCCACACACAGAATAAACCATCGTGCTCATCACACAAAGTTTTATCCTGGGTGGGAATCGAACCCACGACTTCTTGTGTAGCAGTCGGATACACTCCTACCGCGCCACAAAGGCAGTCTAAATGGAAATTTACTGTATTGGGCACAGATCACAGATACTAAGTGTATCCCTACGATTGGTAAACTGAAACCCAGGACCTTTTGAAGCTAATATTTAAAGCCCAATAACTTTGAAAGGGTATATAGGCAACGTTATAGAGACTGTTCTATTATAATAAGTATTAAAATCTGAGCTTCGAATGATATCAGATCAAAGTCAATTGTAATCGTAGGCGTAGCATTTTAATAAAGGTAGCACAAAGGTAGGTCCTATAGATTTTAAATATCTAAGAATATTTAGTATAAGACAAAAATAAACTTTTTTCTACAATCACTGCGGAGTGTACGCATGACAAAGCTCTATTAAAAGTCGACTAGGCGTCTCCATAAAGCTATTCCTAATTACCACTCAAGCTGCAAGCTTACTGAGTGACTGGAAAGGTTCTACTTGTTCAACAAGTAAGTTCTAGCCTCTTGCGGAACCAAGAGGCTTAAAGGGCAGAGTGGGTCGGTTAATAAATGTCGAGACTAATCGATTTATTTTTATATTCACGTATTCTCTCGAGAAGAAAGTCGATGTGAGTTGTAAATTGACCGTATTAAATTCTGCCGCCTGTCACACGCTATATTCTTATGTTTATACATCTTTCCATCACCGTTTTATCCCTGAGGGAGTAGGCAGAGTTGAATTAGACTGCTAGTAGTTTTATTGGGCCTATGGTGGTAAGCCTATTGCAGGCACTGGACATTTTATACACGTAAAAATCTGTAAGCATTCTGTAATCAGAATAAAATTGTTAACATCCAGGTGTTACACATTTAGAAAACAACCTTTGCAGTCCGAGCATCCCTAGTTTATAAAAAAAAACTAACTAGCTAACTTCCCGCTTTAATCTCTGACGGAGTAGTCAGAAAGGACAGATCGCTAGGTTTTGGGATCCAGGCATATTTCTTTGCTTCAAACATGCACATCTGGGTATCCGAATACTTTTAACCATTCCGTTTATATATTCTCTTATTAATGAGATTGTTTATAAAAAAAACTAACTAGCTAACTTCCCACTGTATCTCTGACGGAGTAGTCAGAAAGGACAGATCGCTAGGTATCGGGATCCAGGCATATTTCTTTGCTTCAAACATGCACATCTGTGAATCCGAATACTTTTAACCATTCCGTTTATATATTCTCTTATTAATGCGATTGTTTATAAAAAAAAAATTAACTAGCTAACTTCCCGCTGTATCTCTGACGGAGTAGTCAGAAAGGACAGATCGCTAGGTTTCGGGATCCAGGCATATTTCTTTGCTTTAAACATGCACATCTGGGTATCCGAATACTTTTAACCATTCCGTTTATATATTCTCTTATTAAATAGATTGTTTATAAAAAAAACTAACTAGCTAACTTCCCGCTGTACCTCTGACGGAGTAGTTAGAAAGGACAGATCCGGTATCCGAATACTTTTAACCATTCCGTTTATATATTCTCTTATTAATGAGATTGTTTTCTGTACCTACTCATAAATATAAATGTGACTTTGTTTATTTTCAATTGATTTCAATGAATCTTTAACTGACTGAGCCTTTAACTCCTCGCGGATGTATAGGTTTTTTGATGAATAGTTTAATGACTTTGTTTGAAATTGTAGTTATATTTTGCATTTAATGGGGATTGACCAAAATGTATTTACCTTTATTTTTTTATTTTAGATTTTGAAAATAACTATGAAAGAATCAATTAATGGTACACGAAATATTGTCCTTAAATATCTTTTACTCGTTTTTGTTAGAGTATATAGATTGAAACAATTTGGTATACCTTTACGCTTAAGCTTCGATTTTACGCTGACAATAAATAGTAACATATGAGGTTTAGCAAGACTTCTAAAATCTTTAACTCATTTTCAACCAAACATTTATGCAGCCTATTTTCATTTTGCTGAGATATCAAACAAGTTAGCTGTTAAGTAGGTTTTAATATGTATTGGTGAGATAAATAAATTTCTTATTTTTACGTCAAATTTAAGAATAGCGACATTATATCTTAGAGCATTCTCAAAAATAACAAAGAAAGCGTATTATTTTTTTGAAGCAACGTGATATCGTCAACCATTAGTCATCACAAAAACAAAAATGTACCACCATAGAGTCAGTTTCCGTGAAGGTTTTGAATAAGTCATAAGGTACGTTATGCGTATATTATTCATAGCCGAAATAGTCAAAAAGATATTTAACGATGTTGAAATGTGCGAAAATCCTTTTCATGCAAAAAGAAGGCAAAGAAAAAAATGCTTATATGAATATATAATTAATGATGCTATTGAAGGTAAAAGGATAAAAGGACGACACGATATTTTTTTTTAGTTGTCTACGCCCTAATTTTGGGCACGTAAAGGAAATTTAGTCCATACAGCCTTATCGTTAGTAGTAAAATTTACGTTGTATTTGTCATGTTCCGTCCTTTGTCTACATGAAGTGCAGTTTTAAGTACTGTGTCCCTCTCCAAGTAAAGCGATGCAACGTTTATTAGGGCATTCTATGGAGATTTGGAAGTAACGCAAAAACCTTTCAACTCTTTTTTCAACTCGTTTTTGAATGGGCTGAATCTACCAACAAAAATGTACTCTAATTTTAAAAAATAATATACGTCCGCCATGCGTCTTGTTTTATATTCGCGCCAAAAATCCGATACGACAACAATATTCGCCGGTTATTTTTTTTACTAATAAAACGTAATTTTTGTTCTCTTCATTAGGCATTTATCTTTTAAATAACAGTTTAATATTAGCGTAACGTATTATCTAAGTATTAACGGAAAATATTCGAATGTCATTAGATGAAACCTGCTCGTTCATTCTACCAGTTCTATGATGACCATTATGTCTAGACGATACTATCATTGTAGGATGCTTGTAGTGTAAACACATGATAAAGTGTGTAAGCTAAGAGAATTCTACATTCCTGAAGTAAACCATCAGAATTTATCATACTTTTCGGGTATTAAACCTGTTTTTAGGGTTTCATACTCAAAGAATGAAAAGGGACCCTATTACTAAGACTCCGCTGTCCGTCTGTCTGTCACCCGGCTGTATCTCATGAAACATGATAACTAGACAGTTGAAATATTCACAGATGATGTGTTTCAGTTGCCGTTATAACAACAAATATTAAATACAGATTAAAATAAATATTTAAGGGGGTTCCAACAACAAAGGGTTCTTACAACAAACGTTATAACTTTGCCGTTTTTGATCGATATTAATATCGGCAACGCTTCAAATATTAACAGAATATTTAGTTAGCTATAAATTTACTTTAAAAATAAATAATTTAATTAAAATAAAACACAGAGAAATCTCCCATTAAAAAAAGTACGGGTTGCACTCCGGGAGTGCCGACAAAAGTGAAAACTAAATTTATTAATAATTTACTTATTATTCCAGAGATTTTATCTCATCTAAAAATTTGCGTAAATTTTTTTTTGCTGTTTTTATAGATAAGGTAAAGAACACTTCGTGCGCAAGCTCGACTCTCGCACTTTGACGGTTTTTTTAGCCATGGTTACACTTTTGGTGCCTGATGTTCGACAAATTCGTAGATAACATATAATTTGAAACGAAATGGTTTAAAATTTCATAAAAACTAGTTTTCTTTCAAAAGTGAACTCCTTGCGAAATATTTATAACCAAAGTTTCACCAACTGGCAGAAATATATTCAATAAAATTTATTATTCACCGTTTACATTTTTTATCATTATAGGAAAGTTAAAAGTTTTAATGGAGGGTCCATTGAAACTTTTAACTTTCCTATAATGATAAAAAATTGAAAATTTTCTTTCAAAAGTCAAATCTTTGCGAATTATTTATAACCAAAGTTTCACCAACCGGCAGAAATATTTTCGATATATATTCGTCATTTACCATTTACATTTTTTATAATTATAGGAAAGTTAAAAGTTTAAATGAAGTTTGGTATGTATGGTAGAATATTTTAAATGTTATTAAGAAATGAGATACAAAATCTTCCAAGTAAGTTTATAAATTTCAAAGGTATCTAAATTGTTAATTATATATTCTCTTAGAGAATTTCATTGTATGAGTTCTGAATATTGAAGCGCTCGTGACCCCGCGGTCTCAGTGTTTGTAAACGATCACTGAGTTAAGCAACTTTCACTATGGCTGGTACTCGGATGGGTGACCACTTTGTGGCATTTACATTTGCGAGCGTTTCCGTGCTTCGGAAGGCACGTTATGCCGTTGGTCCCGGTTGCCAGAAAATGGCAGTCGTTAAGCCTGGTTGAAGGCCTTATGGGTGGCTTAAAAATTTCAACAGCAGGTAGCCACAACCTGCGTTTGTCTATTTCAACACGGCAATGGGCTCACCACCTATTACGTGAAACAGGAATCCACACGGTGAAAAGTGGGCATATAATATGCCTCTGCCACTCCTTCGGGGATAAGGCGTGATGGATATTTATTTTAGTTCTGAATATATTGATTTAAAAACTTTACAGCAGACAGCTGTATAAACTTTGGAGCAGTACGTTTTTCTTTCTTCCTATCATTTTTACTGAAATTATAATTTTAAGAAAACAGTTTTAGAAAAACTGATTGGATACTATTAAAAGAAACACTTTCAAAGTTGAATATCTTTATATTGAACTTTGAGGAGGTTTCCTACCTTTCTACCTTTTCTTTCTTAAATACTATCTTAAAACAACAACAGGCGATCCTCACTATCGCTGAGAAATTTCTGGCTGTTAGCCATAAGGTTTTCTGCGCTTTTGTGGATCTTGACAAAGCATTTGATAACGTAAGTAAATAAATATCCATCATGCCTTATCCCCGAAGGGGTGGCTGAGGCATATTATTTGCCCACTGTTCACCGTGTAGATTCCTGTTCCACGTAATAGGTGGTGAGCCCATTGCCGTGTTGAAATAGACAGACGCAGGTTGTGGCTACCTGCTCTTGAAATTTTCAAGCCGCCCATAAGGCCTTCAACCAGGCTTAACGACTGCCATTTTACTGGCAACCGGGACCAACGGCTTAACGTGCCTTCCGAAGCACGGAAACGCTCGCAAATGTAAATGCCACAAAGCGGTCACCCATCCGAGGACCATCCATAGTGAAAGTTGCGTAACTCAGTGATTGTTTACAGAACACTGAGACCGCGGGGCCACGAGTGCTTCTTTCTTAAATACTATCTTAAAACAACATGGGCGATCCTCACTATCGCTGAGAAGTTTCTGGCTATTAGCCATAAGGTTTTCTGCGCT
Source organism: Thumatha senex (assembly GCA_948477245.1). Lineage (NCBI taxonomy): Eukaryota > Metazoa > Arthropoda > Insecta > Lepidoptera > Erebidae > Thumatha > Thumatha senex. Next base: position 27,478,948 of record OX419728.1, read on the forward strand.
TTTGTGGATCTGGACAAAGCATTTGATAACGTGGTGTGAGAAACTCTGTGAAACACAAAAAAACAAAATTTATACCACTAAAATGGCAGACAAGCATACAGCCCACTTGAAGGAAAGTGGTCACCATTGTCTATGGACGTGTGCAACATCATCATCATCCGAGCGTCTGTCCCAGTTGCGTCTCGCGACGCCCGGGGTCCGCTTTCCTACATTTTCTCCTCCACTTCGCACGGTCGTCGGAATCCCCTGTAGTGAGACCATTGGCACGCATGTCATCCCTTACGACGTCAAGCCAGCACTTCTTGGGTCTTCCCCTCTTACCGGGACCCGTCGGGGCTGACATGGCCAGACATTTGTTTCCCACGTAGCCCGGCGGTTGCCGCAAGACATGACCATACCAGCGAAGTTGACACTCTTGCAATTTACCTGCAATGTCACGGACGTGAAGGCTGCCGAGGATGCTAGAGTTCCTTACGCGGTCCATCCGCGTGACTCTACACATCCACCGCAGCATCTTCATTTCCGTGACGCGCAGCTCCTGTTTGTGTTGCTCCAATAGTAAACTCCAATAGTTATAATAACATAGTATAAAAAAGCGCCTACGACTGAGACAGTAATGATAGTATCAAACCATGTTGTGTTAAAGTACGTACTATTATTTTGTTGAAGAACAAATGGCAATTGCTTACCTTAGTTTAAAGTATGTATTTTATTAAAAACTAGCGGACACCTCGAGGTTTCACCGACGTAGTGCTTGTTCCCGTGGAGGCTTGAAAAAGTCTTGAGTCTTGGTAAAATCGGTTCAACCGTTTCAGAGAAGCCGCAACAAACACACAAGATATATAGAAAAAAAAAATTAAAAGATTTGTGTATGTACTTTACCGTATTTACGTTCATATGCATTTAGTGATAATCTGTTAATTGGGAATTATAAACCGACACTTTTTTATTTGTTTAGATGATTTTGGCATGTGTCTTTGTTCAATAGGTACTCGTTTGAACTATGACACGAAAACAAAATGTTATACTCCATTTACACTCTCGCGCAAGTCACGAGACGAGCTGCGAGACGAGCCGCGAGTGTAAACGCAGTATTTTGGTACATTTTCATTCAAGCTCGCGGCTCGTTTCACAGCTCGTCTCAAGCGAGTCAAAATGGGGAATACAATTACAAATAACACCACTACCAAAAAAGCTTAGGTACGATGTAATATATCTTTGATATACTTTAATACCTATTTTACATTTCTAAACTACAGCCTCCGGGCAATAAATAACTAATAATCTACTTAAATACTAATAATTTAAACATGGCAACATTAAAATATTTGTCTATTTTGAATTGCTAATAAGGTTTTAAATATGTATGTCGCCCACGATCCGCCTCAACATTGTTGATAAAACTAGAAGTGAATATAACTCGGCGGGGCTTTAATTGTGTTACCAGTTGACGTCATGGCGTTAATAGGTCTTGATTACTAAGATATATATATATATATTGTGATGACTCGAGAATGTCTCGCTAAGTTGATGGCCGTTTTGACGTTTGTCCTTTTATGAAGTTTCATATTAATGACAATTACATTTTATTAGTAAAAATATGTGATTAGTCGACAATATTTAGACTTAGAGATTAGAGGGTATTTATTCTACGGTAGAAAACAGAGTACTAATGTAAAATATCATCACAATTGTTTGTCTAATTTATTGTGAAAGCGACTACATAGGCGAGCTACCTTGCTAGTACCAAACAAAAACAAATCCAATTATAAAACATGAATACGTACGTATACGATTGTGGCTGTTGTCAAACTTTAAAGATATAATGACTTTGAGGTTGCTCTGTGGAGTTTGGATCATTCGCAACTGTAGAATTACAGGGACCTATTTAAAAAAGAATAATTTGACTTTATTTTAGGAAACTACCTAAATCTACTAAATTTTATTAAAATACGAACCGATTTTGTCGTAGGTAGCTGTCAAAATAGGCCCATAAAGAGAGTTTTTTAAATTAAATCTATAATTCTCTAATTGCGCTATATGATCATGGTATTTGTTGGTAGACGTCATTGTTTTCTTTTTTTTTCTTTTATGGCCTGGTTTCTAAGACCTTTTAGTCTGACATCATTGTTTGTAATGTTATGTAACTAGAGCTGTGCTGCGCTTTCAGTTTGTGATGCAAATTGTGAAACGATTTTCTCGATGATACGAATTCTATTAAAGAGGTTCTCGCTGGTCGCTATTCATAAAATATATAGTTCAGGCCACATTCACCTCCATAATTCGAAGATCCCTTAAGGATCTTCTTGGCTATCGTGAATATATATCGCTTTTCGTTGGGTTCGATGTTTCAGATGGGTATTTTAATGGTAGGTCGGTCCTTTGGGAGGTAAACGTCCGGACATGGTAAAACTACGTTAACTTTAGTATATGCCCTTGGAGATTTCAATTTGTTTATTGTTATTTGTACAATGAAGTTGGACACATCAAGTTTTTACCAAATTTCCGGAAGAGTTCGCTTCGTTAACTTTTGACAACTAATTGAATCGTAACTAAATGGATGAACATCTAAATAGATAAATAAAATAGCTGTTTGAATTCTTAATTAACAGCTTTTTTTAAACGCACATGATAGTATAAAAGGTTTACATAAACTGCCATTTTTAATGGCAGCCACTACCTCAGTTGAAACCTTATGGGCGGCTTGAAAAATTTCAACAGCTTATCGCCACAACCTGCTTTTGTCCATTTCAACACGGCAATGGGCCCACCAACTGTAACGTGGTGTATGATAGTATGCCTCTGCCTACCCATTCAGGGATAAAGACGTTACAATATGTATGTACTTACATAAAAAAATCAATTTTTAATATTCTTGTCTGTCTGCTTGTCCGGCTAATCTCTGAAACGACTGGGACCGATTTAACGGGATTTTTACTAGAAAAAAGCTGATGCTGATGACTTAGTCTACATTTTATCCCCGTAATCCCACGGTAATGAGCACAGCGCAAGCGAAATCACGGGGCGTTCGCTCGTTTAATATAGAACCGGACTACTGCAATAAGAGAAAATTTTTAGTGATTGTATTGACAAGTAGTGTTGAAGATGACTCGTGTGAAGGCTTAGCACGTGTCGACTGAAAGTCACAATTGGATGTTCTGGGATAGATACTATAAACTTTATTTTATCTTTCCTATTGGGATAGATAATATATTATATTACCTTTATAGTATCTATCCCAATCAATAAGAGCATGATTTTGAACAACTTCTGTCTGATACCACCAACTAGGTGGGATCCACAGTGACTTGAGAAATTAAATCCTTCCGAAAAATCTCAAGTTCACAGTTTCAATTGTTATTTTTATTAAAATAGGTAGGTAATTGCCTATATTCCCTTAATATTACAAAAATATTCAAATTAGTTTCTTAGATTGCTCTACAGTTTCAAAATCTAAAGTAAACACCTCTGGTGTCGCAAACGTCCATAGGCTACGGTGACCACTTTCCATCAGGTAGGCCATATGCTTCTCTGCCTACTCAGTGGTATCAAAAAAAAAACAATAAGGGTAATCAATTTTGGTAAACTCCCAACGAAATATACCAGCTGGCGACACTGCCGCAAGGTTTAATGTAAGCTAATTTTGAAAATGCTTGAAGAATAATATAGTCTGTTCACGAATCTATAGAAACGTGACGTCATGCAATTACTTGCTTAGAATATCTTTAGTCATCATTTTAAAATACCTAATTTCGATTCTCATTATCTGACTTTTTAAAAATGGCTCTTATAGTTGCCGCACTTACATACTAATATGTTGCTAAAAGCAGCCTTCAATTTTATTAATACTTTATAAAATCTATTCTTCAAATTAGGACATTGAAATTTTAACAGAAAGGTCAAAAGTACTCGTATACCCAGACGTGTAAGTATGAAGCGATTAATGAATCTGCAGGAAGCGAAATAAGCATGTATGGATCGCGAAGCCGGGCGATCTGTCTTCTCTGACTACCCCATCAGTAATACAGCGTGAAGATAGTATGTAGGGCATTGAAAAGCTATATTTGTGGTCCGAGGTACCTATTACCTTAATTTGACCGCGCGGGCGGAGCCGCGGGTGTCAACTAGTTTCTAAATACATACATATTGTACATAAATCACCCAAAATCAAATGTAAACATTTACAGATAACACACATATTTAATCCAAGCTTTTCGAACCCGAGACTTCAGCAAGGTCAGTAGCATACACTACCCCTGTGCCCAATAGGCAAAAAAAAAAGTATCTAAAAGACTTATAACCTACTTAAGTTTTCCCGTACCCATTTCCCACAGGAACCTTTTCCCACGAAAAAGTAACCAATACATAGGCTCATTTTTTCCGAGTGTCAGCTGCCTCTACAGAAAATTTAATCCAAATTAGTCAAGCCGTTCAGTCGTGTAGAAGTCCCAAACAAGACACGCTCACAAACTTTCGCCTTTATAAATATTAGTACTGATATTAACATTTATAAATCACCATCGTTAAAGCAGATTATTTCGTTTTCGTAATTCGTTCCGAGCAAATTGAAATATTACATGTAACTTACTTAAATGATTAAATAGAAAGTCAAATCATCACGATCTAAAATTGATGAACTTTCTTGTAATGACAAACGGCAAAGAGAGCATTACTTTTACAACCTACACACTAAGTCATTCTCGGGCGACAAAAACTTTCACACAAATATGACTTGCAAAGCTAAAGTAATTGTCATGCTACAATTAGACGCAAATTCTGGCAAAAAAAAAAACCACTTGGATGTATTATATCCCTTATTTGTTATTGTAATTTGTTACATAAGAGAAATCTCACCGTTTAATATGCCACAGCCACCCCTTTAGGGATGAACGCGTGAATGATATTTTTGTTTTTATTGGCGGTTATAAGCTATATTGCCATATAATGCTATATAAGCCCTATTACGACGGACAAAATATAAAAGCGATCCGGCTAAGGGAATGCTCCGAGATGAATCTCTCATCGGGTGGCCAGATGTGAACTAAAGGTCAGTGTAGAGTAGAGATTCCTTTGCCCGGTGGCGTAAGTGTTTGTACTTACGATGACTGTCGCGCTAAGGTCTTTTTGTTTTTAACCTGTGGAAATGCCCTCGGATGTCATGCCGGACTCGAACCGGCTAAAACCACACAGTCCCCGCCTAACTGTCTATTGCCGGACGCTCCGGGTAACTCCTCGGAAAGATGTCCCAGAGCTCTTGGTAGACTTTGGCTACAACTCGGCCTCACCTAGGGTTTGGGTGTTATCCCGCTTCTTTGGGGGGTTAGTTCGGGTACTATCCCGCTTCTTGGAGCATGAGGCGTGCGTGAGATTTTCAAGTCATGCCGGCGTTTTGGGCCTGCTTCTGTAAGGACGGTGAGCAGCCCACCCGCCGTCCGCAGGCCCCCGGTCTTGGAGGCCGGTAGTCTTGGGCGAAGACAAGTCGGAACAGATGTCGGTACAAATATCTGTTAGGGGTGCTGTATATTTCCGAGGGGTCACCCGGGACTTACACAATAGACAGATGGAAAGGTAATGTGTAGTTTTAGTTGGTATGAGCATTCATGCCCGGCATAACATCCATGATGATTTCTACAGACAATAAAAGAATAAAAGGTTGATAGACGACCTAGTAGAGCTCGCAGGAGCCTTCTGGATACCTAAAAGTAGTTGCGATCTTTGGGAAGGTTACATGGCCAATGGTGGGCTTCAATCGGCTGAGATAATAATAATGATGTTGGTATTTTCAACCGTATCATTTTGTGTTTATGATTCAAGTAAAAATTTTACTTATCTTTCTGTTTATCTTAACCGCGCTTTAAGCAGCACGTGTTTACGAGCTTGGTCGTGAATTTAGTTTGAAGATCAGTGGGAGACCTTTGCACTTGTGATTAACTAGATTTTCAGTTTTATAGCTTGTGTTCTGAGAACTTATTTACAGTTATCTACACTAGATATAAAATCAAATTGGAATTTTTTTCTAACAAAAGTAACTAAAGTAGAAAAAGTACAGTAAATAGTTATATTCTCAGTAAAAGACGAAGACATCCAAGAAGTATAAAATGATTAAGGGATCCCTTAAAAATCTCTGAAACAAAAACTAACTCACCTGCTAGCTGTGAATCTACTGACCAAATGGCGAAGCAATGACGCAGAGGCCTTAGGACGCTAGGAGGTCAGACGGTAGCTGCTGTTTGCTGAAAATAACAGCGAACTCTAGACTCCAAATCGAAGTAGAATGTTAAAGCAACAGGCAAGACGCTAAGATGAATAGAAGGCACTGGTCTGAGATGCAATTCACGATCAAAATTTGCTAAAAATTATAAGGATTCAAGCAGTCAGTCATTTGCCATCAACATGCTATTTACTTTCAATGCATCTCTTTCGGCGCTGCAATTTTAAACAATGTGAATGAAAGTAAATCTTTCTCAGTAACACTTATCTATGTGTGTTAGTATAGTTTAATCTTTAATACCTACATTGCTACTCATTAAATATTAATAATTCTGACATTAAGAATCCCACACATTAGAAGTCAAGTTTCCAAACTAAATAATACCATAACTTCTACAAGTTCTCATGAACTTTCCAGAAGCCATTAAAATGTCATACACCCGTTAACCGTGTGAATGAAGTCTAGTGAGTACATTGTTTTAAATAGAGTATTTGTCAAATGACGCTCTTCTGTTAGGTGTTAGGTAAAAAATATCTTGCTCAACTTTCCCCGGCTAGAACCTGCGTCTATTCCAATCACCCAGATGCACGACTTAGGAGAAGCCGTTACTCTATTGGAGCGGAGGTTAGCGATAGGTCACAAAATTACACTTATGAACTTTAAGATTATTGCTTCTACATTTACATTTACTGCCAGATTCGCAACGCAATAGTTAGAGCCTGAGGAAGAACCTGGCAATAAAACTCGTGGCCACTGTTTTCTAACCACTACTCGTTACAATAGTTTTATTTACATGAAATTTGAACAAATTCTAAAAGTAGTTCCCGAGATTAGCCCAGTCAAATAAACAAACACTTCAGCTTTATAATTTTATATTAGATTTACGTCACGCCATATATTTATTTGAATTTACCATACAATACATCAAGTTAACAAAAATTCACATCCGTTAGACAACTCAATCAATTATAAATAATTAACAAAATCTCACGGAAACTTTGTGAGTAGTCCTCCTAAATAAATAAACACAATTCAAAGTTACACAATAAATAAGTGAATGAAAATTTGCACATTTATTCTTAATTAGGCCAAATTACTTAAGATTATTGTTACTTCTTTTAAAGAAGTATTATCATATACTAATTCCTTTATTAGATTTTTGAAGTGAAACTTCTTTATCGACTATATTATGATAACTTTGTCATATCTTCGAAGATGAGCATAATGAAGCATCATATTTTAACAATTTTTTGGCAACATATTATGTTAAGTTAATTAAAAATAAAACACCGTCTCCATAATGAGGCCTCATATTTAACAACCTTTTTGCACAATATGCTGAGTTAATTTAAAAAAACACTATAATGCTGGTATGAATTTAGGTATGGTTAGTATTAAACAACGTTGCTACTGTAGAAATAATTCTTGTAGCTTTCGCAGCACGATTTTCCAGAAAAAATACAGAACTCGCTGAAAGAGATAATATAAACAAATAACTCAAATATAAAATGACTAACATATTGGATAAGAACTTTCGTGACAGTTGATAAAAATTATCCCGACGTGGCTTGACGAATCTCTTGAAGAAGGACTTCCATTACGTACAAAAGTAGTCTACCCCATATACCTACTAATAATATAAACGCAAAAGTTTGTAAGAATGGATGTTTGTTACTCTTTCATGCAAAATCTACTGAATGGATTTTGATGAAACTTTACAATAATATAGCTTACACTTCAGAATAACACAAAGGCTTTTTATACCGGGAACAAGTTCCTGTGGGAAACGAGAACGGGAAAACTTCACCACGCATGAAGAGCCGCGGTCGTCAACTAGTTTATAATAATATACCATAATCTTTACTAATATAATATTAAATGCTTCCCATTAGTGTTAGTTGCAAACTAAAATAAGACATTTAATGAACGCACAACTACAGTTGAACTATTTGAAAACATCACATTCACTTAAGATGTTTTCCAGCTGTGATTTACATGGAAATTAATCGCCAGGAACCGTACCTAACGATATCCAGTTAACTTACGCTACTTAAATACGGTTCATTTGGTACTCATGTGCTCATTACACATAGTCGTATTTCACTTCAACGACGAAGTAAAATTATAGACATTTTAAGTTCTCATTTTGTTTTACGACCTTCTTGCAGCTATCTCTGCAAATGTAAGAATTATTACACAAGAATTATATACCGCTTTTTCACGAGAAATGACTCTTTGTCTACGTAAGGTGAAAAATTAATGGGTGATAATAAAACAAGTGGAAGGCGCGGTAGATTTTGGTTTGAATAAATTTTAATTTAAAATGGATGTTCTGCAGTGAACAATACCGCGAATTTGTTTTATCACAATGGTCTCTTTAGAATGCTACTTAAATTTTAAGGAAAATAAATCAGAAATGGAAAGTTATTATTGTAAAATATGGTTAATGGATGCTATTCCGGACTCCTACCGACTAAAACCACACGTAACCCATCTGCTAAGGCCAGGAGCTGAGTGAGTCTCTGAAAGATAGCCCCAGGGCTCCCGATCTCTACAGACTTCGGGTGTTTTCCGATTTATATAAACGTGTGTACTGGCCTAAAGAGAAAGGAAGTAGTCTTTTTTTTCGTGTTTTGTTTTCCTCATGACTTCTACCGACTAAAACCACAGGTTTCCCTTCCATCTGTCTAGAGCCCTCGGAAGGATAGCCCCAGGACAAACTTTTTGTATGTATGAGGTCATCTAAAACAAGTAAAAAATTGTTACCATTACTTTACGTTATAATTACACCCGTCCGTCCGGTTTTTATGGGTCCGTGTTTTTATTTCTGCAAATTTAAATTTTCAAAAAGAATAAGTAGACTATGCTTAAGCTAGCGTAGTACCGGGAAAATTGTGTTTTAAAGTTTTGAAAGCCTTTATACATATACCATGTATGAATTTCGTAAATTAAATTAAATCTGTGAAGATGCGATCACCGGGAAAATTGTGTTTTATAGTTTTGAAAGCCTTTATACATATACCATGTATGAATTTCGTAAATTAAATTAAATCTGTGAAGATGCGATCACCGGGAAAATTGTGTTTTATAGTTTTGAAAGCCTTTATACATATACCATGTATGAATTTCGTAAATTAAATTAAATCTGTGAAGATGCGATCACCGGGAAAATTGTGTTTTATAGTTTTGAAAGCCTTTATACATATACCATGTATGAATTTCGTAAATTAAATTAAATCTGTGAAGATGCGATCACTTCGAAAATTGTGCGGCGCAATGTTGACCGACCGAATACGTAACGAAGTGATACGCAATTTGGCAAGTTGGAATGAAACTGTCAACTAAAAAAGGCAGTGGACCGTTGGTTTGGTCACGTCCAACAAATGAGTGAGAAACTCAAAAATAGACGAAGAATATTTATTGTATGAAAGTAGGAGGAAGAAGGAGTCAAGGTAGACCGAGACACTCTCACACATGATTGCTCAAAAATGAAAAGGTCCAAGAGTCCAAGATACTCTGTTACCCAGTCGTGCATGTAAGAAACGATCAATGATTGTGCAGGAAACGAAATAAGTATGCATTGATCGCGAAGGCTGGCGATCTGTCCTGTGTGACTACCCCTTCAGTGATACAGCGTAAAGATAGATAGAAAAGCCATACGACACAATAATATTTTCTAAATAAAATAAAGTAGCCATTTAAAATAAACCGTAAGTAAAATTAAATAAATTAAGCATTATTATGTGTTTTGAACACGCTATTGCTGCCGGATTTCCGCCATTACTTTCACTTTTTTTTTACGAATACTTCTCATGTCTCTATCTAAATATAAACGCAGAACATATTAAATAATTAATTTAGTATCTATAGTTTTACATCTGCCATCTTAGTTTAAATTCTCGTCTTTTTTTAAGGCTTATCCTCCGCCATTATTCTCTACTGTCGTAATAAGCTTAAAATCTACTGGATGCATTAACATGCGAGTTTCAACACTAGATTTTGTTTGTGTAATGTTGTTTTGTGAAAATTCGTTGAAATATGACGGCAATTGTTCAATATGTCGGAAAATATCAGCCAACTGAGGGCTTTCATTAAGAATGGTTATTGAGTTTAACTTGTGTAAATCCTCATGGATTCTATGGCCAGATTTTCACTGATTAAAATCACACGGTACCCTTCCATGGCCAGGATTCCCGGGTAAGTCCTCAGAAGGATAACCCCAGGGATCTCGACATATTTGGTCCACAGCTGTCTTGCCTCTGGTGCGGGTGCTATCCTGCTGCTTTCAAGGGTTCGGGTGTTATGTAACTTCTGTCGCGGGGGGGGATGAAATATGTGTGTTTAGGTCTTGCCCCACGTCACCTTCTGTAATAACAAACAAAAACCTTGCCACTTTTCTAGTTATTGAATTAAAATAACACGGCAATGGGCTCACCACCTGTTACGTGGGACAAAATTGCATACGGTGAAACGTGGGCGTTGAATATGCCTCTGCCTACCCCTTCGGGGATATAGGCGTGACAATATGTATGTATGTATGTATTGAACTAAAATGAGCCTAATAACCCATATATAGCATACATACCTTTAAAAAAATACGACCGGAATGTCATATATTTTGAAGCGAAACTTAAACTATGTAACAATTTCATTTGCTAACAACTAGACTCACATAAATAACAAAACTGTGTTTCAATTTTTCCGACAATTAAGTTTTCTATTGTCGACGAGTAACATGTTATTGGCAAGCAAAGCTAGAGCGGGTTGCTAGAATGAAACACCTAGGTCCGTATTCCTGAACGTTTCTCAATACTCACTCGACGCTTGAGAGTAGATTTTATAAGGCCAAATCTGGCCTCAAGCGTTGATTGAGTATTGAGAAACGTTCTGGAATACGGACCCTAGACTCTAAACAATCTAAGTAAAAATGTCTAACAAGTTTTAAAACTCTTATTATAATCAACATCATGACAACAATGGGGTAGATATTTTGAAGTTTACCTCTAAGCAACTATTAAATTTTACCGTTCGAGATATTTCACCCCTCGAGATATTATCGTCTTAGTATAAAAAGGGAATTCCTATAAAAACCATGACGCATGGGAGAAGCAGGGAATAAAGCTTTTAAGTACATGTTTTTTCAGCACTTTACATTTCACCACGCGGAAAAGTTACGGACGTCAGCTAGTATCTAACTAAATATATGAAGCTAAAGAGTTTGTTTGTTTATTTGATTCTGTCTGCTGTAGATGTCTGTCTGTTTGTTTGTTTGGTTGAACGCGCAATTCTCAGGAAAAACTGATCCGAATTATAAATTATTTTTGTGTTGGTTAGTCCATTTGTTTTGGCTATATAACATCACGCTACTACCCAAGAGAGCAGAACAGTACATAAATGTCAATAATCAGATCAGAGAGAATCAAATTTCCATACATTTTTGTAAACGTAATATTATACGCTACTGGATTAAATGGATGCGATGGGGATTCAAAGTATATCACGAGCGAAGCCGCGGGGGTTAGATAGTGTATTATAAATGTTAAAGCTTGTAAAGATATTTGTTAGTCAATCACACTCTAACTCCAGAACCATTTTCGGTGAAAAGCTACATAATTTTTATATTCCTGCGTGAAACGGGTACGTAAACTTTACCAGAACCACAGATAATCTTAATAATATTATAAATGCGAAAGTTTGTATGGATGTTTGTTACTCTTTCGCGTAAAAACTACCGAACGGATTTTAATAAAACTTTACAATAATATAGCCTATACATCAGAATAACACATAGGCTACTTTTTATCACGGGTACAAGTTCCTGTGGGAAACAGGAACGGGAAAGCTTCTCTACGCGGGCGAAGCCGCGGGCGTCAACTAGTATAATATAATTCTTCCAGAACCTAGTCACCAATAAACATTTAACAATTTTACATGTAGTGAAAGTCAATTCATTTCCAGTCTCCAAATGCAGTAGTACTACATACCGAGGTACTTGGGCGAGGAATTCAAAGCCTCGTCACAGTGATTTCAGTATGCGGTCGTTAATTAAACGCGAAGTAATAGCTTAGCTTTTAATTAACGATCACTTGCGTTTTGTTAATCATTGCAGGAAATTATGAAATTATGAAATGTAGGTACAACTCATAGACAAAATAATATTTTCGACCGAGAACCTTGAGGTAATGGCCAATGGTTTGATTCTGTTCCTACTTAATTTAGATTTTTTTGATATTAAACAGGATTACTTTAATACACATAAATTCACTTTAATATAAATCAAGCACTAAATATGAAATCGTGAAAACGTATTAATGGTTAATTATCGTCAAAGCTAATCTGTCGTAACACAGTATTAAGAGACTGTTTGTTTTCCGAATAAAATAAAATTAAATAGGTTATTCTTACCCGGCTTTACCGGCTTCCAGCTGTCTAACCAGGAAAAGACTCCGTGTGTGTTAAGTCGACCCGCAAGCGGCGTGTCGTTCTTGAGGCTTTTCACCCGTCAAATTAAGTTATGGGTTGTATTTTAAAGGACCTTAAAGTTTTTAAAGAACACCGCGAAACCTGCCATTTTAAATTAAAATACTCCCGAACCAAAAATTTCCACTATGTACTTGTTAAGACCGTACTAACACAAACATGGCATAATACTATAATTTATGAAGCACAGACATTTACAAACAGGTTAAAGTTATGTTACTTCGCGTTTCCGCAGGGCTACGAGCGTATCTATATCCATCCCATCACTTATTAAAAAAAAATTCAAGGAATAAAAGAAAATTCATTATCCTCGGCTATCTGTTGTTTTAGCATTAATATTATTTAAAAGTGAAGTTCATTAGCTTTGTCTGAACAATTTCCACTTGCTCACCAACAATTTACATATTTCCTCAGTAACAATGAGTTAAAAGCGAAATTAATGAAAGTTAACAACTTAAATTATTGCCGTGCTATAACTAGGGAAATTCTGATTCAAATAGTATTTGGAAATTCATTTTACGGTTTAAAATATGAGGAGATTGAAATTATTTAACGATCTTGACAATTTTCATGCTGACTGAGAGTGACAGATACTCATATTGAGTGGCAAATTAAGCAAATAGTAGAAATTTAGTTTTTCATTTTTTTTGTCAAAAATAGTGAATGTGTTTTAGTACGAATTTTCGTTTTAAGACTCTTTTTGGCACTTTTAAAATACATCGATTCTGTTTCAGAAAACTTGGAACTAATAGATTAATATATACTTTTAAAGAATCGACTGGTTTAGTGGGGCAGTGGTAGCATTTACGATTGCCAGAAGACATGTCTACTAATTCAATCGCGTCAGAAGAGAATAGAAATCGTCGCTCAATAGAGAGCCGACAGAAAAAAATGACAGTTTTCGTAGTCTACTATTACAATTGTGCTCTAATAGAATTCTCTCAGCCGGCCGATAGAATGTTATTAACACGTGTAGCGCCTGTAAGTAGAGCTCTTAAATTGCATTTTTAGTAGTCCATAATAATATTTTGATAGCTAAAAACAGCTTTTATCTCTATTTTGCTGTCTGCAGCTTGAGAAGTGTGATTGTAAAATGTATAATAGTTTTAGTAGACTACCTAGTTTTGGACTAATCGCAATAGAACCGCTATAGAATAGAATTAGAACGGTTTTCTAAAATAGTAGACTCGGCTCCCAGTACTGAGGTACGAGTACAAATATTTGTGTGATTCGCAAATGTTTGTTTCGGAACTTGGATGTTTTCTATATAATCATCTTGATAACTTAACTTTAAACCTCTATTGTAAAGGAGGTCAAAAGGCTACCTACTACATATTTTACATATTTTGCAACTGCCGTCGGACCTTCTGTGTACAAGAGCCTCTTCCATTAGTAAGCAGGTGCAATAGCCTGCAGGTGAAGTCGACTTGTTCCACCCTATAACTATTGAGTCATAAAATAAGCGTTATTTTAATAAATAAACCAGACTTCTTCATTTATTTGCCTTGTGTAGTTATTATAGTTTAACTACAAAACGGATCGCCATCTGTAAGCGGAAATTAAAAACGCATTTACTTACAGACAACTCGCATTAAGTATAGGAGTTCAGGATAGTAAAGATTGATTGTCTTATTCAGTGCATTCATTTATGTCTAGTTCTAGCTTTCATAGAATATGTCTTAGTTATAAAAAAAAAGTGTGTGTAGCAGAGTACACAGGTAAAAAGTGAAACTTCTTTACGACATTTTTTTACAGCCATAACATTTCTCTCATACGTCGATAAAGAAATTTCACTTCAATAAATATTAAGGAACATTTTTTATACGTTCTCTAGGCCAAACTAAGCTAATATAAGCTTGTGGTATGGGATCTAGACAACTAATAAACATAAAAAAAAACTAAACTAACTATCTTCACGCTGTATCCCTGACGGGGTAATTAAATAATATAATATATAAGTATGTTTATTAGTTAACTAATAAACATACTTATATATTTCTAAATAAATACTCACTATACATAGAAATCATCCAAACTCTGATACAAAAATTTGTTGATTACACAAATATTTGTTCCAACCTTGGAACTGAAACCGAGACTTCAGCGCGACAGTCGTAAACACTTACTCGTTTACACGCCAGTTAATCAAGTTTTGGATGTATTTATATTTATTTATTTATCTATCACGCCTTATCCCCGAAAGGGTGGCAGAGGTATATTATATGCCCACTTTTCACCATGTGCCTTCCTGTCGCATGTAACAGCTGGTGAGCCCATTGCCGTGTTGCAATGGACAGTCGCAGGGTGTGGCGATCCGCTGTTGAATTTTTTTAAGCCGCCCATAAGGCCTTCAACTTGGCTTAACGACTGCCATTTTATTGGCAACCGCAACCAACGGCTTAACGTGGGTGGTCTAATGATGCATATTATCAAAATAAAACTCTAATATCAGTTGTTCAGTGCTTCAACTCACAGGAATGTCTATAACTGACGCGTAATTTAGGAAGCCTGGTTTTTTTGAGACCAATATTTGTCCATTTCCCTGAAAAATACCCAGGCTTTCTAAATCAAGTGTCCAAACTTCCACTTTCTACTACATAGTGAGTTAATAAACATTTTAAAACAAAGTAACTTACTTAGCTAGCTTATAAATGACTTCTAAAAAGAAATACTATTTCCAATGCATACCTAGTGTAGCTAGTTTTGAGGTTTCTCCCGCATATTGCGGCGCCGTGTTCAAGGGTTAAGTTCGTTAAGTTAATAGTACTTGTATGGCTCTTAGTTACAGGCAACAGTTACACTGTTCCTACTTGGTGCAACAAATATATTTTAGGTTGATTTATAATCTGGGAAATCTGTGAGTATATTTTTTTAACGTAGTAAACAGATACTCTCCTTTTCTATGGTCGATTATGAAAAGTTAGTCTTTGCCGTATAGAGGTCTAATTAACTTAATAACTATCTTCACGATGTATACCTGACGGGGTATAGAGAGAGTAATAGAGGTCTAATTCGGCCATTAAATTAAACTCTTCCTTCCATTCTACGAATATAAGATCTTGAACCAATTGGTACTTTACGTACAGATTAATCAGTTTTCGACGCTAAATTTTCCAGGAGTTTTATAATGTTTTTTGTTTGTAGTGTCATCGCCCGCCCCAGTAGGCAAAGACGAATTAGTCTTTTATATTTCCTTTACTAGTATTTTTTGCAAAGTAAATATAAAAATCTGGTTTTTTTTTTAATATCTACTTTATATAATCTAAAGCTTTTGACACGCTAAGGTGTATTACTCTAATCCTATCACAAGGTGTAAACAAAGCGCTCTTATCTGATAAAGTAAACACATCGGCGCGTGCCGCAACCAATTTCGCGATGCCTTTGAGACGTGTTACATTAATGTCAATCTACTACAGTATGTACATAAACAGAAACAATGAGGTACGGTGTTAGAAAATGTTAATTTTATTCGTGTATTTTGTTACAGCTAAGGACTTGCGCATATATACAACTTTTGCATCGACTAAACTCTTTTGTAGAGCTTCGTAGTTCTCGTGATTTCCACACAACTAAACTGTTTAATTGATAAAGGTGCGCATACAATTGATGCAGTCGAGCGTCGATTTTTATTATATCCTCTAATCAACCAGTCTTTATTCAGCAAGGCTCGAGTCATGGTGTTACAAACAATGTCAATTAACAAGAAAGTCCTAGTTTGTGCCTGGCTTTATTAGACATATTAAATGAGAAAAAAAAACTGTGTACATCCTATACTCAGTGACAGATTATCTAGTGGAATATTTGATACGTTACATTCTACGCTAAAAGAGCACCCAGATAAGATTTTTTCTACGGTATTAATAAATTCCTCCGTGTTGTCCGTAACAGACGTGGTGTTGCTTTAAATGCTTTTGCGAGACTGACAGTTGCGGATCGACAGTTTAGTCGATAGTATGTGCACATCAATGCAATGCCATACAAATTAAGCGTTTTATCGATAGTTGTACAACTTTTTAATCATAAGTTGATCGATACAGCTTTTTTACTTTTTTATCGAACAACTATCGAATAACAGAGACAGTATGCGCAATATAGTCCTATAGACATATGATACACGACTAAATAGTTGTTCAACTACAAGTTGTATATATGCGCTAGCCCTAATTTTATGCCTCTGCCGGGTATAGCAAAGGCATATAATATATTTCCTTTCTTCGAGGATAAAGGCGTGATATAAAGGCTGATAAAGAAAGAACAAAATCCCTTACATGATCCTACTTTATTTCTTATGTTTCATTCTCTATGCATTATGTGGTGGTAATAGTCTCGTCCTTGTTATGTGCCAATTTTTCAATTAAATGTTTTGAAACTTTTGCGATTTTCATTCATATTTATGATATTTCGGGTCTTATTCGCGACGTATATTATTAGGTACATAGCCTACCTTATACTTCCCGACATTTTGACCGGATTACACCAGCCGTGGTCACAGGTTGACTGATGTATGGTCGAATCCGGTCGAAACGTCGGAAAGTATAAGGTAAGCTTTGTATCTAATAATATACGTCGCGAATAAGACCCGAAATATCATAAATATTAATATTAATTTTACTATAATTGATTCTATTTGTAACCTACTACTGTACTTATCAGTAACTCTCTTATCCTCGAAGAAATATACAGAGCAACAATACAACATGCCTACATTTCAACGTATGCATTTTAGTCGCATAAAACAGGTGGTGAGACTATTAACTAACTAAATATCTTCACGCTGTATCCCTGACGGGGTAGTCAGAGTGGACAGATCGCCAGGCATCGCGATCCATGCATACTTCTTTCGCTTCCTGTGAGACTATTGCTGTGTTGAAATGAACAGGACCTGGTTGGTGAACCGTTACTGACCTTTTTCATCCATCCATTTCAACTTATGCATTTTAGTACCATAAAATAGGTGGTGAGACTATTGCCATTTTTATTCATATGGCCTTCAACTTAACCAATGATTTAACATGCCTTCCGAAGTATTGAAACGCTCGTAAATGAAAATGTCTTCCATCTAGGAAACAGCTGTAGCTGTATTTGTCAGAAATTAATTGACGAAATGACATTTGTGTAATTAGAAACGTCAAAATATAAGACAGTAGATATTTCATCTGTAAATTTCCGCGCTTTCAAGTCGTATGTTTGAGAAAATTGACAATCAAACTTTCACGTAGTTTTCATTATAGCAGCATTTTTTTTCTAATTTTTCGTTCCGTTTTTGTCTTTCTTATACTAATCTTTACATGTATGCTTAAATACCATCTCTTCTTTACAGCTGACGGAGTCCTCTCAACAGTAAACGTGGTGGAAGCGCTTCAGGAGTTTTGGCAGGTGAAATCAGCCCGTGGGGGAGGTGCGGCCGGCGGGGCTCTCGTCATTTATGAGTCAGTACCGGCCGCACACCCGCCATACGTATGCTATGTGACGCTGCCCGGAGGAGCATGTTTTGGGAGTTTTCAGGTAATATTACACAGTCATATGCTTATTTTTTTTTCAACATTAATTAACAATGGCATATTATGATACCATATAAACTTTAGATTTTTTAACTAAAGAGATATAAAATACGCGGCGCGTCGCTGACTTCCTTTACAGAACGAACAATATGGGAATTAATTTAACAATATGTTTACAGTATGGGGGTTCTTCAAAAGGGGTCTTAGAAGGTTTTGAAAGGGTCGGCAGCGCGAGTGCTGCACCTCTGGTGTTGCAAACGTCCATAGGCTACGGTGACCGATTTCCATCAGGTGGGCCGTATGCTTGTCCTCCACCTCAATGGTATAGAAAAAAACGAACCTTTATAATTTTGATTTCAATGTACGTAAATAGTAGTATGTTCACGTCAATCAATTATTGATGTATGGAAGCCAATGAGATGACATTAGTTTAAAGTGTGTAATGCACATTAGTGTGCAACTTATTATTTGTATATGACTCGTATGTAGTAGTGTAGGGAGTAGTGGGAGAAACTTGGCGACACAAGTTCGCATAGTAGTTAAGATGTCTATGATGTATACCATCCCCGAATTCGAGCACTGCACCTGGGATCGAGTCTGCTATATCAATCGTCGCTCAATAGATAGCCACCGGTACAATCTTGACAGATTTTCGTAGTCTACTATTACAATCGTACTACTGACTTCTATCGGTCGGCCGATAGAATCCTACTAGCAAGTACCGCGCCAGTGGCCGCTAGTCAGTTGTATTTTTAATAATCTACTGACATTTTGACAGCTAAAAACAGCGATTCTGGTTCTATTCTACTGTTTGTCAATAGTAGACTCGGGCCCCTGGTAGTGTAAAATGGCAGACCTAGGACTCTAAAAGTTGAGATTTTTGTTGCAATCGGAAATAATAAAACGATAATAAGTTCACATTTATATTAATATTTGCCATATTCCTAGGAATTAAATTATTTTTTGTTTATGTGTGTGAATGCTTCCAGACTTTCACTGCTATAAAAAGGCTACCCAGTATGTTGTGCCTTAGGTGCTAAGGCAGGTTTTTAGGCTGCTGTTTGTTATTGCTAATTAAGTACAATATAAACGGTACTTACATAAAATTAATATTTTATTTTGTTTCATTCTATCTGTCTGTTTGTTCTCGCTAATCTCTGAAGCGGCTGGGCCAATTCTAATGTGACTTTTACTGACATGTAGCTGATATTATAAGGAGTAACTTAGGTTACATTTTTTCCCCGTATTCCCACGGGAACGGTTGAATATGCGGGGCGTCCGCAAGTGCTTAATGAATCAAAGCTGAAGTTGAGTTTAAGTAATTAAAACGAAATCTAAACTTCAAAGTTTACTAGCAAACATGGCACCACGGTCTAGTTGCAACGTTATAGAACTTATCACGTACCACGTGACACTGCAGTGTAACAAGGCATTAACTAGGGCAAACTTCCGAGCAAGCACACTCAAACCCTGAAGTGTTTTGAGAGTTGTGTCGGACTTTGCACAGCTTTGGTCAATTTGCAATGAAACTTAAGCCTTTAGACGTGAAACTGTCATAATTTATTATCATGCGAGTTCTATAGTAACTTCATAATGCTGCAATAAATGAATCTGTTTGTCCTTGTCAAAGGCAAAAGCTCGTAGGCATGGTACAGTATATACATAACTTAAGTGCTCACCTTGTGAGCAACTGCAGCAGAAAAGGGCCGAGGACGGAGAAGAAGGGTCGCGGTGGCAAGGACCACTCCTTGTTCGCGCGCTGAGCCGCAGGTAGCCATGACGTCACAAGTGCTATATTCTAAAACATAGCCTGCTTTGGAAATCATTGATTGATAGCAGATCGGGATTGTGTGGCACTCACAGCCTTGGAGAAGAGCCATTAAATCACCACAGTGTTCCGCCTTGGCTCTACCACGCAGTAGGATAGGCCAGAAGTTAAATCACTGCGTCGACAACCAGAAGCTAATTGATATTATAATACCTTCTTATAATTTATCTTTGCATATTCCCAATTTCTTCCAAATACTACCTTAATTTGGAGCTGGTCCGCCTTTATTGGCTGCTAGGAGTAGCTTTGGTTTGACTTTTTATTTTCGGCTTTGTTGGGAGCGACGGCTTTGTTCTAACGGCTTTGATCTAACCTCCCAACTCCTTGATTGCCTCGTCTGTTGAGCAACTAGTGCATTGCTAGCAGATGAAGTCGCTTGAGTCCCTAAGATATTGGAGGGGCCCCTTAACACCATGATTTATTATAGTATCACGGGTGTAAGGTTTTTTTATTTGAATAAATTCTTATTACACAACTATAATTTTCTATGCTGCAAATGAAGGAATATTATATAGGTAATATTGTTAAATTATGTTCGTCTAGAATTGTCCTACAAAGGCTGAGGCTCGTCGGAGTGCAGCCAAGATAGCGCTGATGAACAGCGTGTTCAACGAGCACGAGTCGCGGCGGATCTCAGAGCATTTCATAGAGAAGGCGGTTGGTGAAGCGCGCGCCTCGTTTGCTGGAGATGCCGCTGCTCATCACCAGGACCCTAGTGCTGGGATTGCTGCGTTTAGGTGAATGTGACTGCTATATTTTTTGAAACCCGGTAGGGAGTGTTGTGCCTAAAATTGAGTTTATTTTTACTTGTTTGAGAACATTATTACAACACATAACTCCAAAGAACAACGTAAATTATTTATTGTAAGCCATACATACATTTTAAAAGAGCATCCATGGAGTTTCTAGCCTGATTCTTCTCCATGAACGGTAGGCTACCCTTGGAACTGGCAACCAGAATCACTCTCATTTTAATTATTGTCATAACTATTCGTAAGTGCCTAAAATGGTCCACATAAATAATATTTTTTTTGTATTTGATTGACTTTTAAAATT
Source organism: Thumatha senex (assembly GCA_948477245.1). Lineage (NCBI taxonomy): Eukaryota > Metazoa > Arthropoda > Insecta > Lepidoptera > Erebidae > Thumatha > Thumatha senex. Next base: position 27,500,024 of record OX419728.1, read on the forward strand.
TCATAGACATACTACTTTGGTGGTGACTGCCGTGCTCGGGTTTAAGCCCGGGTTGGTACATATATTTCTTAGATCTGCTGTGTTTGTTTCGGGGTTCGTGTATTTCCTATGTCTAAATCCCATAGCAAAAGTTTGAATTAATTTTATTTGTGCTAGATCGTGATGTATGAAAAATGGCCAAAAATATTTATTTTACCTAGGTAAGCTATGTAGAAGGATTTGGCCTACAGTCTCCAAAATTAATTTACTTATTTTTTTCAAAGTTGGCATATTTTTTAATAACTTCCAAGTTAAAACTCTTAAACCAAAAACATTTTTTTTAATTTTCACTATCCCATTACTCTGTCATTTATCAACAGGTATTTTTTGTTCCAAACTTTACATTTTGACCCTATTGCATTCACATTGCTTTCTACATTACCTACAATTCCTACAAGTCAAAAGGAAACAATGTGAAGGCAATATAAAAACCTAATGAATGTACTTTTTACAGGTTTATGTTGGAAGCAAACAAAGGTCGGACAATGCTGGAGTTTCAAGAGTTGATGACGGTGTTCCAGCTGCTGCACTGGAACGGCTCGCTGCGCGCCATGCGCGAGCGACAGTGTTCGAGACAAGAAGTGGTCGCCCACTACTCTGCTCGGGCGCTAGATGATGCCATGCGTGAACAGATGGCGAGAGAATGGGCTGCGAGAGAGAGAGATGCAGCTAGTGCAGGCGGTGGTGTTCTAAGAGCCGAACTTGCCCGAGCTGAGCGCGAGCTTAGGGCTGCCCGTCTTGCTGCGCGGGAGCTGCGTTTTCCAAAGGAGAAACGTGATATCCTGCACCTAGCCGCTCGCCTCGCTCCGCCCCCGCAGCAACAGTGATCTCATCGCGCCGCCAGAAGCGTCCTCGCCACATACACACTTTGTTATTTAAGTATAGTTATATAGTATAAGTGTATACGAGTTTTATTTAAAGCCTGTAAGACTTATGACATATGCATTCAAGAGTCCGAGACTACCAGGACTTTAATTGGTCGTGTTAATTAGTGTCTAGCACATAAGACCTTTTAGCCTTTTTGTTACCACCTCACTAAAAAGGCAACAGGTTCAAAATTTCTTCCGAATTTAACATCTAAAATAGACACATTTTATTTTATTAAATTTATTCGGCCCTTTAGACCAACCCCAGTTCCGTGCTTCGGAAGGCACGTTAAGCTGTTGGTCCCGGTTGCTAATAAAATGGCGGTCGTTAAGCCAAGTTGAAGGCCTTATGGGCGGCTTAAAAAATTTCAACAGCAGGTCGATGCAGCCTGCGCCTGTCCATATCAACACGGCAATGGGCTCACCACCTGTTACGTGGGACGAAAGTGCATACGGTGAAACGTGGGCGTTTAATATGCCTCTACCTACCCCTTCGGGGATAAAGGCGTGACAATATGTATGTATGTAAGACTTATATTTGCTTTTATAAGGATTCTACTCTAAAACTCTCTTCTAGTTATCAATCATCGTTATAAATGAATGCGAGAATTGCGTAGAAGTATAAGTAAAACTAAGTGTAGTTTTGCTCAGTCTTTCACATATCTCCGATTCCAACTACTGAATCGAGTCAATTTACCCAAAAACTGTTGGAATAACTTAATATACTACTTCAGACTTTTGGTTTTATAATTGCATTGAAGCCTTATATTGCGATTAGTTTTCTACCACGAAGTACCGACCTGGTAAGATCTGATATAGTATTTTGAAGTCAAGGTTATAGTGAGAGATGGGAAGCAGGTAAATCTCCAGCATATATACTGACCTAAAGCAATGGTAAATAGTTTACTTCTGTAAACTACAACCTCGTCAGCAAATTTTTTAATGGTCAGTGAACATCCTACTAATATTATAAACGTGAAAGTTTGGAAGTTTGGATGTTTGTTACTCTTTCACGCAAAATTTACTGAATGGATTTTGATGAAACTTTACAATAATATAGCATTCACATCAGAATAATACATAGGCTACTTTTTATCCCTGGAACAAGTTCCTGTGGGAAACAGGAAATCTTCACCACGCGACCGGATTCGCGGGCGTCAACTAGTAAGAAATATTTCTAATGTATCGAGTGAAGTTGGAACGAGTACGGTAAGTGTCATTTATATATACAGGCGACTTCAGACGTTTTCGGGTTACAATATCAGAGGCAGAGGCAAAAAGTGGTCGTTCGAGCTTGCGAAGCGAGTGAGTGATTCCACGCGATTAAGGTAAATAGAAGTTCAAACGACTAGACCAATTTGGATAAAATTTGGTGTGGAAGTAAATAACAGTTTGGTTTAATAAACATACTACTTTTAATCCTAGGAAAAGGTTCTTGTAGGAAACGACTAAGGGAAAACTTCACCACCCTACCAGAGTAGCAGGTGTAATATATAATCTATACTTTCTATACTAATATTTAAAAGCGTAGAGTTTGTTCGTTCAACAGTTGCAGTTTGAAAGTGTAACAAATAAATATAAAAGTTTTTTTTTTGTATATTGTGTGCCTTTGAGAATGCCGTGAGGCGAAACCGGTAAGGTTTATCAAGTAAATGTTGTGGAATAGTACAAGTGTTATTATTGAAAATGTGTAGCAAGTTCCACCAAGTGCCATCAATCAACAGTATAAATTACATATAAAAGATGTCTTTAGCTTTACAAGCCTAAGGATTACATAGTAATTGTCAACCTTGAATTAGTAAACTTGGGCCCAGATTAAATCATATTATTCAGAATTGTTCCGTACACAGACCTTGTCGTACAATTCTGTGCTATTGAATTTCAATATGCATTCGTGTCTTTTAATTACTAGGTACCTGGGGGCCGATTCCACTATTGACAAGCCGTAAAACAGAACCAGAATCGCTGTTTTTAGCTGTAAAAATGTTAGTAGACTATCAAAAATGCAAATGACTAGCGGCCACTGGCGCGGTACGTGTTAGTAGAATTCGCCGAATTTAGCCGGGTCGCCCTGAACAGCCCAAAGGCCTATCCTGCGACCCGGTTGGGATTAAGGCTTAACACCGCAGGGTTTAGTGACCCAAAGCCCCGGGAGTCCCACAAACCGTTCCTACTGCCCCTTTTTTTTTTTTTTTTTTTTTTTTTTTGTTTTGGCGATGTCCGGCTTGGACTTAGCCACGACGCAGTAAAAGGTTAGGAAGCGGTTAATATATAAAAAGGATTACGGAATTTCGGGAAAGGATCAAAATGGTTTGAAACAAGATTCTTAAAGTAATATTTAGATTTTTAAATGATTAACAGTTATAAATATAGATATGGTTTTATAAATATTAATATCAAGATTATGTAATAGGGTGTTAATACAAGATGGAAGAGGAACATGGAGGGATATTAAGGATTCGAAAAATTCTGTATGGTTAAATAGAGGGCAAGCGAAAAAAATATGGTTTAAGTCGCCTATATCTGAACCACATTCACAAATGTCACTGTTAATAATTCTAAATTTAGCAAGGTGCACTGGAGCACATGTGTGACCCAATCTCATTCTAGTTATTATTGAAGTTGTCGTTTTACCAAATTTGAATTTTGAAAACCAAGGTTTAACAGGTATTGTAGGCTGAATTTGACTGAAATGTTTACCTTTCACTTGGCTGCTAGTGTGCCAGTCTTTTCCCCAGGATTCAAGTAGATCCTTTTTAGAAAGAGACATTAAGTCAGAGCAGTAGTTTTTATACGGGAACAAATCCCCACATGAAACTGCCTCATTAGCAAGTCTATCCGCATAGTCGTTGCCAAAAATACCTTGATGACTAGGTATCCATAAAAACTTTATGTCTAAACCGTTAGATAAACATTTCTGTAACAGATTTCGACATTCAAAAACAACAGTCAAATGCTTTGTTTTAAATGGGAATCGCTGTAGAGCTTGTAAAGCACTTTTGGAGTCTGTGATGATTGCGGTCTTTGAGAGTTTTAATAATAATATGTATTCCAAAGACTTCAGTAATCCGAAGCATTCACCGGTAAATACTGATGTCTCTGGTGGGAGTCTAACTTTCTGGACTATCTTGAACTGGTGGTGATATACTCCTATTCCGACACAATCCAAATTACTATGCTTAGAAGCATCACTGTATATATGATGCCAATCTGGAAATTCGTGATTGAGATAGTAGTTGAAGTTGGAATTAGCATTAATGTCATTTTGAAGATCACAGTTTAGAATAATACAAGGTGAAATAGTTAAGGAATCATAAGATGTAGAAAAAAGGGGGAGACGAGAAGATCTGTGAGTAGGGGATTGTAGAGATAAAAATTTACGAAAGCTGCTAATAAGGCAAGGAACCTTCTTGTGAGACCAGTAACTGGAGGTTTCTATTACGTCTGAGAGTAATTGGAGTATATGATGTAAGGGATGGTTTGTGATTTGTAAAGATTGAAACACAAATCGGTCACAAAGATATTGTCTACGATGTATCAGTGGAGGTTCAACACATTCAACTTGAAGAGCGTTGATGGGGCTGGATTTCATACAACCTGATATAATTCGAAGAGCTTTATATTGAACACTGTCAAGTTTATTTAGGCCAACTATACCACAGGGTTCTAAAAGAAATGACCCGTAATCTAGAAGACTTCTAATCAAAGCGTTATAAAGAAGTTTTTGGGAAGTTGGATGAGCTCCCCACCAAACACCCGACAAGCATCTCAAGATATTTAAATTACGTTCACATTTTGCAGTAATATGGTAACAATGTTGGAGCCCAGATAATTTAGCGTCTAAAATAATTCCTAAGAACTTTGCATGCTCATAAACTGGAAGTCGTGAGTTTTCATAAAAAACTGATACGGTAGGAGGACACCGCATTCGGGAAAATAATACAACAGAACTTTTGGGCACTGATAGAGTTAGGCCATTAGTATCCAGCCACGTTTTAAGGGAATCAAGAGCTGATGATAACCTATCAGCTGATCTCTCAATCGATTGCCCCGAAGTATAAATGAGTAAATCGTCTGCATATTGTAAGATATTTATGTTGCTTTTCACTAATGTACTTTCTAGGTCATAGGTATATAAATTATAAAGGAGAGGACTTAATACTGATCCCTGTGGTAAACCTCTCGAAGCTATTCTAGTAATTGTGAGGGAGTCCGGAAGGATAACCTTAACACATCTCTCAGACAGAAAATTTATGATAAAATTTTGTAATAATATAGGGACATCCAATTTAAAAAGCTTTTTTTGCAGTATATGTAGCTGGACACTATCGTACGCAGCAGCTATGTCTAGAAAACAGGCCAGAAGTGAGTGATTATTTGAAAAAGCTAGACGAATATCAGTGGTAAATATGGCTACACTGTCTATGGTACTTTTACCCTTTCTAAATCCATACTGACTATTGGATAATAGACCTTTATTTTCAATAAACCATTCTAGTCTATTTTTGACGAGGTGTTCAGCCAGTTTAGCAACCACAGGGGAAAGGGCTATTGGACGGTAAGATGACGCTTCAGCAGAAGGTTTGTTAGTTTTACGAATTGGAATCACTTCTTGCACTTTCCAAGCTGTGGGGATGTTGCCTGATAGCACTACAGAATTAATTAAAGATAAATAATAAGAAAGACTAGTATCATCCATGTGAGTGAAAAATGAATAGGGGATATTATCCAAGCCAGGGGTTGAATCTTTAACATAAGTTAGAATGCCTTTTAATTCATTAAGAGTAAAAGGCTTGTTGAGACTCGAAGACTGCATTTCCAATTTACACTGGGTTTGCAAGGGGCAAGGAGTAATATTAAGAGGAACAAAAGGAGGAATCAGGGAATCCAGAAAATTTTCAACAACAGTTCTGTGTAGAAGTGGAGGGTTTGATTCTTTAAAAGCAGATCTGTAGCGTTTGATATTTTTCCAAACTATAGTTGGGTGAACATTAGGGGATACAGAATTACAGAATGTTTGCCAGCTTTCCCATTTCTTTCGCTTAAATAATTTACGGGTGCTAGTTATAATTTCCGAAAGAGAATTAAAATTTTCCATCGAAGAATAATGTTTATAAATATTTTCTGCTGTTTTTCTTTTTTTAATCTGTTCCCGACATTCTGAATCCCACCAAGGAGGAGCGGGGATCTTCGTTACTTTTGTTTGACGTTTACTTGGAAACAATGAATCAGCTGTTTCAATTAAAGCCTTACTAATTAAATTATTACATTCGTCTACATTATTGTCGTTAATGTTTGGAAGTTGTGAAAATCTATTTTTAACCTTTTGTTGAAACGCATCCCAGTTAGCGTTAGATAATTTATGTTTGAGTCGAGGTTGACGTTTTTGTATTTGGATGCCGGAAAAGTTATTAGGAAATGAAATGACAATAGGGAAGTGATCACTACCGTAGGTAGACTCCAAAGTGTACCAGGACAAAGAAGATGCGAGATTGGGAGAACACAGAGTTAAATCCGGTGCGCTAATTAGCTCATTAGGAGTAGTTCGCCGAGTAAGGGAACCATTATTTAGCAAACACATTTCAAAGGTATCTAGCATTTCCAAAACTCGAGCTCCATAGTAGTTAGATTTAGAACTTCCCCAACATCGATGTTGTGCATTAAAGTCACCCATTATCACTAGAGGCTTTGGTAGTGTAGAAAACATATTATTTACTTCATCATAAATCTCAGATGATGGGTGAGGGATGTAAACGGAAACAAAGCATATGTTATTTATTTTTACAGATATTATCGAGAAGCCGGTACCATGTCTAGGTAGCTCTACATGAGAAAAAAGAAGAGAATTTTTCACAAGCAAAGCAACACCACCATAGCCATCACTTCTATCTTCTCTCAAGCAAGAGAAGCCTGAAAGTTTAAAATTATGTTCTGGCTTAAGCCAGGTTTCTTGTATAGCTATTAAAGATGGTTCATATTTATTAATCAAGTAAATTAGTTCACTTTTTCTGCGGCTTATGCTGCAGCAGTTCCATTGCATTAGGGAGAACTGATCCATTATTAATTGTGTTATTTACTTCTGTATCTGATAGTATAGCAGCGTTGGGCGGTAATTTAATCATATTACATTGTTGTAAAGAGTTGATAAGAGTTAAAATTAATTGTTTAATGGGAATTTCAGATAGAGAATCATTATTACAGTTATTGAGAGTGCCAATAGAGGGTAAAGGAATTGTATAATCTTTTGTTAAGTTAGAATGGGCTAATTGATCATATCCATATCTTTCAAATTTTTGAGGTTGCTTCGGTTTTAAGAATACTGTTTTCTTGTACGAGTTATTATGATGAGTATGATCTGGAATATTTTGTATTGACCTATGTTGAGGAGCAGACATGAGAGTATCAGAATAAGGTTTGCTAACAGGAGGGTGTAACTTCAAGGCTTCAGCATAAGAAATACAACTTTTGGCCATTGATTCCTTAATCCCCTTTTGCCTAGAGAATTCAGGACATATTTTATTAGTTGCAAGATGAGAACCTGTACAGAGACAGCACTTAAACTCCTCAACTTTGCATGTCTCTCCTGTATGGCCTAGACCACATTTAAAACATCTTGGAGATGATCTGCATTGGCTGCGAATATGTCCATATCGACAACAATTAAAGCATTGTATTGTGGGATAAATGTATAAATCAACAGGAAGTGAGTTATAACACATAAAAATACGTTTGGGTAAAACTTGCCCATCAAATGTTAGGACTACAGTTTCTATGGGAACAAACTCTGACTTTTCATTGCTAATGACTTTTCTTTTTAGCCTCCTTATTTTTATAATTTGGCCGCAACCTATGGGAACTGATATATTACTTAGAATATCCTCATCGCTCCAGTCAGTAGGAACACCTCTCACTATACCCATGCGTGTAACATTAACAGAAGGAATAAAAGCTTTGTAATTATTAGATTTTAATGCATCATCATCTACAAAATTGTTAGCACTATCATGTGACGAAAAAGATAAAGAAATACGGTTGCGCCCTATTTTTTTAAGACTGCCATTGACAATGTTCTTGAATGAGTTTTTTTTAAGAAAAAAGCCAAATGCTACAGGATGAATGGAACAGTTTTCATTGGGAGATGAAGGAAGTTTCTGAATATGAACTGCATATGGGGCAGCGTCAGATGAGTTGTAAACATTTCGGCCAATAGGAATACGCGATGAATTCTCGTTAGCATTAGTCTTGGTAGTTTGTGAGGTGACAATTTGTGAGGGTGATGCAGATACAGTGAAAGTGTTTGTTATTGATCTACATTGGCAATCAATCTCGGAATTAGTAGAAGAATTATGGTGATATCTGCGTTTTTTATTGCAGTGCTTGCAAATCTTAGACGAAACCGATGCTCTCTTTCGCTTATGGGACCGAGAGTTGGTCTCGGAGCCATCTGTGTCTATTACCGATCCTTCCGTATCCATTCCTGATCCATCTATAGTAATAGTATTATACACTGAGGGGACAATTGTCCCCCCAGGGTCTTCTGGATCACCCATGTACTACAATATAAATACAAAAAACTTACCTACTATACAGGAACTATACTATTTACAATAATAAATTAATATATTTACACTATTAAACCTATTTGATCCTTAAATTATAGTTGAATAATTAATAAATAATAAAAAACTCAAAAACAGTCGCCCGCCTAGTTTGCCGTTTCCCGCGCTTTTTTTTCTCCTACTGCCCCTGCAGTAGGAATGATGGAGAGTAAACGCATTTCCTATGCCATTAAAAAAAAAAAAAAAAAAAAAAAAACATATTTTTATCTATACTAATTACAAACTTAAATGAAGCGCTCGTGACTTAGTGTTCTGTAAATGATTACTGCGTTAAGCAACATTCGCTATAGGTGGTCCTTGGATGGGAGAACACTTTGTGGAATTTACATTTTCGAGCGCTTCCGTGCGGTTGCCAGTAAAATGGTAGTTGTTACGCCTGGTTAAATTTCAACTCAGGTTCAGGTTTCAACTCATTTCACTCAACAAAATTTCAACATCAGGCAACAGCGCTTGTCCATTTCAACACGGCAATGGGCTCACCACCTGTTTCGTGGTACAAAAATGCATACTGTGAAATGCGGGCGTATAGTATGCCTCTGCCTACCATTCGGGGATAAAGACGTGACAATATGTACGTATGTAACTTTCTATACTTATTATTTAATAGTGCGAAAATAATAATTTTCAGAAGTCCATTCTGATCATATATTTACCAATTACGCCGATATCCCCGAAGACAGGCAGAGGAATATGATACGCCTACATTACACTATGTACATTTTTTGTCCCACATGACAAATTGTGAGCCCATTGCCATGTTGAATTGGACAAGCTCAGGTTTTAGCGAACTACTGTGGACATTTTTCAACCTGCCCATAAGGCCGACTTGGCTAACGATTGCCATGTTACTAATGCCCATACTATAAAATGATACCCATATTATAGGAAATAGGAAAGCACAAATCCTTAGTCATCTGGCATCTTTTTTTGTTGTTGGTGGTGTAACATAGTTATTATGGGTGTAACATTATTTTTCAAGTTAAGTTTAGAAAGATCTTATAATACCCAAAAAAAAAAAAAAAAAAAAAAAAAAAAAAAAAAAAAAAAAAAAAAAAAAAAAAAAAAAGCTAGATGGCGCTGCCGTCGAGTGCAAACGTTCTGTGTGTATAATTTTCATAGTAAATTTATAATAATTAATAAACGATTGTAATTTACTGGCAAACTGAATTAAGTGAAAGTCCTATGTACAAAGTTTAACATAATACGTTCGCAAAGTAATACAACGCGGAATGGACTGGTGAACAGTGTGTGTAAATACAGTGTGTGCGGTCGGTGATATTATCATTCTGAGGTATTGAAAGTTTAATAAAAGTGTATAATTGTCGTTGGAGAAGGAGCCTTGTGTGTCATATCACTGTTAAAAACAAACTGTGTCCTAAATTGCTAAATTAAACACCAAAATTGCGTACACAAATCGATAAGGAGGTGCCATAGAAAAACTATTTATCGTTGTACCGCTGAATCAGCTGATAGTGTAAACAAAACCAGCTGTCATTAGCAATCTTACTAGTGGCGACATTTGCTGCTGGTAATAATACTTCCGCTAAAATCCGTTAATAAAAATTATAACAATGGTTAATTGTGGGGCTTGTGGTCGATTTATGAACAGAGTAGATGGCGCCACCTGTAGCAGGTGTACTCTGGTTTACCATCTTCCATGTCTGGGAAAGGCCAAACAGTCCGCCAAACATCCTAATTGGTTGTGTCCCGAGTGCTCTAAAAATCAACCTAGGGATAACCGGCAAGACACACCTGTCAAAGGGGTCGCTGTTTCAAGCGAGTGCATAACCAACAGCCCTCCAGTAGAATTGCAAGCTGACCTTGCGTTGGAAATCAGGTCATTCAGAGAAGAGCTGGGTAAGGTGAGGTCTGAGATCCGTGAATGTCGTAAGGAGATTGCGGAGTTTAAACTGGCACAGTCACTTTATCAATCCCGTTTAATAAGTGTGGAGGAAAGGTTGATATCGCTCGAAACCAGGTTTGATGAAGGCGTCGGTGCGAATAACAATCCTGTGGAAAATGTGATTATGGAACTCCGGCGAGAATTAAATGAGCGGGACCAACGGTTGCTGTGTAATGATTTAGTGATCGCGGGAATACCGGAGCAAAAGAATGAGAATTTGACTCACGTCGCTTCGTTAATCGCGGTAAAGTTGGGGGCGACTTTGGATTGCAAAGATATTGTGCATGTCGAGCGCATCGGATTAACGCGGCGCAACCGCATTTCGCTGGGTAACGGCGTGGACGTCGCTGCTGATACCGCCATGCAGAGACCGCGAGTTATAGCTATACGGTTTACGCAGCGCATGACTCGCGATCGACTGCTACGTGAGGCGCGCGTGCGGCGCGGACTAACAACGACTGACATCGATATGCCGGGGACACCGCATCACATTTATGTAAACGAGAGGCTCACTCACACTAACCAGGAACTTTTGAGACGTGCTCGCGAGATGGGACGTCGTAAACAGTGGAAGTATGTGTGGTCTAAAGACGGCAAAATATACGCTCGCAGGGACGATGGCAAATTGGCACAGCGAATAATTAGTAATATAGACATAGATAAGGTTTTTGGTTCTGGTACAGTTTGATACTGCGTTTAAGAATTGTTTTAACTAACGGGAATCCATGCATAGATATATTGCAATATTTTAGAAAAATATTTGTTTTTAATCGATGTTTGTATTATTTTATTAGGTTTACAGCTGTGTCAGTCGTGTTTATGTGTATGGAACTAATTTCATGTCTATCGAACCATTTTATTCAAATATTTGTTTTTGTGTTTTGTTTTTATTATGACGGTTTTTTAAATGGTGTTCATTTTGATGTACAGTTTTCAACTGAGCTTTTGATCGCAAGTTTTTATATAAAACCTATATATTATTATTATTATACAATCTGTTATAGAAAAGAAATACTTGTGAAGCATTATTTTTTACATATTGTAACTTTAATATTTTTTTTTTTTAATATTTATATGTGGTCTACTGCTGTGTTAAACTCAGCCATTTTTGTGTGTGTGTGCCTGAATCTTAAGCCCATGCTACTGAATATTTTTGTTACCTTCTATTGCATGCACTGTGAACCACAGGATTCGATTGCTGTGATGTGTATTATGGAAATGACTCATTTCATCTTACAGATTATTTTTTGTACATATGTTAAATTTAACTCACGCAGGTTCCATAGTATTATGTGTGTTTTTTATACCGGCGTAAATATTACTCTGATTTTTTTATACTTACATTTTAATATTATAGTTTACTGCAGTTTCAATTCTTCAATGGTTTTTATATATGGTGGAATGAGGTGTTATTGCGTTGGTATGGATAATTATACAGCCAAAGCGGCTTTTTGTGCTGCCATATTTTATAATGTGCACGGCACACTTAACTTCATCCAGTGTGTGCACTATACAGTGTCCAAATCTCCGGGAAATGAGCTTAATATATTTTTACATTGTTTTCATGTGATTTGTTTGAGTATACATAATATATTTTGTGTTATTAATACTGTACTCTATTTACACAAGTTGATCATTGCCATCTTAAGTATATTTTATGTCTATGCAAGTATTAATCGGTTCTTTTTATCTACATACTTTTACCTTGTACTATTGCTGTTTGTGACCAGAAGTAACATACTTTGTCTCGTTGCGTTTATGGCTGCAAAGTTGCGTTATTTGGTTAGGTATTATCGCCATGCTAGTGGATAAATACTTGAAGATTGGTTTTCATAACGCAGGCTCTTTGGGAACACACCATGATGACTTCATAGCACTGTTCGATAGGTACAATGTGGATATCATGGCCATCAACGAGACCTGGCTGCGCCCTGGTGAAGAAGCCCGTGCTCCAGTTGTGCCGGGCTACCGGCTGCGTCACATTCCGCGTCCAAGCTTTGTACGCTCGGGCCGTGGTGGAGGTGTGGGATTATATGTTAGGAGAGGATTTAACGTCCGGTCGTGGACGCATCCGGTGGACCCGAGATACGCATCGGTCGAACAGATGTGGCTGACTTTCACGGTAAACAAAAAAGTCATCATTTTCGGTACTGCTTATCGCCCTCCTAGACAGAACTTACAGTTGTTTCTGGATGCCGTAACGGATGCTATTGCTACGCTAGGGTACTACGATCATTGCATATTACTGGGTGACTTCAACTCTGACATGTTGGTTTCGAGTACTAAGTCGCAAAGAGTCACTGAATTTTTGCACAGCCTTAGTTTAAATCAGCTAGTGACCACAGCTACCCACTACACTGATGATGGTGCGACCCTGATAGACCTGTTGTGTACTGACCTTCGTGCAAGAAATGTGTGTGTTGAGCCATTTCGGAGCGCGACGGGTCATTGTGTCATTACTTGCGAGATAAATGTTAAAAAGGAAAAATGTAAACCTTATCACATTAGGTACAGACCGTTAAGAGATGTGTGTCTTGATGTCATTACCACGGATTTATGCAGATTGGATTGGAATGAGTGTATGCCGCCTGGTTCTGTGAATGACATGGTTGCAACATTAAATCGAAACATCCTGACTGTTCTCGACGCTCATGCACCGCTGAAGACCACGGTTATGAGGGAACCTTCATATCCGTGGATCACAGAGAACATAAAACGCATGATGAAGCTGCGTGACGATGCTTTATCTCAGTATCGAGTTACAAAGTCAGAGTCAAAAAAGGAATATTATAAACAATTGAAATCCCTAGTCACTTCTTCTTTATTCTACGAGAAAGTTGCTTACTTTAAGCATAATATTAACAAAGAAATTAGGAATCCCAAACTGTTGTGGCAAAATCTTAAAAAGTCTTTACTTAAATCACATCATGATAAGCAATTGCCTCCCCATTTTGTTAATCCATCCCAGATAAATGAGTGTTTCCTGGAGGTACCAGGTGGCGCTATGGTTAGTATGTCATGTCTGACCTACTTTGAGTTTCACAGATTCGCTGACACTGTTTTCACAATTAAACTTACGACCCAAGATGCAGTGTCGCGAGTTCTAACGGATTTAAAATCCAACGCTACGGGTTACGACAGAATAAACCTAAACATGCTCATGTCAACATTGCCGTTCACATTGCCTTATATAACAAATATAATCAACTGGTCCATAGAAACGTCAACATTTCCCGATATTTGGAAAATTGCTATTGTACGCCCTATTCCAAAAACACCCAGCCCATGCACTGTGAGGGACCTGCGGCCAATTAGTGTGCTGCCCTGTCTTTCGAAGGTTATGGAGAAAATAATCTGTAAACAACTCACAGAATATATTGAGAGTAATAGTATATTATCTGACTTCCAGTCTGGCTTTCGAAAGGGGCGCAGTACAGCTACTGCACTTTTAGATGTCACAGACAATATATTGACTGCCCAGGACAGGGGTATGTGCACACTGTTGGTACTGCTAGATTTTAGTCGCGCATTTGATGGCATAAACACGGACTTGTTGCTGTCGAAGCTCAGCTATTATGGAATGGACCATAAAAGTCTTTTATGGTTTCATAGTTACCTACATAACCGTCGGCAGCAGGTGGAACTGAATATGAGCGATGGCTCATGTACAACTTCACCCCTTACTTCGGTTCGAAGAGGCGTGCCCCAGGGATCAATATTGGGACCGATCCTATTTATTTTGTATTGTTCAGATTTGGTGGCCTGTCTCAAAAACTCGCAGTATCACATTTATGCGGATGATGTGCAGTTGTACCTGTCATTCAAACCGGAACATTATCAAGCAGCCGTTGCTGGACTTGCTGAAGACCTTAGCGCAATAGTAGAATGGTCAGCAAGTAATTGTCTACATCTTAACCCTCTTAAAACTAAGTATATGGTGTTCGGTACCAGGGGCCAGATCAAGAAGGTACCGGATTCCCTTAATATTACTTTATTAGGAGAGCCTATTGGTCGGGTTTATGGTGCACGTAATTTGGGTCTATATGTGGATCCAAACCTGAGGTACGAACAACATATAGCTGAGTCAGTTCGAAACTGCTTTTACAGGCTCAAGATTTTGTATAGAGCGAGGCCATACCTCACGGAGGAGTTGAGAGTGCAGCTAGTAGAATCCTTAGTGTTATCGAAATTAAATTACGCAGACGTCGTTTATGGTCCGCGTCTGCTGGCACGAACAGAGCGGCTCCTACAAAGGGTGCAAAACGCTTGTGCGAGGTTCTGTTTCAGGATACCGAGTAGAGGGCACGTCACGCCGTATCTTAGCGAACACTCCATGCTCAAAATGAAACTTAGGCGAAAGATGCACTTGGCTTGTCTTCTTTTCGGTGTCATTAGATCTGCTGAGCCTCAGTATCTACATGCCAAGCTCGCTTGGGTCGGCAGTAGGAGAGCGGGTGATAGAAGACTTTGCTCAAGGCAGCTGTCGATGCAGCGGCATAGTTCTGCGTCATTCAGAGGCAGTTTCCGTTATTCAGCCACCAAAATTTGGAACAACATCCCTCCACCTTTGCAGTCTCTTAATTTCTTAACCACTTTTAGAAAACGTCTCCGACTATATCTTCTGGAGGCGCAACGGAGGTTGGATAATGTAAATACGAATCTGTCTCTGATTTGATGCAGACGCACGCCCCATTTGTTCTTCACTTAGGCGTTAGATTGTTCTGTTTGTTTGTTCAGGTAGTATGGTATTTAGTATATGTGTATGATATATTTATCTATCACGACTTATCCCCGAAGGGGTGGCAGAGGCATACTATATGCCCACTTTTCACCATGTGTATTCCTTTCCTACGAAATAGGTGGTAAGCCCATTGCCGTGTTTATATGTGTATGATGTAAGTGTAACATAATTATGTATGTATCAGCCTATGTATGTGTGGATTTGTGTATGTGTATGTATGATACCTATGTTATATGTAGTCTTTATCTAAGTGTGCATGCTTAAAATGTACATAGACGAAGAGCGCTCGGCACAGCATCATCGGTCTCAACTATGTAGGGGTCCAGTTGAAAACCAGCGTCAGGCCCTAACAGGACACTTCCTGACATATGCTGAACTAGACGCCCATTTGGTGCAAGATAAATGTTTTATTTAGATAAGAATTCAGTTAAAGTTTTCTATTTTATGTTTCATCTTTACTACTTTGTTTTCTTTTTACTTTTTTTGTTTGTATTTTATTTTTTTGCACCGAATAAATACATATTATTATTATTATTATTATTACTTCTCAGTCTGTCCGTCCGTCTGTACGCATCTATTTCTCAGGAACCATAGGTGATAGTGACAAACGGTTTGACGGCATTCGATTCGGGACACCATGAATACGTGCCTAGGCGATTTTGAAGTTTCTACCTCTCGCAGTTTTGAAACTGGTTTCGGTTTAGAAGTCGCTTCCTTCACTACGATAGTCAAGATATTTACTCGTTTGTTTGATTAAATACAGCTGCATGTTTCATCAAAATAGGTAGAGGAAAACATAGTTAGATAGAGTTTGATCTCTGATTACTTCAAAGTACAGTGTTAGGTTATCGTTCGTTTTATTTGGCTCTAAATATTCCTAGAACAATAGGATGTTTTTAAAAAAACATGAAAAAACGATATTGAAATTTTTAATAGTTCACGAGTCAAGTTGTTTGTCTGTCGTAGAATCCTTACTACGCTGCTTCACTAAAAACTGTAAATAGACCTGACGTTTCATTGCACTGCATTCTATAAAGCCTTTCAATCTACGCGCATTATCTTCAATGCCATTAATCATGTCATTGACTAGGATTTATAGAAATAAAAATCTGTTGGTATGCTTAATAACCCGTAATGTTTATCTCGGCGACTAATGAGGAAAATTCTTCCTTAGCATCTGGTCGAGAAATGTGGTTGCGATGACGGCTGTAGCCGTTTTAGTGACGAGATTTCTGTGAAATAGTTAAATTTCAAACGGGCAATTCGTATTTAATATAGGCCACTAATACCTTGAAGCGTAGGTACTAATAGTCGTTTAGTTACAACAAAGATGACATTCGCCTGGGAATCAGTTTTATCACAGCCATTATCGGTGACAGGCTCGTTGCGGTACTTATCTATACTTTAGTTACGATCTCAGGAACCACTTTTTTTATCTGATTATAAAATTATTTTTGTGTTAGGTAGCTAATTTGTTGAAAAGGCTATCCTACTAATAAATTAAACGCGAAAGTTACTAAATGGATTTTAATGATTCTTTACAATAATATAGCTTATACATCAGAATAACACATTGGCTACTTTTTATCCCGGAAATAAGTTTCTGTGGGAAACGGGAACAGTAGAACTTCACCACGCGTGCGGAGCCGCGTGCGTCAACTAGTAGGCTATATATTATCACGCCCAGAAGAATTATCAAGCATTATTGTAAATTTAATTAAGAACGAGTGCCACGTGTTTGGAAATATGTCACGGATGGAGCCGCAGGGCTCAGTTAGGACATTTACAATCGAACTTTATAATTCACATCATTTACCAGTAACAGAACACCACCAGTAAGCCTATACCTGTATCATTCGACGAATGACGCTCTTGTAGAAGCGTTCGGATTGCTCTTTCAACAATGTCAATCGCTTTGCCCTCCAAGATCTCGAGAGCCCAAGCGACTTCGCCTGCAAGCGATGGATCTGAGGACTTACGGACAAGGCAACAACGCAGGCAGTATAAAATATAGGTGGAACATCTTAACAAAATAATTAAGCACATAATTTCAGAGCGAATACATAACTAAAAACACGTAAGTATGTGAATGATTGTATATATATTAATAATAGTGTTCAATATCATAATATAGGGTTTTAGAAATAGTGCCAAGATTACCATCAAACTCGATAGGTGGTTCTATGGTCTATCTATCAAACATTCCTACCAAAATACTTTGCTCTGTCCAATATATAGCGCGTTTAGTTTACCCATTAGAGATAATAACTGAAAGAAACGTATCTGCTGGAATGTTAAGCCATCCAAAAGTTTACCACACCTATACTACACTAATTCGATACAAGTATGTGTAAAGATTCTTAGACTATTATTACAAAACATTTATCTAAACACAAAGAAAAGCTTAAACGTATACTCTTTCTTAGATGCGTGTCTGAAAAGAATGAGAAACTTGCCATCTAAAATACATTCATCTGTGCAAACTTTAAGATTAATATTAAGGAGGATAATAAAATATTTAAGCCGTAACCTTAACACGATAAAAAAGAAAACAAATAAAAATCTGTTCATTTCAAACATTTCAAAATAAGAACGTCATTTTCAAAGTTCCGAAACGAAGATATTATCATAAAAAGATTAATAAAGTTCCTCTTTTGGCGGGAGGGTACTATTAGTCTGCTTTCATTACGTTGTACTCGTGGAAGATTTGATTAAGCCAACGGAGCCTGCTCATTCAAGTTTATGCCAGGAAAATATAATTTCGAACAACAAACGACCCTTGGGCATTACAAAGGAAAAAAACAGCATTGTCGTTTCAAAATAATTGAGGTGTCGGAGTTATGACACCTCGGTAAAACAACAAGAATGATCGTAAAAATATATTTTTATTCCGAGCTAAGTAAAATATATTTATATGCAAAAGCAGAATGTAACTTGCTCATTGATTTTGCGAAGACAGGAAATAGGTAGGTATGTATATGTGGCATGTCAAAAATACACTACGTGTGTGTCGGGCGACGCCTAATTTAGGGTTCCATAGAAACTTAGTACTTCAAAAACTAGACGCGTTGGTACATGCATATATGCACACACTATAGCTGCGTATCGTAACGGGGTGTAGCGAGTCCAGAGACTTATCTCATCTAAAAAATTGCGTACCGCGCTAAAAGAAGCTTTTCCTTCAAAAATTGACCGGGATCGACGTTAATGATGATGATGATGAAAAATAAATCTACACTGAAAGACTCCTAATTGATTACACAGCATTATAAATAATAAAATAAGACCTGTAGATGACCGGAATCAACGTTAGATGATGATGATGATAATGGTCGCGAGTCCAGAGATTTTATCTCATCTAAAAATAAGCGTACCGCGCTAAAAGAATATTCACTTCAAAAATTGACCGGGATGGACGTTAATGATGATGATGAAAAAAAATAACGGGGAGTAGCGAGTCCAAATTTATCTCATCTAAAAATTGCGTACCGCGCTAAAAGAAGTTTTTCCTTCAAAAATTGACCGGGATCGACGTAAAGATGATGATGATGAAAAATAAATCTACACTGAAAGAGTCCTAATTGATTACACAGCATTATTTAATAAGACCTGTAGATGACCGGAATCAACGTTAGATGATGATGATGATTATGGTAGCGAGTCCAGAGATTTTATCTCATCTAAAAATATGCGTACCGCGCTAAAAGAAGATTTTCCTTCAAAAATTGACCGGGACCGACGTAAAGATGATGATGATAAAAAATAATTCTACACTGAAAGAGTCCTAATTGATTACACAGCATTATTTAATAAGACCTGTAGATGACCGGAATCAACGTTTGGTGATGATGATGATTATGGTCGCGAGTCCAGAGATTTTATCTCATCTAAAAATATGCGTACCGCGCTAAAAGAAGTTTTTCCTTCAAAAATTGACCGGGATCGACGTAAAGATGATATGATAAAAAATAATTCTACACTGAAAGAGTCCTAATTGATTACACAGCATTATTTAATAAGACCTGTAGATGACCGGAATCAACGTTAGATGATGATGATGATTATGGTCGCGAGTCCAGAGATTTTATCTCATCTAAAAATATGCGTACCGCGCTAAAAGAAGTTTTTCCTTCAAAAATTGACCGGGATCGACGTAAAGATGATGATGATAAAAAATAATTCTACACTGAAAGAGTCCTAATTGATTACACAGCATTATTTAATAAGACCTGTAGATGACCGGAATCAACGTTAGATGATGATGATGATTATGGTCGCGAGTCCAGAGATTTTATCTCATCTAAAAATATGCGTACCGCGCTAAAAGAAGTTTTTCCTTCAAAAATTGACCGGGATCGACGTAAAGATGATGATGATAAAAAATAATTCTACACTGAAAGAGTCCTCAATGATTACACAGCATTATTTAATAAGACCTGTAGATGACCGGAATCAACGTTAGATGATGATGATGATTATGGTCGCGAGTCCAGAGATTTTATCTCATCTAAAAATATGCGTACCGCGCTAAAAGAAGTTTTTCCTTCAAAAATTGACCGGGATCGACGTAAAATTGATGATGATAAAAAAATCTTACGCTTTTTCGATCAGGTCACGTGTCCTGACGCGAGTTTAAGATTTTATACCCATTACAGAAAAAGTGCTCAACGCCGCTAAAGAAGTTTTCACTTCAAAAAGCCGTTCTCATTTTTGCACTCTCCTTCCAACCCTGCACAGAAAACCCACATGCAATTTTGCAATTTTCGAGCCATCTGCAAGCACACGCCAGAAAATAGCCGAGGTCGCCGTCTTCGGACACGACGTGGATTCAATAATGATGATGATGAGTACTTCTAAAAACATTTACTACGAAAAGTACATTTTCACAGACCAATAGATAAATAAATATTGTGGAACACTTTTCGCACAGCGCTATCTAGCTCAAAGTAAGCTAATATAAGCTTGTGGCATGGGATATAGACAACTGATAAACATACTTATATAATTCTAAATACATACATATTATACATAGGAAACACCTAAACTCCGAAACACATATTAGTGTGTGTGCGAGACGGGACGCGACGGCATGCGCCCCGTACTCATGATCCTAATGAAGGTTTCCGGATGAAGCCGAAACAACTGTCGATCGATTTCGACAACACGTAAGTGTTGTACGCAAAATCCCGTTTATGTTTTTAATCACACATTTGTGAATCCCAACCCGGGACCTTAGCGCGGCAGTCGCATACACTACCACTGCGCCACCTAGGCATTTCTAGTAAACGTATCTGTGATAGTTTTGAGCATTGTTCTAATACCGTTCTAAAAGCAGAAACTTAGTTCTGACAAAAATTAGCACTTGAATCCTTAATATTTCACAAATGGATTCATGAATCGAAAAATGGATTTGCAAACTTATAATATATTTGATAAAACTATCCAATAAGAGAAAAATATAGCGTCCTTTAGTTTATTCGCAGGCCCAAAATCTAATCTGTGGTTCACGGGTGATATATACTAAACATGGGACTTTACGCGGGAACATTGACTAGTGCGGACGCTTGCTGTATATCATTTTCTAAAACTAGAGCATTTATTTTGTTTTATGTGCGGGAGTGGTGGTTTCTTGGACATAAAACTAGTGTTAACGTGCTATAGTGAAAAACAATGATATATATGCAGTGAAATGCTATTTTCTATCTTGCCGCGTAAAATCATCTGAAAACCTCAGTATAAGTTACTAGCTTAGCTCAGTAACCAGGCCAAAAAACCTACTAAACAATTAAATTTCTGTAAAGCATATGCATGCTAAATTACCTCTTTCTAGTACTAGATTTAAGTAAAAGTACCGTATATTTACTACTGAACCCTAAAAAGGAGGAAACCCTGACGTGTTGTGACTCACTAATAAGGCATGAACGGACGTGACAATGATTTATCTAACGGTGAGAAACAGGTGAAGCGGAGAACTGTCGGGTTTATGAGTGACATATGACTTAAATATTTACTTAGGTACTTGATGATTTATTTAATAGGTACTTGGACGAAACAGGTAATTACTTTTACCTAAATATTGCGATTTTTTTGAGAAGGTCACTTTAGGTTATATTGCGAAAAATGCCGTGATATATTACTGTAGTTGAATGAGAGGGTCTACATAACAGGGGGCAACTCTATTACCGCCATCGGGCAGTATAAACATTAGATATTCTATGATCATTTAGAATCCGAATCAAAATTCCAACAGAAAGAAAAAAATGTACACATCCTACTAATATTATTAACGCGAAAGTTTGTAAGTTTGGATATATGTTTGTTACTATTTCACGCAAAATCTACATAATGGATTTTGATGAAACCATACAATAATATATACATGAGCTTACACATCAGAACGACATATAGGCTACTTGTTATCCCGGTAAAAAGTTCCTGTGGGAAATGGGAACGGGAAATCTGCGCGTGCGGAGTCGCTGGCGTCAATTTGTCTACAAATAAAATCTCCGCAGCCCGAACATAGAACCAAAGGGAATAAAAAATGTATCGATATCGATAACAAAAACTGTATGTGTACTTTTGTACACGCGTTAGAAGTTATACTGCTTTAGTCTAATAAGATTTCATGACATATATCATAACTCTTTGTTTGTAACAGGAATGATAAATTAGTAAGAAAAAATAAAACATCAAAGGAATGAAAACTACTTTGAATGTAGTTATACAATACAATATAGGAACACTTATCAGCTAACTTCATGGTTTCGGATTTTCGTGACGGTGGGTGAACGCATCGTAAAATTTACTCTCATCATTTTTCCCTAATATAACGTTCCAAAAGAAGTATTTCTTCAAAAATTGTGCAAAGAGCCCCATCAAGATAATCATCACCACTAACAGACGAGGCAACGACGCATGTGCCATTACGGGGTTGAAACTTTAGGCGGTAGTCGCTCCCAGCTATACCTAAAATAGTCAAATGATAGCTTCTTTCAGTGACCAAGTAAGGGTACGCCCCAAGCTCCAAATTCAGGTAAGGCTTGAAAGCAACTGGGAATACAGTAAGACGAAGAAGAAGATCGAAAAAAAATTACGGTTTTGCCCTCCGGGAGTGCCGACAGAAGTGAATACTAAATTTATTAATAACTAGCTGACCCGCGCAACTTCGTTAGCGTCAGATAAGAGAAACAGACAAAGAAAGAGATATTTGTTAAAGACGGTGGCGCGTAGGCTATTCGTATGAAACAACTTCTGAAGTATTTGCTTTTTAACAACAAAAAACTGAACGAAATCGGAATAATTGTTGATGAGTTACTTACAACTGAATTTACACGCGGGCGAAACTGCTTGAACTGAATATCCTGTGTGAGACATTTCCTGAATTAATATATACGGTTCCTACTTTATATCCCGGGAAAACATCTTTTTCCCGCAAGAAACCCTTTTTGTGTAGGTAGTAACGACTTCACGTGAGCGGAACCGCTGGTATTAACTTTCGGAAATGTTTTACCTATATGCCGATTTTTATTAAAATGTGATTAAATGTCCAAATAACATATAAATCTTTACAAAATTTCACATTAAAATATTAGTAAGATTACATTCCCGTGGCGATACCGGGAATTCTTTCTTGGTGCTCATCTAAAGTAGGTATGTACGTAAAGAATACGTTCACCAAATTATAGGTTGTGTTTGGTTTTACCTGCGTAGTTCCCGTTCCCGTGGGAATACCGGGTATTCCTTTCTTATTGCTGATTAAAGGTAGATACCTAATTAATACTTTTACCAAATTTCAGGTATGTATCTATGTTTGATGGTTTAGACTGTGAGTGGCTTCATCCGCGTAGTTCCCGTTTCCATGGATATATCGGGAATCCCGTTTTTATTACTTATCCAAAGACTTAAAGTATACATTCACCAAATTTCAGGTTTTCATGTTTAATGTTTAAGCTGTGCGTGGTTCACTCACATAGTTTTGGTTCCCGTGGGAACACCAAATCGCTGGTAATACAGGCCTTGGGAGATTCTCCTAAAATAGGTGTAGGTATGTAAGTTCATGTTAATAACTTTGAAAATGATGATCTTCCATACAACCGTTTATCCCTTATTTACGTCCTTAGGTATAGAAATTCGCAAACCCCTTTCATAGGGGGCACCTGCATATTATAAGGAACCCCCATGCGAAGTTTGGAGTCCATAGCTCCGCTAGATCCATGTATTTCGTGATTAATGAGTCAGTTAATAGAACCCCTTATTTACCCCCTTATAGGTAAAATTTATCAAAACCGCGATACACGGGCCCATTTATTTGTAACCAAAAACAGATGTAAGTAAATTCATGTTTCTAACTTTGAAAATGACGAACTTCCATACAACCGTTTAGCGCTTATTAACTTCCTTAGAGGTAGAATTTCAAAAAATCCGTTCTTCAGGGAAACCTAAAAACGAACCCCCATGCGAAGTTTGGGCTTCGTAGCTTTGTTAGTTTTATAGGTTTCGTGATCAATGAGTCAGTTATTACAACTTCTGTTTTATCCCCTCAAGTGTAGAATTTATTGAATTTTTTTAACGCGTATTTTTTAATTATTATATAAATGCAGGTATAAGAAATTTGGTGTTGTTTTTTTTAAAAATAAATAATTTCCCATATAAACTTTCAACCCTATACGCTATAGAGGTAAAATTTTGCAAAACTGCAATACACGTGTCCATTTATTTGTAACTAAAAACAGGTGTACATAAATTCATATTTCTAATTTTGAAAATATCGAAATTCCGTACAACCGTTTATCGCTTATTTGCTTCCTTAGGAGTAGAATTTCGCAAGATCCGTTCTTAGCGGAAACCTACGTATTAAAAAGAATCTCCATACGAAGTTTGAGCTTTATAGCTTTAGTAGTTTCAGAGATTTCGTGTTCAATGAGTCAGTCAGTGATTTTGCCTTTTATATATATAGATTTATTTATCGAGACGCATTCGTGGTTTTCTCTTTAAAAATTGACTGGGATTGACGTTCATGATGATGACGATAGTGAAAAAAATACTATTTTGAAATCCAATTACTTTAAGAAAAAGACGAAAAGAAATCCGAAAAGAATTACAAAAAGAGTTACTTCGAGCCGGATTTCAATCAGCGAACTATGGCTACCAAGTTATAATCATTTACAGTCCACCGCTCCATCAATTGAAATATCGACGGCTGATAACTGAGTTCGAAATTATCAATCTAATACTTCAAAACTTTATATAGCGTCTTGGTAATGGTGTCGCGAGTCCAGAGATTTTATCTCCTCTAAAAATATGTGTACCGCTATAGCAAAAACATAGAGTTTATTTTGCGAAAACTTCTTATAAGAAGTTATCGCTTCAAAAATAGAATGGAATAAAACTTTATTTGTATACTAAGTTCGAGTTACTATTTTAGTCAGAACACATGGCGGCCTTATCGCTAAAAAGCAATTTCTTCTAGGCAACCTTAGAATGGACAGAGAAGGATGTCAATTGTTAGAAAGATACAATAAGCACAAATATAAAAATAATAAAAAGTAATAAATACAATACACATAATACATACATACAATAAATATATAGCCATAATATGAGATACATAGGCATAACAAACATACACTTGCAAATTATATAAACATAATCATACAATTTGTAACGTTAGGGTGGGTTGGTAGTAGACCAACTACCCCAAGTCAACAAGTTAAGGAAAATTAGGTAGGTGAGAGAGGTGGCGGAGACGGAACGGGAGAGGACTCTCCCGTCCGAGTTCCGCAGTCTGCGGCGACAACGCCGCAGACTTGTCTTCGCCCAAGACTACCGGCCTCCATGACCGGGGGCCTGAGGACGGCGGGTGGGCTGCTCGTCGTCCTTACAGAAGCAGGCCCAAGACGAAGGCATGACGTAAAAATGTCACGCACGCCTCATGCCCCAAGAAGCGGGATAGTACCCGAACCAACCCCCCAAAGAAGCGGGATAACACCCGAACCCCAGGTGAGGCCGCGGTGGTAGCTAAAGTCTGCCGGGAGCTCTGGGACATCTTTCCGAGGAGTTACCCGGGGCGTCCGGCAATAGACAGCTAGGCGGGGACTGTGTGGTTTTAGCCGGTTCGAGTCCGGCGTGACATCCGAGGGGATTTCCAGACGTTAAAAAAAAAAACTTCGGGAGCTTGAGAGATAAATTAAGCAACGAGACAATTTAAATACAACAGAATGTATATTAGAATTTTAAGTACTTAGTTACATTCAGGGCCGGGTTCGATGCAATGGTTCCGAGGAAATATTAGTTAAGTATCACTCTTGGAAGTCCCTCCGCGTGTCCGAGATGAAGGGAAGGACTTAGCTTGCACTAGGAGGCGGCGGCGTAGGCGCGGCGCTGGTGCGACCGGACACGACGGGACAAAACGGGGACTGTGAACAAAGAAAAAGGTGTCAGTATATAATTTTACATACCGCTAAGCGGGACACAGAGGAACTCCCTCTTTAACTCCCTATTAAATTGCATTCACAGGAACCCTTGTGATCCTCATCAACACGGCAAGAAGGTGGGTAGGCAACCGGTAACATACAACGAGTATGCTGCAGTATTAAATAGCATTCGTAGAATTCCACTGTTTTCAAACATAGCGTGATTTACTGGATGCCCTGTGAATGCTAAAATGTTAAAACCCTGTAAAAATTTAATTATTAAAATTTTATAATAGGAGCTTACCCGGATCAGTGTAAGTGAAGAGCATGGCGAGATAAAGAGGTTGATGCGCTTAGAGTGAACCGTTTTATTTGGCCACTACTCACACCCCTACTCTGTCGACTAGTGAAGAGACACAACTGATCCCATAGTGTTGGGAATGAATTGACCTCACCAGTCGACAATAATCGATTAATTAAACAAAAAAGAAAACTACATTGTTACAATTTATAAAAGAATAAACTTCAGAATTATCGAACTCATCGCAATTTATACAAGAGAATGAATTAACAATCGAGTCAAGTAATGTTCTTTTACTATGCGTTTAAAGAAAAACAGAGACAGAAGATTTCAGCATTTAGCATTTTAGCATTAATTTTAGCATACTTGTCACCTCATTAATGTAAACATGACTTTATCTTGAAAAAAAAAATAACCGCCTTACCGCATCTAGTAACACCGGCGGGTAAGAAAAGGTCTCAACGGTGATTACCTCTCAGGGCCTGACAGCCCAAAACTAATAATTCGAGAACCTTCGCGAAGGAAGTTTTTTTACGATGCTTCGTCATGTCGACGTCACGGCGTTTACGGCTGAAACTGTTGAAAGTTATAAAAAACATTGAGTTTGTTTTTGTACTTATTACGTTTTGGAAAACTTTTTTTACAGTTCTCTTGTATTATTGTAAGTTATAACTAAACCTTAGCTAAAATCTAATTGAAACTGTTAAAAATGAAAATATATCCCTGCAGAGATGTGCAAATTAAAACGAGTTTTTTAAATTATACTGCTTTTGGCGCGTTAGGGTAAATTGTGAGAGTAAATTTTTACGATGAGCGCGC
The DNA here is from genome assembly GCA_948477245.1 of Thumatha senex. Lineage (NCBI taxonomy): Eukaryota > Metazoa > Arthropoda > Insecta > Lepidoptera > Erebidae > Thumatha > Thumatha senex. Next base: position 27,526,724 of record OX419728.1, read on the forward strand.
GAAAAACCGAACGTATAAAGTTATCTGAAAAGTGTATCCATGACAACTTATAACTACATTCAAAGTGGTTTTCAATCTTTTGATATTATTTTTTCTTACTAATTAATCATTCCTGTTACAAACAAAGAGTTGTGGTATATGTGATGAAATCTTATTAGACTAGAGCAGTATAACTTTTAACTCGTGTACACACATACTTTTTTTTATACCGCCATTGTCTAACCCCATATCACGCGATCTTTTACCACTACATCAAAAAGTGAGACGCCTTACAACCAATCTACCGCATTTCTAAAATATATTATTATAGGAACGGCTACCAGAAAAAAATTCGTAATATTAAATTAAACACGGCATTGGGCATACCACCTGTTACGTGGGACAGAAATGCATACGGTGAAATGTGGGCGTATAGTATGCCTCTGCCTACCCCTTAGGGAATAAAGGCGTAACAATATGTATGTATGTTTTAAATTATATTAAAAAATTAAAAAAATCCTCGACTCAAAAACCTAAGTTCCCTTTAAAAAGTAAAATGAACATGATTTTGTAATGTGCACGTTTTTCATTTGAGACCCCACTCTAGTATATTTTGCATAGAATCGGTTACCCTTCCCCACTTTCACCCCCACAACGATTGAACGTCTCAACCGATTTTCATCAAACATGTCTAAGAACACTCGCACCTTTAATACAAAAAAAAACTAAATTGAAACCGCTTCATCCGTTCGGGAGTTATAATGCTACAGACAGACAGAGCCACAGACACGTCAAACTTATAACACCCGTCTTGTTGCGTACGGGGTTACAAATATGAATACATTATGACTTAGAAAAGAGTGGCCATGAGTTTTAATGCCAGGTTCTTTCTCAGGCTCTACCTATTGCTTTGCGAATCTGGCAGTAAATGTAAATGTAGAAGCAATATTCTTGACGTTCATAAGTGTTACTTTTTGACCTAAATGAATAAAGATTTATTATCATTATCATTATCACTGCGTCGGTAGCGCATCCGCAAATGTTTCTTTCGGAGTTTGGGTGAATATGTATGTATTTAGAAATATATAAGTATGTTTATCAGTTGTCTAGATACCACTCCACAATGTTATATTACCTTACTTTGTGCTAAAGGGCACTGCAAAAAGAATGTCCCATAATAATTTTGTACACAGCTCCTTCTAGCCAATATAACATTGTGCTAAGAGATTTGGAAAACATATTTTTTTATCCTAGTGTATTATTCCTTACTAGTTGACGCCCGCGGCTTTGCCCGCGTAGAGAAGTTTTACCGTTCCCGTTTCCCACAGGCACTTGTTATTCTGATGTATAAGCTATATTATTGTAAGGTTTCATTAAAATCCATTCAGTAGTTTTTAAGTGACAGAGTAACAAACATCCATACAAACTTTCGCAGATATAATATTATTAAGATTAAGATAAGATTCAACTATACAAGGATTTGGAGCCTGGGGTCTACTGTAATTTGGCTGCCAGAAGAGCTGTCGCCTTTGGGCTTTTTTTCATTGTCGGGAGCGAATGTAGTTTGACCTTCTGCATGCGTCCTCGCTTCGTCCGTTAGTTAGCAGGTGCATCGCTAGCATATGATGTTGCTTGGGGCCTAAGTACACATTTCTCATTCCCTTGGTTCTTCTAGATTTTCTCTTTTACAAATTCACGCTTTATAATATAATAGTAGCTTCTACGTAAAAGTACCTCAATTGATTTATATAACATTTTATATAATTTGAAAAGGTTGCGCCCTTAAGGCTGAACATTGTGTTGATTTAGGACATGACCAATAGTTGGATGTGTGAGCATGTTGACGCTTTCACAAATCCTTTTATCTTTGTCTGAGTAATTCGCATTGGTCGTTGTCCCTGTGTACATAACTTTTTACCTCACACTAAGTGTTAATTTTTTAAAGATTTTCTTTCCAGAATTCATGATTTGACTGTTTGCCACTAGGAAAAAATGGTTTTTTGGCATTGATGAAGATGATTCTCGTGTATCTAATCCGTTGTCCAGGTAATTTGGAGAAGTTATGGATAGTCCACACGATACATACAGTACTTATACTGACATAAGTCTGTGCAGGTCTCATATTAGTGGTAGTGTATGCGACTGCCGCACTGAGGTCTCGACTTCCAAACCCGGGTCGGGATAAATGTTGGTGTGATCCGAAAATAATTGTTTCAGAGTTTTGGTGAGTTCTATGTATACATATTATGAATTTGGAAATATATAACTATGTTTATCAGTGGTCTAAATTCCATACTACAATAAATTAGCTTACTTGGGCTAGACGGTGATGTTGCAAAAAATAATATCCCAAAATTGTGTACAAACAGTTTATTCATCATGAATGCAGATATCAAAACACAAATATATACCTACCAACTTTTTAGTCAACCTCATTTTTGACGTCTACACATCCCTTAAGCACAAATTTCATTTTGCAAACAAGTTTTACAAATAATTTATACTGTTGATTGATGGCACTTGGTGGAACTTGCTACACATTTTCAATAATAACACTTGTACTATTCCACAATATTTACTTGATAAAACCGTTACCGGTTGTCATATTGTGTGCCTTTGAGAATGCCGTGAGGCGAAACCGGTAAGGTTTATCAAGTAAATATTGTGGAATAGTACAAGTGTTAATATTGAAAAAGTTTTACCAACTTATGTTTGTCGTATTACTTACTATTAGTGGACCTTTTGGCATGCACTCTGATTTATTGATCACTCTGATTTCAAACGATTTAAAATACCTTGATTCCTAAGTAAATTTTTGTGACATACCTTATAACTCATCTTGAGCAATATCTGTCGAGCCACAATTCTCAGACCTATCCAATTACCATAAAATATAATAAGTCAGTGTATGTGTACGCGCCGACACTAGCACACACCAACAATCTAAAGTTCGTTCTACCCTCGGTCGCACGGTGCGCAGTTACGCGTGTCGATGGCGAGGCGAACGCACTCGGGACAAACAATGCCATATTTTTATTATTTCTACCACACTTTGACCCGACAACACACGCTGTAACTTAGCTAACTTCGCCTATACGCACTGTTTAGACGGCTGAATATTTAAATGAGGTTACTTGAGTGTGTTTTCATATCGTTCGCTTTTTTTTATTACACTGAGGTGGCAGACAAGCATACGGCCCACCTGATGGAAAGTGGTCACCGCAGCCTATGGACGTTTGCAACACCAGAGGTGTAGCACTCGCGCTGCCGATCCTTTCAAAACCTTCTAAGACAAATACTGTAGACGTTCGGGAAAAATCAGGCTCATCGTCATCGCTGTCCTCATAATGCTTGGAATTAATTCAATTAGCCTATGGCAGTTCACTGTTGGACGTAGGTCTCACAACCAATACACACCACAACACACGGTCCTGCTCCTTCCTCATCCAGCCCCTTCCTGCAACCTTTTTCAGGTCGTTGGTGTATCTGGCAGGAGGTACGTTTGCCGAATCGTGGTCTCCACTCCTGAAGAGAGAGGAATCATGAAGATTATCCGTCATGTAGATAACCTCATGTACACCGGTAGAAATGTTGGGAATGGTAAATTCTAAATTGCGATATGGGTGTGAATTTAGGTGACTTAACAGTAAATTTTCTGCTGTACGCTGATGATGCGGTGCTCATGTCCTCATCAAAAGCCGACCTTCAGGCATTAGTCACTTATATGAAAGAGGAGTGTGAAAGTAAGGGTCTTTGTATATATCGTATGAATGCAAGTAAAACTATGGTTCTAGTATTTGAAAGAGATGACGTAAGAACTAAATGGGAGATTTGGGTAAACCAGCAACGTCTAGAGCAAGTGAATGAAATTGTGTATTTAGGGAGTATGTTTAGCGCGGATAGAAGATGTGATTTGGATGTAAAACGGCGAGTAGCTGCGGGAAACAAAGTTAACGGTGCTTTATCCCAAATTAGAAAAGCGACAAAGCATCGGAAAAGAAACACAACTCGCATGTCGCAACGCAGTGCTAGTGCCAAAGTTGCTCTATGATAGCGAAGCCTGGGTATGTCAGCAGATGCATGAAAGTAAATTGTATGCTGTGCAGATGCGATCACTTCGAAAATTGTGGGTCGTAACGTTCGCCGACCGAGTACGTAACGAAGTGATACGCAATATGGCAGGTTTGAATGAAAGTGTCAGCGTTAAGCTGGAAAAGGGCGGCTTCCGTTGGTTTGGACACGTCCAACGAATGAGTGAGGAACGATTGACGAATAATATATATTGTGTGAAAGTAGAGGATAAAAGGAGTCAGGGTAGGCCGAGAGTTACATATGAAGACCATGTGAGCAGATTCCTCAAAAACGGATAGTCAAAAGTACTCGGATACCCAGACGTGCATGTATGAAGCGATTAATGAATCTGCAGGAAGCGAAAGAAGTAGGCATAGATCGCGATGCCTGGCGATCTCTCCTCTCTGACTACCCCGTCAGGGATACAGCTTGGAGATAATTAGTTACTTAGTTAGAAACTCACAGTCCTCATAGGATAAAACAGTGAGAGTGCGGTCCGACATGTTTACAATCTCCAATGCCGAGTACGAGTAAAGGGGTCGGACGGTAAAAGTTTTCGCAGTTAGTCGTCTGTTCCAAATGTTATAAAATTTCCCGATACTGACGGCCAATCAAAATTCTACCCTTATCTTCAAGATACGAACGTGTAATTCGAATTCAAGGTTATTAAGGACAAGGCTTTTATTTAATAGTAGAAGACACCCGCGGCACCGCCCCTGAGGTGAGTTTTCTTTTTTAGGAACCTGTTACCAGCATAAAAAGTAGCCAAGGAAGGTGTGTTAATCCAGGATGTTAGGTACCTCCACACCAAAATTTATCCAGATTAGTACAGTCATATAAACGTGTTCTGAACGTGACCCGCCCGGCTTAGCCCGTGACATACTTCAAAGCCTGTGGCACCCATTTAATCCCGTCGTTTATTAATTTCACAATAATGTATAAACTTTTGCTAAATTAGTTGATTACTTCTCCACTCTCCAGTATGCCCGCAGGGCCGGTCAAATTATGTTTACACGAAATTGATTTTTGATTTTGCTATATCTCCAAAGATATTAATTTTTTTTGCAAGGTGTAAAAAGGACAAAATAATCTTCATAAAATGCTGAAGCCAACTAACATATTAAAAATGATAAGTATTAATAACGTAACTATGTAAATAGTCTTTAAATTACCACTTTATAGTTGCTGGTTTTTTAAAGTATTAAAATGGATATAGTATATTATCCTTAATAGATAGACATATGCTACATTTATGACTTTTTTGTAGACCTATATTAGATACACAATTCCATCATACATTATTTCGTTATCACAAAGGGTTTAGGCAGTGTTTTCGTTGATAGCTGCCAAACGGTATTTTTTCGGACACACCCAACAAATAGCGTTATAATTTAGTCAATGTATACAAAAAACTTAACAAGTTATGCATTAAAACCTTCGTTATGAATCAATCTATCTATTAAAAAAAAGTGCATCGACATTCGTTGCGTAGTTTTAAAGATCTATGCATACATAGGGAGACACAGCAGTAAGCGACTTTGTTTTATAATACGAGTATGTAGTGATGAAGTACTGATGTAGGGCGACGACGCACGCTCGAGGAAATCGTTAATGAAGAAGCGAATATGTTTTTCCATAAGAATATGTTTTTTCGCGATAAAAAAGTGTCTCGGTCATTCTTTAGAACTACAAATAATGTCATTAAAATTCATACTATCCACTGCATCCTTCCCACATGAAAGAAAGTTGTCTCCATAAGACCACCCATTGTAATCAACATTAATTTAGTAAATAATATTTTAAAAGACTTAATATTGTGAACGGTAAAGTGTATACATTTATTTTAAACATACTTATTATGTAGCATAAACATGAATTTGAGTTAAACTGAAATAATGTTAGTTGCATTTGTTAGCCACATGTCTCGTATTTGTGAACTTTCCCAACATCAAATCCGTGAAGACTTGCAACAAAAGTAAGAGTAAGGCTGTAAGAGATTGCCTTGCGCGATAAGGCCGCCAATTGTTATACCAGCAAGTCTAACATTAATCTGTTCAAATGTATTCCTAAGATTATTTACGAAGTGTATTATTTTACTTTCACAGTGTCAACTCTCGAGGCTTGGCAATAATATCTCTTTTGAAAAAAAAAGGCAGCTGTGCAATCTGTGGATCCTTATAATGTGATTTTCTTTCTTAACTTTCACTCCGAGGGTGCCTACAGAAAAGAAATCTTGAAAGATTATGTGTTTATTTATTGAATTGTTAATATCTTTTTAAATGTCGCTAATGGTAATTTTATTCCACATTTCAAAAATTCCTACATCTATACTAATATATAAAACTGAAGAGTTTGTTTTGTTGAACGCGCTAATCTCAGGAACTACTGATTCAAATTGATAAATGAAATGGGTGCCAGCCAGTAGTAGTGTGTCAAAACAGATAGTGTGCAGAAAGAAAAAATAATTACTTTCGCGTATCACTAATTATCTGCAGTGTGTGCACATATAATAATAATCTAATTATTTGCACAAAGCATTCGATATAAGGCATACCACTACACCATTTATTATCGTTATTAGAAATCATAGTAGTGAAAGTCGATAGGTTCTAAATCATCGCCGTCTCACTTCAGTGGTTTGAATTCGACACCGAGTCAAGAACCTTTGACTTTTTTAAAACTCATACGCATATTATATATTAATTACTTTGATTGAATTTATTTCACTAGACCTGGAAAGTGTCACATCTTTTTACGAAACGCTTTCTATGTGTTCCACTTTACTATTTCTAACATAGGATGTCCCCAATCAATCAATCAAAATCTCCAGGACCCAAGTGACACCTATTGACTAACGGAAGAGGCAACAACTCAGACTCACAGGGTTGAGAAACCAGTCAGCAGTCCCTTCCAACAAACCCGAAAATACAATCTAGACGATGCTGTTCCTAGCAGTCAAACAAAAGTAGACCCCAGGCTCCAAATCCAGGTAAATTTTGGAAACAACTGGAAAATCCCTTAAGATGAACGAGAATATATAATACTATATCTTATTTATTTAGTTATATTTATAGCTATATTTATTTAGTTTATTCAAATAAATTCTGAAATTGATTTAATTTGGAGCCGTGGCCCCGCTAAGTCAGTGTACTGTAAACGATGACTGCGTTTAACAGTTTTCGTTTTGGCTGGTTCTCAGATACCTATCAGACCGCATTGTAGCATTTCTATTCACGAGCGTTTGCGTGCTTTGAATAGCACGTTAAGCTGTTGGCACGGTGGCGGTGGTCAGTAACATCAAGTTGCAGGTCCTATGGGCGGCTTGAAATATTTCTTGTCGCCACAACCTGCGCCTGTCTATTTCAACAGGACAACACGAATCACCACCTGTTACGTGGGACAAAAATGCTTACGATGAAATGTGGATGTATAAATAACAGAGCAGAGAATAAAAGGTGTATAAAATCTGCCATCCTTTATATGATAAAGGCGTGAATAATAAGATACTGGTACAATGTTGGAAATCTACATTAATTAGGATTGACACTGCGGCAAAATCTAGTAATGAGCTCTACATCACGAAACCACAATTTCGTTAAAATAATATAAGGTAGCAACTTAAAACTTTTCTGTCTATAATGAAGTCTTGTGGTATTCATAAGGTTTGTCTAGACAGTATCATTCTGTAATATCGGCGTCTAGCATCTCACATGAACTATATAATCTCCTAAATTATGTGAAGAGTTTGATGACATTGTGACGAGGTATACTACTAAAATATTATACTATTTTTTCATCATAATATACTAAATTATAATGAAATTGTAGAAGCGCTCGTGTTCTTGCCAGCCTCATTGTTCTGTAAACTATCACCGCGTAACGCATCTTACGCTTCCGTCGTTTCTGAGATGGTTACTTATCAATGTTACAAATGGACACAGTTGTAAAGGTTTCCATACTTTTGAAGGCACGTTAAGCCACTTTGGCGACGGTTGCTAGTAACATGGTGCGCTAAGTCAAGTGAAGGGTTTATGGGCGGCATGAAAATTTTTAAAAGCAAGTAGTCACAGGCGTTCGTTTTACCACAGCAATAGGGTTGGCAGCGCTAGTGTAGCTCTTCTGGCTAGGCTATGGCAACTACGTTTCGATCAGTTACATAATGCTTGTCTTCCACTTTAGGAGTAGAAATATAAGATATTATATTAAGATATTCACTGCAATGGGCTTACCACTTCTCACGTGGGACAAAAATGCACTAACAATGAAATCTGGGCGTATTGAATGTCTTTGCCACCCCCTCAAGAACTCCACTCGCGCCAATTTTGATTATCCCGCCAAATGAAAACTAAGCGGATATGCAAATGGCTTCGTAAACCTATTTGCACTTCCTCTTATACTTGTTGACTAATGTCTGTCTTGGTAAAAAAATAATCTAATATTTATATTAAATTATTATGTTAAAACAACCACATTAATCTTAACGGACATAAAAAACGAAGATTTGCATTCCACCCAAATGTATGTAACTAATTATGCGTGTGAATGAAATATATAAAGCGAATAAAATTCTACTAATATTTTACGGGGATGAAGAGTAGAAGCGTGCACGTCGCCATCCCTGCCAGCTACGGCTGCAATTCTACTCCGACACGAGTGCCACCAGGGCGAACAATGCTAGGGCGTGCCCCTGAGGCGACGCGCACCAGTTCGTCCCCGCTGGTGCGAAAAGTGTGTGCCAGAGCTGCGTAGGGGACCGCCACACTACACGCGCGGCCCGACACGGCGGGAAGTGGAGGATGGAGTGCAGGGTAGCTGCGTGGAATGTTAGAGGAGGAATAGCAGATAAGATGAATGAGTTGATGGATGTTATGAATGAGAGAAAGTTAGATGTAGTGTGCTTGACAGAGACCAAGCGCAGGGGCAGCGAAGTCTTGGAGCTCCCGGGTGGGGTACTCGCGCTATGGTCTGGAGTACCAGAGAGCGAGCATGGCCGCCGGGGGGTTGGACTTTTGGTGTCCACGCGATTGGCCTCCGGTATGTATGAGTACAAACTCAGAATCTATATAAATACAGAATCCTCTGGATCCGTCTAAAACTTGGTTTGACGAAGATTTTTCTGGTAGCTGCTTACGCGCTAGTATCTTCGTCGAACGCGAGTGAGCTAGAAAAATAAAATAATAAAATAAAAATATCTTTATTTAGCATAGACCATTTTAACGGCGCTTACAAAATGTCATACACTATTTAAAATATTTAAAGCGACCACCGGTTCGGAACGCGGCCCACCTGAGAAGAACCGGCAAGAAACATAGGAAGGCTTTTTTTTTTTGATGGCCTATTTACAATTTAATATTATTTCACTTTGCCAGCAGATCATTTCCAGGCGTCCCTGTCCTGCAAATAGTCTGTAACGGAGTAAAAACCTTTTTCACAAAGCTTGTTTTTAATAAACTTTTTAAATTTATTTAAAGGTAAATTTCTCAGGTCACAGGGAAGCTTGTTGTAAAAGCGTATACAGTTACCCTGGAAAGAATCGCCAATCTTATGTAGTCGACTGTGGTGGACTGAAAGATTATTTTTATTTCTAGTGTTTATATTATGTTTATCACAGAGTTTAGAAAACTGTGATAGATTTTTCTGGACATACATAAGATTGGCAAAAATGTATTGTGATGGTACGGTTAGAATATTTACTTCTTTGAATTTTTCTCGGAGAGAAACTCTGGGGCCCAAATTATAAATAGCGCGTACAGCCCGCTTTTGTAGAACAAAAATAATATTTAAATCTGCAGCACTCCCCCAAAGGAGAATACCGTAAGACATAATACTATGAAAATAGCTGAAGTAAACCATTCTAGCCGTATCCACATCTGTTAGAGTCCTGATCTTTTTTACAGCGTATGCAGCCGAACTTAATCTAGAGGCTGTCTTTTCTATGTGTGGGCCCCACTGCAAATTGGCATCAATAGTTATACCTAGGAACACAGTTGATTCTACAAACTCTAACACTTGTCCATTCAGTTGAACATTGGCCGCAACTTGTTTTACATTTGGTAGAGTAAATTTTATACATTTAGTTTTATTTTCATTAAGGCAAAGATTATTTGAGCTGAACCAATGAACTACTCTTGCAATTGCATTGTTTACATCGTCATAGTTATCTAATTGTCTTTTAATTTTAAAAATTAATGAGGTGTCATCTGCAAACAAAACAATCCCATTCCTGTCCCCTACATAAAATGGTAAATCATTAATATGAATGAGGAACAAGAATGGCCCAAGTATCGAGCCTTGCGGCACACCCATTGTAACCATGGATCCTACAGAACGTGTACCATTAATATCGACCCTCTGTATTCTATTGTTCAAATATGAAGACAGAAGGTCGAGAGCTTTGCCTCTTATTCCATAGTGGTGTAATTTTTTGCACAGCGTTTCATGTTGAACGCAATCAAAAGCCTTTGATAGATCGCAAAATATACCTAATGCATCGTGCTTGTCTTCCCATGCTTCATGAATACATTTTAATAACTCAACACCAGCATCGGAAGTTGAGCGCCCTTTCGTAAACCCAAATTGATTCGCATGGAGTATTTTATGACTATTAAAATGGGATAGCATTTGATTCAAGATTATTTTTTCAAATACTTTGCTCAAAGTTGGCAGCACTGACACTGGTCGGAAATTAGACGGCTCTGTAGCGCTGCCAGCCTTGAACAAGGGAACGACTTTGCTGTGTTTCATTAAATCAGGAAATGTACCACTAGAAACACAGTCATTAAACACAGTTGCTAGATGGGGCGCAATTACCTCAATTATACATGATGCAGTTTTGACCGATAATCCCCAAATGTCCGCGGTTTTCTTAATTTCGATACATTTAAATGTTTTTACAATGTCCTGAGCACAAATATCTGTGAATACAAATGCATCCCTGCAACAAAGAACAGATTCTTCTAATAAAAGTTCAGCGGAACTGGAAGATGCTTGGAGAGATTTTGTTGTCAATATAGGTACATTTTTGAAAAAGTGTTCAAACTCCGTAGCCACTTCCAGGTCCCCTGTAACATGGCAACCATTTACTTTTAAGTGGAAATCCCTTTCAGTCACTAAAGATCTACCGCATTCAGAGTTAATGATGCTTCAAGTCATTTTTATTTTATTTACAGAATTAGAAATTTTATTTTTAATGAAGTTTGACTTAGCAAGATGACACGTTTGTTTAAATATCTTTGAATAATTTTTAACATATTCCTGAAAGGTTTGCCTAAAATTATATGATTTTTCTGAATATAATTCAAATAATTTATTTCTACTTTTAAAGATACCTGGTGTTGCCCAGTGACTGAAAACAGGACGACCACCAATCTGTAGAGTTTTTGAGGTAAAAACTTTGCCAAACTCATCATTAATCAAATTAAATAAGTGTTTATATGACTGGTCTACACAAGTGAAGTTAGGTAGATATGGTAATCTCTTTAATACATTTTCTTTAAAATTATTCAAACGACTTTAGTTAATTGGTACATATTTAATTTGTTTTTTGCTGACTTTGTTACTACTTTTAGGAAATTTTATTCATTGGCCACGATGATCTGACTCCACAGGATCCACAATACCTTTATCTATAGGTTTAATATCAGTAAAAATATTATCAATACATTTTGCACTGGTGGCTGTAATACGAGTGGGTTCTAAGAATGTACTATGCAGATTAAAGGATTTAAATAAATTTTTCATTTTATTTCTCTCTGATGGAGTTAATGATGTATCTAATATATCAACATTAAAATCTCCACAAACTATTATATATTTCTTAGAACATTGGCATTTGAACAGTGCTTCTTCAAGCTTTTCTTCAAATTTAATGTAAGAAGCATCAGGGGGACTGTATACGCTTAACAAGATGAAATGCTCAAACTCAATACTGGCAATCTCAATAACTCGCTCAATGGAGAGGGCTACTAAATCCTTACGTTCTTTAAATTTTAAGTTTTTATTAATTAATAATAAAGAGCCTCCACGTTTAGAATGTTTTCTATTGAACGAGCTAGCAACCTGGTGATTTACGAAGTTCAACAATGTGATTTGATGATCTTTTAACCAGTGCTCTGTAGCACAAAAAATATTAATAGAATTTGCATTAATGTATAGCTCTAACTCTAAATCTTTACCATTTATTAAACCTCTAACATTATGGTGCACCAGGTTTATAAAAACAATATTTTTACTAAGATTATTCTCAGGGGCCAAAGTCAACTGGCCAGATTTATTATCTATTGTCCTATAAACTAGTTTTTTGGAATTTCATTTTCCAAATGTGAAGTATCAAAACTATCCTGCTCAATAAAAGCAGTTGTACTTGCCAATAATTTGGCTTGAAAAATTAAAAAATTAGATAGCAACAGAGCTACCTTTCGTTGTAAAAATTTTGATAGAAAATATCTATCTAATGTCAACAAACCATTATTATTGAAAATTATGTTCCAATCGAACAATTCAATTTTTTTGGAATATGATACCATGGTATGTAGTTTCATATTTAATTTGTATCTTAAGTGATTTTCCTTGTGGCTCATAGCAGTGCTGTATGGCATATCTAGAGGACTTCTGGGAGAGTATGAGAGAAGCTCTAAATGTGATAGAAGGAAATGAAAGACTTATAGTATGTGAAGCCTTGAATGGATGGGTGGGTACCGCTCGCGATGGTTTTGAGTCGGTACTCGAGAAGTATGGGGATAACAGGGTGAACGACGCTGGCAAGATTATACTGGCATTTTGTAAGGATTTGTTTGTGGCGAACACAATGTTCAACCACACACAAATTCATATGTATAAAAATATATATATATATATATATATACGAGGAAATGTCAGTCAAAGCACGTAGACGCAAGACGTGACCATACCAGCGAAGGCGACATTCTTGCAACTTGTCTGCAATGTCACGGACGTGAAGGCTGCCGCGGATGCGAGAGTTCCTCACGCGGTCCATCCGCGTGACTCCACACATCCACCGCAGCATCTTCATTTCCGTGACACGCAGCTCCTGCTTGTGTCGCTCCAATATCGGCCACGTCTCACTGCCATGTAAAAGGACAGGTCTAATAATGGTTTTGTAGACCTGTCCCTTCAACCGGATCGGCATTTTAGGGTCACAAATGACACCGGTCATCTCCCGCCATTTGGCCCACGCGCCAGCAATGCGTGAAATCGCAATCGATGTCACTGGACGTGTGAAAAACAGATCCCAGGTATTTAACCTGGTCCGTGCGCTCGACCAAATCACCGCCTATGCGGACGGATGTGGGATCTGTCGAGTTTAGTTCCAAGTACTCGTAGTAAAAGAAGCACGACTGGCGATTCATAACGCAGTGCTAGTGCCAACTTTGCTTTACGGTAGTGAAACCTGGGTATGTCAGCAGATGCATGAAAGTAAATTGAATGCTGTGGAGATGCGATCACTTCGAAAATTGTGCGGCGTTACCTTGGCCGACCGAATACGTAACGAAGTGATACGCAATATGGCAGGTTTGAATGAAAGTGTCAGCGTTAAGCTGGAAAAGGGCGTGCTCCGTTGGTTTGGACACGTCCAACGAATGAGTGAGGAACGATTGACGAAGAATATATATTGTGTGAAAGCAGAGGGTTGAAGAATTCAGGGTAGGCCGAGACTTACATATGAAGACCACGTGAGCAGATTTCTCAAAAACGGAAAGGTCAAAAGTACTCGGATACCCAGACGTGCGTGTATGAAGCGTTTGATGAATCTTGAAGAAGCGAAAGAAGTATGCATGGATCGCGAAGCCTGGCGATCTGTCTGACTACCCCGTCAGGGATACAGCGTGAAGATAGTTAGTTAGTTAATATTTTACGCGAAAGTTTACACACATATTCACGCCTTTATCCCGTGCATGTTTGTTACTCTTTCACGCAAAATCTGCTGTATGGATTTTGATAAAACTTTACAATAATATAGCTTACACATCAGAATAACACATAGGCTACTTTTTATACCGGGAACAAGTTTCTGTGGAAACGGGAACGAGAAAACATCACCACGCGTCCGCACGCGTGGTGATGTTTTCCCGTTCGGCTCGCAGCCGCGGGCGTCAGCTAATATTATCATAAACATCGGTGTTCTTATATTTTTACAGTAGTTTTTATTAAATATTAAATCTTTTGTAAATCAAGTTAAATTGCTATAGGTTTTTTTTGAATTTATTGTCTATCATAATATGCATATCATATGGTTAATGACAATATTAAACATCTACTAGAAATAGCAGAACTCAAGGATCAAAATAAAAGCCGGGTTTGAAAGCATCTAGGAAGAAGCCATATGAAGAAGACGGCATTCAGTGATAACTGAATTTAATATTAAAACTAGTAGTGGACGCCTGTGGATAGAAAATACCCGTTCTTATTGGGTGCTTACATTATAAGGGTGCTTTGCCCTATAAAATTTCAAGCTTCAAAAAGGATTGTAGGGCGAAGATAGTGTGTCGCTCGGTATTTTAACTAAGCAATATCGAATTACTCTTTGGTAGAGGCATTTGAATAGTGAACATTCCCTAAACATCCTTTAGCGATAAAATAGTTTCTGATAATCTATGTTTACTATGCTACGCTGGCCATTTTATAGTGTGCGGTACTGCTACTGATCCTTGCTTGAAAGTGTAGGTACGTGGATCATAGTTTGCGAGTTTTGATGTTCTTTAAAAAAAACTGACACAATATAGAAAACGTCAACATAGCCGACAGCTTCGAATATTATATGACTACGTGTGTTTGTGTAAGTATTTTTGTGAATATGTATAACCTAAGGTTAAGTGTGATGTATTGGAGACTCAACTACGTCTTCCAGATCTAAACCAAATTCCGCTGTAAGTTGTACACCTGCTGACTGATAAACGAGGATATGACACAAGTTCCAATAATGCTAAAAAATAAGTCAAATCACAATGGACAGCTGCTTAACTGCGTTTTTTTTGGATGTGGCCTTAGGATAAGGCCACATCCAAAAAAAACGCTCATCTATGTGTTTAAGACTAAACATTAAAGTATGGAAAAGTCTTATGAGACAGTCTATCCGTTCGTCCGTCTGCGCTCATATATTTCTCAGGAACCATAGGATAGGATAGAGAAAAACGATTTTCGGTATTCGATTCAGGACACCATGAATACGTGCATAAGCGGTTTTGAAGTTTCAACCACTTGCGGTTTTGAAACTGGTTTCGGTTTACAAGTCGTTTGATTCCTTAACTACGAGAGTGAAGGGCGCGTTACTTGTTTAGTTTAGACAATAGTTTGTCAGATTTAAGCGTTGATTACAATTATAGGTGGTGCTGTCTATAAAAAAAGACAAGGGGTTGCACTCCGCGAGTCCCGAAAGAAGAGAAAACTAATTTTTTTAAGTTTTTACTTCAAAAATTGACCGGGATCGACGTTAATGATGATGATGCTGATGATAACAAAAAAACTATAATGAAAGAGTCTTTATTGATTACAAAATATTATTTATTAAGACCTATAGATGACCGGGATCAACGTTAGATGATGATGATGATTATATTATTTAGAAACTAGGTATTGAATCTACCAATTAACTATCAAAAAGAAAAAATATCTAGACGCGTTCGCGGTCGGCTATATGTACATGCATATATGCACATACTGTCTATTGCTGCGTCTCGTAACGGTGTCGCGAGTCCAGAGATTTTATCTCACCTAAAAATATGCGTACCACGCTAAAAGAAGTTTTCTCTTATAAATAGATAATTTTTATTGTTATTAAGTATCGTGTTCGTCAAATATTTGTCTTATAATTATAAGAGAATCAAAACCACGCGTGCGATGGGAGGCCTAAGTAGACGCATTAAGTTTTTCTGACGATAATGTGTTTGTGAATGCTGTTCGCTTAATATGGCGAGCTGTCAAGTCGAGCTAGTGTTGATTGATTGAGTAATTGGTGAACTATACCTTATAGGACTACTGTGCCGTCGCAACGAAAAGAGGCACATCTACAAATATTTAAAAATAGAGAATTTGCTTTTTATATATTGAATGATTCGCATAAATATATATCTATACAAATACTTAAAATATATAGATCAGAATGCAAAATGTGCATATTCTGACGGACCGAAGTTATGAGCTACAAACATTAGTTTGTAGCTCATAACTTTGATTGATGAATTCCAACAAATCACAAAACGTGTGGCACTCGGAGATTGCCGCGGTAAAGCTATTGCATAGCATACCTTTGTTTTAAATATAATGTATAATATTGAATCAAAATTGTAAAAAAATACATATATTGTTAGATTCAAAATGAAGTTTGCACTAGCAGCACCCAAGACCCAGCCTATATAAAGAGAGCCCAGAGTCACTGCTGCCTATACTCGGTCGATTGTCGTAGCGTGGCGAAGCTCTGCCAGTTATTGTCACTATAATTTGCATTGTAATTTTCACGTAGAAGTCTTAAAACTAGTAATCTACGTTATTATTATAACAATATCTTAATTAAATAATCCATTATTAACTTTCCTGCGCTTGCTTAATTACTTAAAAGTACTGCTACTACCAAGTGGTTTTTTCTAACCACAGATGATATAATATAATTCTTATAGTCTAACCAACGGATCTCGTGTTAGGTAGCTAATGGAAAGCACGTTTTGGTATGTTTACTCAGCTCTAAAATATAATAATATCTATATTAATAAAGTTACGGGTGACTCACTCATTTATCATCGCACAGCCGAAATCCTTCAATGTCAAGTTCCTAGGTAGGAACTTGACATTTTTAGGGTAAGCTACCCTTATAATGTAGGCACCCACTAAGACAGGGTTTTCAAAATTCCACCTCTAAGGGGGTAAAATAAGGGATAAAAACTTGCCTATACCTATTACGTATACAAATAAATTGACACGTGTATAATCGCGGTCATTAGTAATGAATAAACACATGTTTCTGGATTTGCCAATATTCTATCTTTGAGAATGTAAAATAGGAGATCAAATTGAAAGTATAAAATAAAATAAATAAAATAAATATCCATCACGCCTTATCCCCGAAGGGGTGGCAGAGGCATATTATATGCCCACTTTTCACCGTGTGGATTCCTGTCCCACGTAATAGGTGGTGAGCCCATTGCCGTGTTGAAATAGACAGACGCAGGTTGTGGCTACCTGCTGTTGAAATTTTCAAGCCGCCCATAAGGCCTTCAACCAGGCTTAACGACTGTCATTTTACTGGCAACCGGGACCAACGGCTTAACGTGCCTTCCGAAGCACGGAAACGCTCGCAAATGTAAATACCACAAAGTGGTCACCCATCCGAGGACCAGCCATAGTGAAAGTTGCGTAACTCAGTGATCGTTTACAAAACACTGAGACCGCGGGGCCACGGGCGCTTCTAGCGCGCTAAAGTATAATATAATCATTTTATTATAATAAGTACAATGTCAACTCAAAAAAAAAAATTTACATGTCAAATTCAAATAACCCGCCCCTGACCGCTCCCGGCCCAAAGGTGCCCATAATACTAGCCGCGTTTCCACGTTGAATAGCTATAGCCAACCTTTGCACCAGGAACGATCTTGAGCGGGAGTCACCTGTTTTCTCCCTTATTCTGCGTCCTAATTCCCCAATTAAAATTTTTGCCTCGGATCCCCAGCATCCCATGGATTCCACGGCAATGGGCACAAACAAATACCTAGCCTCCATCTCGGAATATTTCTTCTTTTTGTTCTCCTCTGCTTGTTTCGCCGCTGCTGAAGCTGAGTGCATGGTGTGGCCTAGGTGACTAGCGGCAACGGTGTTAACGCACGTGGCGTCCCACACCAGGCACTTGCCATTCCTCCAAGGCACCAAGGTCAGACCGTCCGGCCTCTTACCATCAGATCTACAGAGACCTGGTGGCTCAAGGACGCAAGGGACACCCGCCAAGACAAAAGCTCTCCGAACAATGTCGTTGAGGGCATGGTGACGCGGAAACCTCCCCTTGCAACGATGACAACTCAGAGCGTGATGGCCATCGGCCCCCACCATGGAACCGCAGGTGCATTTGTGGGGTTCACACACCTTACAGCCCAAGCGAAGAGCAACCGCCACACGCAGAGAGTCATCATCTAACAAAGTGCCCAGGTGAGGCGATGGAAGAGCGTGCAACCATGCCCCAGACTCTGGCTGTGACACAGCAAGAAGTCTGGCCCTATCCTCATCAACGGCACAGTCCAACAACATTCCCCGAACCCGCCTTGAACCTATCTCATCCCATGCTCGCTGACTGTACGGTGCCTCAGGTTTTATTGCTCCACGCCCAGAGAGGACCAGGCCCCCAGGGCATCCGACACAAAGGATATGCCATCCACGCCACCAGTTAATTGGAGTATGTTAGTGACAAGGCTCGCAACACCATGCGCGGACCCCAGGAAAGCCGGCAAACCCACATCATGTGCGCATCTAACTCCAAGACCCCCGTAACGAGTCGGAAGAACTGCCTGACTCCACCGGGGACCCTCAAGGGAAACATTCAGAACTGCTTCAAGCGTTGATTTTATCGCGTTGTCGAAACTCGTAACTTCCCTCGGAAAAAGCCATGTAGGGGCAGTACGCAACAAGTACATAAGTTTTGGAACAGCAAAACACATGCGTAGCAAGACAAGTGCAACGTGCGCAGAAAGGTCCCTTAGACGCTCCCGAGCGTTAAGAAGAAGCTGTTCACATGAGTTGATAGCCTCAGGAACAGAATCCAGGAAAATAGGAGAGCCTAAAAGATAGAAATTTGAAGTTGTAAGTTCCCTAAGACCCGGCAACATAGCATTAAAACGAGAAAAGTGTTTATGGGCATCGATACCGCAGGGGAAAAACACGCACTTTGAAGGATTAACCACTAAACCCAGTTCACTCAAACGAGGAATGAGCACCTCCAAATCACGGCACACTTCCTCCGGTTTACCTCCAAGAGTGCCATCGTCGAGATACCAGATATTTAGAGGAGACTTAATTTCTCGGATAACACTGTGAATGGGTAAACTAAATACGAGTCCCTGCTGTGCCACCACTTGCGAGAGAATTAGATCATCATTAAAAAAAAGATTTGTAGAAGATTTATACACCTGGTAAAGAAAAGGATATATGGAAGGAATTTTATCCCTGACCTCACTCAAGAGGACGTCTCTCTCCATAGTATTAAACGCATTGCATATGTCAAGCTTTAGCAACATGCAGCCTGCATTTTCTGAACTCATTGCAAAGGATTGCGTAGCATGTACCGCCGCCTCACAGCCCAGACGCGTCCCAAACCCTAGCTGATGCGGCTGCAAATACTCAGACATCTGATCCCTTACGGCACGGCAAGCCAGCTTGGCAGTCAACCGGCGCAAGACACTACCAATAGCGATAGGCCTAATGCCTCCATCCTTCTTTTTTAGTGCGCACAGAGAAGCACCGTAAAGGTATGAACATACTATAGAGTTCAGCCGACCACTCAGCAGGAAATTTGACAGCCGGGCCAGGCACTCCAACAAGCGCAGCCCATTTTCTCCAACCGAGGAAGTGAGCTCCCTGAGATGACCAGGACGAAGCCAGTCCAGACCCGCCGCAGATCCGCTGCAAAACGAACCAAGAGCCGACCGCACGTCACCAGCTGTTACAGACAACTCAGCCACTGAAATGTCTGCTCCAGGTGGGAAGTTCAGTGGACGCGATGGAGCCGGATGTTTGAGCCTCAGGGCAGCCAATGTGTCGGGATCCTGCTGGGCAAAAGAGTCATCGGACATCAACATACGGACCGCTCCCCTCAGATCGCCCTCAAACACCTTTGATTCTATGACCTTCTTAGTAGGGCGCCGACTAGAGCTGGTCTCTGCCGCTACATCAACGTTGTTGCACTCAAAAAGGCCATAAGAATCAATATTGGCCTTAACTTTTGTGGTCATATTACCGGGCAGGTCCCTTGCCGGCACCCTCAAAGCCCCGTATGCAAAAGAGAGAAGATTCTGCCAGTCCTCCAATCTATTGCAGTCCACACATGCCTCGATTATATCACACAACTTACCGGCGGCCTGATTACGAGCGCCTTTGGGTATATGTCGCAGTACCGGTGTAGCCCTCCTCAAACTAGGAAGCCTGTCCACAGGACACGGCAGTGATGCCTGGCTAGAAGGACCACCGCCGCCTGGAAGAGTCCGACCCCCTTCCGCAACAGAAATTACGACAGCATGCCGCATATCCCTGTGTTTACGACCTATATGTATCCTAAGCCCATGTACTCCAAAGGTACGTGAGGACCCAGGGCAGTGGGGACAATGTAATCGCGCAGTAATGGAATTCATTTTAGTTGTATAATCAGTAACAAATTCACAAATGCTTAACAAATGTAAACAATAATTATTCTATCCATAAATCTAAATGTCAAGAATCTACTCATTTTAATAAATATGATGGGTTGTATATATATGAAATCTATTATTACCCTAAAAATAAAGACATTTAAAATTTATCAGACCAAATACCGTAAATAAAACACTGATGTCCAAAATTGTAACAAAAAAACCAATCAAAATGTCAAGAAGTATTTAAGCTACCTACCAGGTAGGTTACATTATTGTTAAAATAATTTATGTTAGCATCAGCAAAATTGAAAAGCAATAATATAGTAAAATAAAATATTACATTCTTCAAATGTTGGGATACAATAATATTTTCTCGCTGGCAACTTGGCAGACTCCAAAGGCCGGATCTGAAGGTGCTTGCACAAATTATATGTGATGTTATGTCAAGTATACCCACTATTCGTACGTAAGTTTGATACTGTGAGTAGTTGAAGTTGACACTTAAGGCTTGTTATTATTGATAATTAATACGAGTAGATCGCCAATGTCGTATTGATATAGCTACGAGTATTGCAGAAAACTGCAGAAATGTGTTAAATAATATTATCTTCACTGATATTTCGCCCATGGATTATGTGGGTCCATTAAGTCACCGCAGTGTTATCTTATGTGGTTTGTTTTCATCTGGCAGTAAAATAATCAGCTTAGTTTTGATATTAGTTACCTATTTCCGAACGAATAATATTTTACATCAAGTTTCTACAAGATGGCGCACACAACAGTTTCATCAATTCAAAATGACAAACAAATTGAAATGAAAGTATTTGAATACTTATAAGACACATGGATCAAATATGTGAGGTGCCTGGCGAGGATGGCCCGGATCAGCTGGGGTTACACCCCGAGGTGATCCGGACGATTTACGTAGCAGCCGTGGAGCCGACGATACTGTACGCAGCCAGTGCTTGGCACGCAACGGTGGAAAAGCTTGGTGTCAAAAAGCAGCTGAACGTGGTATAGCGCGGTTTCGCTCAAAAGCTGTGCAAGGCCTATCGCACGGTCTCTCTGAACTCGGCGCTAGTTTTGGCTGGTTTGCTCCCTCTGGACCTCAGAGTTCGCGAGGTGGCCTCATTGTATGAGGCCAAGACAGGAGTGAGCCAGCCATGGCTGGGAGACTGGGAGATCGAGCGAATGACTCCGGCTATTGAGGCCCCTTACGCCGTGGAGCATACAGCCTTGGAGTTCACCAGCCTTGTAGACGCGGGGCAGTTGGAGGATGCAAACCGTTTTCACGAACGGGAGCAAGATTGAGGGCCGGGTCGGTGCCGCGTTATCGTTTTGGGATAATCGGACCGAAACTAAGGCCCTCAAACTTGTTCTCGCGCCCCATTGCACCGTCTACCAGGTCGAGCTCCTGGCGCTATGCAAAGCGGCCAGTGAGGTTCTCAAGCGAGGCGCGTCCACGTTTGGTATCATCAGCGATAGCAGAGCCGCTCTTTTGACGGTAGTAAACCGTCATGCCCTCCATCCCTTGGCAGTGGCGACCAGGGCCGCAATTCAGCGCGGATTGGCCCAGGGCAAGGAAATCTCCTTGTTCTGGGTCAAGGCCCACGCGGGGCTGGAGGGCAACGAACGAGCTGATCAGCTCGCGAAGGAAGCGGCTCTGACGTTGAAGAGAGCACCTGACTACGGTCTGTATCCTGTCTCATTCGTGAAGAGTGAAACAAAAGATACAGAGAGGGCAGGACGGCCTCCGTAACAAAGCTTTTCTTCCCATGTGCAGTGGAAGAGTACAGTGTCGTCCGCAAGATGACGATCGCCGGCATCACAACCCAACTGCTGACAGGTCATGGTGGGTTCTCCTCATACTTGGCACGTTTCAAGTGTAAGGAGGACCTATCGTGCGCCTGTGAGCCCGGCGTTGAGGAGACGGTCGTCCATCTCCTGACTGAGTGCCCAACCCATTCGGCGGACAGAGTGGGCTTAGAATTTGAAATTGGGCAAAACATAAATATAGATAATTTGCCAATATTAATAAAATCTTACAGGGATCAGTTTCTCAATGTAACAGGAAAAATTATAAAAATTGCCAACAATAGAAACAGCACTTAACATTGTTTAAGTAATATTATGTTATATTAACTGTAAGCAATAAGAATATATGTAATACATATAATTAAGTAACTGAGATATAAGAATATGTATATGAAAAACAAGCAAAGAAATTATAAAGTAGTATATTAAAAGTCTAATAGTTTAATAAGTAATGTAAGTAAATATATTACTTATTAAACTACTAGATTGCTAATAAAGCTAAACTGTAAATAGAAAATAAAAAAGACAAAATAAAATAAAAATAAAAATCCAACCCATCCTCCTTCGCAAAAAAAGGATGAATCCTTCCCATCCCATAAGTGTGAAAGGCCGGTATGAAAGTGCGAGAGGCATACGAGCGAGACAAGTATGGTACTAGAGGACTGGAATAAAAGATGATTTATACTTAAGATTTAGATAACTAGTTATTAAGTGTGAAAGGTCGGTAATGTATGAAAGTGCAAGAGGCATAAAGGACTAACCCCAAATGCATGTCAAATGTGGACACCGATGGCCTTCCTCTCACTGTCTCTGTGACCGGCGCTCGGGGCTCCCATCATCTCTTGAAGTAGTTAAGAACAGCCCCGCGGGGCTATGGCTCACAAACGTTATTTAGTCTAGGAAACAATATGTTCATGAGGCTCTGTCCCAGGCAGAGATGCTAGTAAAAAAAAATTTAATAAAAATGTGAGGTGCAACAAGTGTCCGAAGAATGTTACGAGCAACATTCTTCGGACACATCACATTTTTTTTAAGAATGTATGAATTAAACATAAAGTATGTTTATCTAAAAATAACACATATATATATTTACCTTAAATAACATATTATACCTTATATGATGACAATAACGTTTTTCTATTTAGCAGTTACTTGTTCTTTTCTGTTTAGTCAATTTTGCAATATTAAGTAGAAATGACTTGTTTGTCAGTTAAATTTACAGAGTTCTTTTGATTTTGGGAAAAATAAAAAGTACCTGTATATGCGTCATTTTTTCTAATTCCGAATATGAAGAGAACTAGATTTGAAAAAGATGCTAGATGCAACCTTTCGCTTATGACTGCAATACTGGCTACGTGTGTTGAGTCGCGTAAAAAGCGCTTAGCGTATTTATGGTGTTTCAAACGAGTACGTAATTACTGAATTGTATTATGATGATTGATTTAAAGGAACTCTACAGTTCATTACAATTGAAACATCTCTTTTTTTAAATGGTTTTGGGTTGATTGCTAAGACCGTATGTAAATATTTCTTTCAAGCCTTTAATATTCAAAGGTGTATAATATTCTATTGACCAGGCAAGGTGATCACGCCAGGCAGAATGCGGCCCTATCATTTATGTTAGGCTTTCATAGCGCAATGCTGAATTTAGATACATACTAGGAGACGCCCGCAATTCCGCACGCGTTGGAAGGTTTTTCCCTTAAGTTTTGCCCACAAGAACCGGTCCCGGAACAAAAAGTAACATGTGTTGTTATTCCAAGGAGCCACACATAATTTTATTCTTTGTTGCTCCAGTAAAAGTCCGTTTCAGCTTGTAAAGTAATAAACATACACTCGAAAATTTCGCCCTTATTAGTTGGGGTACTAATAACTGGTCAATCATGAGCTTGCCTCATGATTGACCAGTTATTAGTACCCCTGTCACAAACTCGGATGAAGCCACGCCCAATAAAAAAAAAGACGTGTGGCACTCGGAGACTGCCGCGGTAAAGCTATTGCATAGCATACCTTTGTTTTTCTTTGATATTAATTCAAGTTACAATAAAAAAACAAAAAAAAATCCAAAAAGAAAAAAAAAACACCCTCACCCTCACTCTCACCCTCACCCCACCCTCACTCTCACAGTCACCCTCATCCTCACCCTCACACTCACACTCACTATCATCACGTCTCGATCCGTGCGAGCTTCGTACAATCGTACCATATAATATATGTACATACACGTTAAGCCAACGCTCGGTCGTGCTCGGTGAACTTCGTGTGACCTCGTCTCGACCTTCGTCTTAGGTTTTTTTCCTTACGGAATTTCTTCATTAAAGCCCACTCAAAGCCCGCGATAAAACTATGCAATAGCTTAAAAACAAAGAAAATCAAATGGAAGATTTACACTCCCGCGCGAGTCACGAAACGAGCTGCAAGACGAGCCGCGAGTGTAAACACAGTGTTATGGTACATAATTTCGAGGTCGCGGCTCGTCGCGCAGCTCGTCTCGTGGATCGTGCGAGAGTGTTAGTGGGGTTGCCTGTGGTGAACATGAGTTTAAAGACAATTTCAGAATGCTAATAAAATAACACAAGGTAAGTAAGCTTTTAAATTGAAAGACGTGCCCTTATTTTAGACAAACCATTTTTGTTTTTTGAATACAAAATTATGTTTCCTGTTTTCTTGATAAATTCAATATCCGATTGAATTTTGTCCTGTAATGTAAACCATTTTTAAAAAGTATGAATTTGGGTTAGGTATCCGATCGAGCACAGTTCAATGATCGTATTTGAAGAGAAAATGAAAACGTCTTGATGAGTTATGTTCCCAGTATTTCAAGATATAATATTGAAAGCGCAAGAGTGCCACCAATTCGTTGAAACGAAAAAATTAGGTGCTCACGAGGTTACTTGGTATCGAATAGCATAGTACTGAAAACTAAAGAACATTGGATGTTAATAGTTCATATCAATGATGGATGTAAGGGGCCCTGCCAAATCTTTGGGACCGCGCTGTCTTGACTGCTAGCTTTTTGCTGACTGCTCCGTTTTAAGTCCAATGGTACGGGAAAAATGCTTTCAATGTCCGACTGAATGGACGGACGAACCATTCAGTCTATAGGTCGCATTTTTCATCGGATTTTCAATCGATTCGATGCAACTTGGTATAGACAATCCTTGATATAGTCAAAAACTTTTAGCGAGAGGGTTTTTCGATCGGGGGGAAATGGAGGCCGGGGAGGGGAAAGGTCCCGTAGTGGCTGGCAAGAGCGCTCAAAATGGTATGGGGTGATATAGGCTTGAAATGTGCTGCTGAGTCAAGCGTTTTTATTTTTATATTAATACCACTAGAAAAAAAAATTTACATGGTACCTCGTGGGTGGGCAACAGGAATGCCATGCATGCTCTCTACTAATAATAATTAACACTTTAACTAAAAAAATGTTTAGCCTTTTTCCTCAATTTACTCAAATTAATTTACATCACAGACAATCTAGAGGTTGCTTTGTTGCCGCGCTGAGGTCCTAGGTTTAATACCCGGTAGGCAACAAATATTTGTGTGATCCACAAATGTTTGTTTTGGAGTTTGGATATTTTCTATGTGTAATAGGTATGTATATATTTAGAAATATATATAAGTATTTATATTAGTTAGGATTCCATAGTACAAGCTTATAGCTTTGTTTGGACTAGATGGCGCTGTGTAAAAAGTGTCCCACAATATTTATATTTATTTTTTTTATTATAACGCCCCTTGTAATATTCAGTAAGAACGTATAACCCTATTTGCAGCGAATGGCAACGCAAGCGAGTCTACCGTTTCAACAAGTAGGTTAAATATGAAAAAATTGTTAAAAACCTTTAAACTTAATTGTTGAGAACCAACCATTTGATACAACCATATTCCAGTGGTAGATTTAAAATATCAGTCCGCCATCTTGGGTGTTCTACCATCTTGAATTTAGAATTACGTCAACAGCTATCAACTACAAAACTGGGCGAACGCCTCGGTTTCGCCCGTGACATACTTCGAACTCCCGTCGCACCTATTTAATCCCATCGCGTATAAATTCTACAATAATGCATAAAAATTTGGCCAATTTGTCGACAGTTATGACTACTGCACCACTCGCCAGATTAGTAGCGTGATGATATATAGCCTATAGAATTCCTCGATAAGTGGTCTATCTAACATGAAAAGAATTTTTCAAATCCGATCAGTAGTTCCTGAGATTAGCACGTTCAACTAAATAAACAAACAGACTCTTCAGCTTTATAATATTAGTATACATTTTAACTCAACCGATTAAAGAAAAGTGCTTCAAAACTGTGTTGCAATCTGAACGAATATAGGCACAAGACAATAGAATACAAGTAAAATTACTGAAGCTTGTAAAAATACAGTTTTTGAACAGTAGAACTGTAGAAATTATGCACATATAGAATACAGTTATATAAATGTATAAAGGAATGTATTGAAAAAAAACTGCCTAAAATGGATAGGTGCTATTGCAGTACGTCCACCACACAATAGGCCCGCATCGCTCACCGTCAACGTTGTAAGGCCTCACATCTCCTTAGTGACAAATCACCTATATAAGTGATTTGTGCAACTACCGATCATTTTTGAGGTTATAATTGGCTTTCGCCGCTAATTCTCGACTACACGTCTCGAAAGCGTCGTAGCGGGTGAATTTAGGTAGTGAAATATCTTTTGTCACATGTCTTGCTGACATTTCACACGTAAATTGCCGTCTACACTTTCAGGTCGTGTGGTCGAAAATTGGCCCCGTAGTGTGTTGTCGTCAATGGACAAATTTTCTGCCTTTGGACTCGTTCGAGCAATAAAACGCATTATGATTGAGCCACATGTAGACTCATTTAATAATCCTGAAAGAATATAAAAAGAACTATAGAAAGTGTCAGCTCATATTTATTGAAGTGAAACATTTTTATCGACGTTAAGAGAAACTTTATAACATAAAATATGCTTTTTCGGTTACGCGCCATGTTGATTTGAGTGAAACTTCTTTATATGATAAAGAAGTGAAACTTCTTTATCGACGGATGAGAGAAAGTTTATAGCTGTAAAAATAATGTCGTAAACAAGTTTTAGTTCTTACCTGTATGCACACCCATACTTTATTTACATACATACACACGTATAGTTAGTCATTTATCCCAAAAGGCTACCCCTTTACTTTTACTAACTTTGGTATATTATACGCCCAAATTGCACCATTTGCATTTTTGCCCCACATGACAGATGAGCCATTTGCATTGTTTTATATTTATTTGGTTATATGTTAATGATTACGACGTTGAGCATTTTATACAGTCGATCCTGAGATGGAAGATGGTTGCATTTCCATTTAAGAGTATTTCAGTGCTTGAGAGGTTCATTTAACCGTTGGTCTCGGCTGCCAGTAATATGGTAATTATTAAACCAAGTGAACTGCTCAATAAATAACTTGAAAATTTCATAAGCACCAACAACAATTTGCGCCTGTTCATTTCAACAAGACAAGTAACACACCCAGCACACCACTTAGCACGTTGAAAAAATACAATTGGTGAAATGTGGGGGCTTCTGCGTACGCTTTCCGCTAAAAAGACGCAACTATAACATAGTTATTCTTTTATTTCTTGATAAATATATTGTGTGAGTCTGGTGCGCGTGGACCAGCGACGGCTGTTTGACATCCCAAGCCCATAAACAGGCCTGCATCGTTCCTCGTACACCAATTAATCTCCCGACCGAGTCTGCTCTGCAATCGTGTTGAAATAAAATCGAAATCGTCGCTCAATAGAAAGCCACCGGTACAATTTTGACAGTTTTTTCGTAGTCTTCTAGTACAATCGTACTCCAATAGACTTCTGTCGGCCTATAGAATTCTACTAACACGTACCGCGCCAGTGGCCGCTAGTCAGTGACATTTTTGATAGTCTACTAACATTATGACAGCTAAAAACAGCGATTCTGGTTCTATTCTGCGGCTTGTCAATAGTAGACTCGGCCCCCTGTTAATATGCTGTGAATATTAAAGCACCTTTCCTCAGAAATTTTAATACGTTTCTAACGTTTGTCTAAGACTCCTTACAGCTATTAATAACAGTGAGTCAGAAACCATCAAACGATTTAACTAGCAGTTGATGTCACCTCGATGACGTCACTTACTACTAGTGCCACTTAAGCGAGCGATTGTCGTTATCTATAATCGAGAGTTTAGCGATAGAATTAGTATAAAGATGACGCAATTACAAACTTTAAAAAAATTGATTTTGAAATGCAAAAAACTAGAATTATACTGCAATGGATACGTGACTTGATAACTCAGAAGAGAAAAATATGAATTCCTGTTTTCTTCTTTTCTTTCAGTCAGCAGAACCTCATAGCGGGAGAAGTTGCTTAGGTCTTGAAAATGACTGAGTGGGTGTGCTGACTGAAAGAAGTTACTTACGTCGCTTTATGACGGAAAGACTTAGATTAATTCGTCAGTTTTAAGTAGTTCTCGATATACACTACTTAAAACTTGGTAAAGCGTCCGGTGCGTTAAACCAGAAGACGCTGTTTCGGGTCCAACTCGAGACTGAAAAATATATCTACATTAAATTTAAAATTTAGGATATAGTTTATAATAATTGTTTTCAATATTTTCTAATGACTGAATCCAATAGTCAAAGTAGGGTCAAGGATAAATGTATTAACGCGAGCGAAGGTTAAAGTATTAACTGTATCTACTAAAAAGCATTAATCGTTATTTATAACTATCTATCTTCACGCTATCTAGGTGTATGAGGTAGGTAGGTATCTTACTAATCATTTTTCGCCAATGCATTTTGCTGATCCCCTTCATCACAACATAGGCAAAACCGTACCTACGTTACAGTATGTGCATCCGTAGGCTCCTGCTAAGTCTATAATAAAATATATAATATATTGTAGCGGTAAAGGTTTTATAGGTGCGGGGGTGGTATGTTGGCGCGGGAAGGGGGTGCGTTGACCTCGGGCCAGCTTTACGAGTGCATTTGCACAGTGACACCCTCCCCGCAGCCTTTCCCCTCCCCGCCATCACCATGCGTGCACGCAGCACTGCGACTCTGGAAATCGCAAAAAGCGGCCAATTATGATTGATACGGTCAAGATTGGTCGGTCGCAGCGATAGGTAAAAAATGGTCGAGCGCTCCGTTCATTAGCGTCGCACTGGGGCAAAGAACTTTTAACGAATTTTGGACTTGCCAAATTTAGATATACTCAATGTTTTATGTGAAATCTATGTGGAGTGATATTAGTTAGTATAATCATCGAGGAGGTGGCTGAAGGCAATATTCCAGAATTATTTAATCCTTTTTCTATCCTCAGCATTGGTATGAAATAAAATAAACTGGATTGAAATGAAAATATCTTTATTTGTGTAGGTCGCAATGTAACACTTATAAACGTCAAGATTTTTTTATTATTGCTTCAACATTTACATTTACTGCCAGATTCGCAAAGCAATAGGTAGAGCCTGAAGAAGCACCTGGCAAAAAAACTCATGTCCTTTCTTTTTAATCACCAGTGATTACATTAGTTTTCGATTACATAATTAAAATAAATCTTTAAGTAAATATTATTTTTTTAATGTTGTACATCTTTCGGCACATTAGGAAAAAATTATGCGAGTAAATTTTGACGATGCGCGCGCAGGCTGTCGCGAAAAACCTTATGAAAGCGTATAAACACCCTGAAGTTAGCTGATAAGTGTTTCCATGACAAAATATAATTACATTCAAAGCAGTTTTCATTCCATTGATGTTTTTTTTTCTTACTTATTTATCATTCCTGTTACAAACAAAGAGTTGTGGTATATGTGATTAATATCTTATTACACTACTAACGCGTGTACGATAAAGTTTTTTCCACACCCTGGCAGGTTGTACAAAAAATTTGTACAACCTGCCAGGGTGTGGAGCACCGTATCTAGTGAAAAGCCTCAGCAGTGGTGGCACTCAGGCGTTGGCTCTGGCCTTATCCGATGCAGGAAGGCACACCGAAGCAACCGTGTCCGTTGAGCACCAGCGTCAGCCGATAGATAGGACAGGTAACCGCGCCGCCTCTCCAGCCAATCCTATATGACAGGTCTCCCCGACTATGTCACGCCCGGTACTTGGTTGCCCAAGGCTAATATAAGCTGGCGCTATGCCATCTAAATAACTCAACACATAAATATTATACTGCATAAAAAAACGAAACTCCGAAACAAACATCTGAGGATAACACTTCCGGGATCCGAACCCGAGACCTCAGCACGGTAGTTGTATTGGTACATTACCATGGCACTGCGCCGTCACCACGGAGTCGTCTCAGCTATATGAAACACACTAGGTGGCCCTCCCGGCTTTACCCGTGACATACTTTGAACTTCCGTCGCAGCTATTTAATCCCGTGCGTCGCTTATAAATTACAAAATACAAAAATAATTTTCAAATCCGACCAGTAGTTCCTGAGATTAGCACGTTCAACCAAACAAACTCTTCAGCTTTATAATATTAGTATAGATCACCAACAAAATCTAAAGCTCTCCCAAACACGCAATACACATGTATGTTTTTAGATATATATACAAGTATGTTTATCTGTTGTCTAAATCTTATAGCACAAGCTTAAATTAGCACGCTTTCGGTTATACGACGTTATGTAAAAATGTCCAAAAACATTTATCCCAATTCCCGGAAACCACTCATTTGTATTTGATAGCCTGTAACAAAAAAATGCTTTGTACTATAGATTCAATAGGTATATAGGTAGCTCTCTGTAGAATGAGTATCAAGCGAGTAGCTAACGTTGTCTCTATTGTGTGATCACTGAGTGACATGCTACTTCCTGACAGATAGGGCACACAATAGCCGTAACATACAGCGCATCTGATTTAACTGTTGATGTCTTTTTGACGCTTCGTTCTATCCCAAGTAGCATAACGAGCAGTATAAAAGCTGTAATGAGTTTAGTGTTACACTTAAAGCTGTATATTGAGGTTGTATAAAGGCTGTATAGGCCCTCTACAGCCCTCATAAGTACAAAAAAACCCAAAATAAACAGCTTCTTGCGTTCATAGAGCACTATAGAATCGGTATAGAAGCTGTACGAGTATTATAGCTATTATTCGGTGTACAAGGAAACCATTGCACTCCAAATAGTTTAGTTAAAATATCTTATAAAGATAATAATCTTAATAATATTATAAATGCGAATGTTTGGATGGATGTTTCTTACCCTTTCACGTAAAAACTACTGAATCAATTTTAATGAAACTTTACAATAATATAGCTTATACTACATCAGAATAACACATAGGCCACTTTTTATCCCGGGAACCGGTCCTGTGGGAAACAGGAACGGGAAAACTTCTCTACGCGGGCGAAGAGAACTAGTTTTAAATAGAAGATTGAAGAGAATTATTTTAATTAGAAAATTATGTAAACATATAACTTTTATCAAATGTATATTATTAAGTCATTATGGTCAATCATGATGACATTGATTATTTTAGAAATAAAATCATGTACTTATTTAACAATTAAAAAGTGATGGTGTTAAATGGAAATTAAGTGAAAATGAAGTTTTGTTGTCAATGTGTGATTAGTTAATTGCCGTGCTGCTTGGGATACTAATATATATATAAACTCTGGACTCCTTCGCCGGGACGTACCTCACCCAAAGATTGGCCATCGCGATTCCGCGGTAATGCTGCCAGTGTTATGGGCACCTTTGGGTCGGGTACGAACCGGAGCAGGTTATTTTACGTATAGTATCTTGTGAAGTATAATTTGATTTGTTTAAAATAGAGTTGTAAAAATTATACAGGTCAAAAGTAGGATCTTACAATTAAATTTGGTTCACTGTATACTACCTTTTCAGGTGTGCAAATTATTTTTTAAATATGTCTAATTATATAATTCAAACTAATATTCAATATGTTATAAAAATCAAAGTCAATTAAAATTATCTTAGCAATCAAAATATAACTAGGCACATAAAACACGTCATTATTGGTATTTATACATTATCTAATAAAAATTCATTATATATATATTATATATAGAACTGAAGTGTTCTTTTGGTTGAACGCGCTAATCTTTGTAACCACTGGTTCGAATTCAAAAAATCTTTTTGTGTTGTATCGAGGAAGGCTATAGGCTATTTATCATCACGCTACTACCCAGGAGAGCTTAGCAGTTATCATAAATGTCAACAAATTGGGCAATTTTTCATACATAACACTATAATTTATAATCTTAATCTTAATAATATTATAAATGCGAATGTTTGTATGGATGTTTGTTACTCTTTCACGTAAAAACTACTGAATGGATTTTAATGAAACTTAACAATAATATAGCTTATACATCAGAATAACACATAGGCTGCTATTTATCCCGGGAACAAGTTCTTGTGGTAAACGGGAACGGGAAAACTTTTCTACGCGGGCGAAGCCGCGGGTTACAACTAGTAATATTATAAATGTGAAAGTTTGTATGGATGTTTGTTACTCTTTCACGTAAAAACTACTGAATCGAATTTAGTAAAACTTTGCAAAATATAGCTTAAACATCTGTAGACACAGTTTTCAGAGATTTGGCATTGATAAAAGATAAATTTAAATTAATTGGTTTGGATCTGAATCCTTCAAAGTGTGAAATTTTTCTAAATGACAATATTGATAGTGTTTCTACTATTTCAAAATTCAATGTTTTGGCTCCAAATATGAAAATCCTTCAGAATTGTTCTCTACGCCTCCTAGGGTCTCGCGTTCTAGAAGATGACTATGAATCTTTCATTGAGGAAAAGATCAAACATTTTTGTGAAGTTTCGGATCGACTCCTTCAAATAAATATACAATCGGCCTTTACAATTATTCGGTATTGTCTTTTCGTCCCAAAATTAACTCATGCCCTTCGCTCATCTCAATTTTTTAAACATCCGACCCTTTTGGAAAATATAGACAAAATTATTCATACCACGCTTTCCAAAATTTTGAATGCAGATTTGGACGACCGAGCGTGGCTCCAAGCATCTTTACCAATACGCTGGGGCGGCCTCGGTGTTCGTAACATCTCTGATATAAGTTTACCTGCATTTTTGTCTTCAGTACACGGCACTGATGAATTGACCAGGAAAATTTTAATTCCTACACTGGTCAATTCTGAAGTGCCAGGCAAGATTGAAGCCATAAATGTTTGGAAAATTAAGTGCCCAGATACTGTTTTACCGACCAACCCGTGCTCCCAGAGGCAGTGGGATAGGCCGATCAGCAACGAGGTTAGAAAAAATTTATTGAACACGTGTTCGAATGTTGCAGAACGTGCTCGCCTATTGGCTGTGGGAGAATGGGAGTCAGGTGTTTGGCTTCAGGCTCTTCCATCGCCCAACATAGGTACTATGTTGGACGACACTACATTCAGAATTGCTGTCTGTCTTCGTTTAGGTGCTCCCTGCGTTTCTCCGCATTGCTGTCAATGTGGTGAAGTAGTCGACAGCCTTGGGCATCACGGTCTCTCATGCAGCAGGAGTGCAGGTCGCAGGTCACGTCATGCATACCTTAATGACATTATCCGTCGGGCTCTTGTCACCGCCGGTGTTCCAGCCGTTCTAGAACCTAATGGTTTGGCGCGTGACGATGGCAAGAGGCCAGACGGTATGTCATTGGTGCCATGGAAGATGGGAAAGCCTTTAGTTTGGGATGCAACTTGTGTTGACACCCTGGCTCCTTCTCATCTTCATAACACGGCGAGTTGCGCTTGTGCTGCTGCTGCATCCGCCGAGACTCTCAAGCGGCGCAAATATAATAATTTAATAGGTAATTATATTTTTGAGCCGTTTGGGGTCGAGACACTGGGCTCGTGGGGCCCAAGTGCTCGTTCACTGTATAGTGATATCGCAAAGCGACTGGTTGATTCTTCTCGTGACCATAGGGCTGGCCTCTTTCTCGCTCAGAGAATAAGCATTGCCATACAACGTGGCAATGCGGCCAGCCTTATGGGAACCTTACCGGTTGATTTTGATGGGGAGGAATTCTTCGACACCTAGTCGGGGCATCATTGTCAGTCTAGTAATAATTCCCACCACCCGCCCCCTTCTTTTTGTATTGTTTTCTGTAAATATGTTAAATTTTAATTTGTTAATAACCATGTAATTATTATTTCATTATCTATACAACATCAGAATAACACATAGGCTACTTTTTATCCCGGGAAAAAGTTCCTGTGGGAAACGGGAACGTGAACTCTTCTCTACGCGGGCAAAGCCGCGGGCTTCAACTAGTAGCAAATATTTTGATATTGAATTAAAAAAAATACTGATAATGCACAAGAGTCACTTGTACTATCCTGAGAATTGTAAATTTGAATGAGTCACTAACAAAAATATGTTACAAATACCTAATTTATGTTACTATGATAAAATCGTATATATTACAATATATCTATTTTAAATAAAAATATATGATAGCTAGCCTTAAAATTGTCATAAATTAATAAGTTTACCTGTACTCACTTGAGTACAGCGGCCGTAAATGGGCTAAAATTACATATTACAGAAAATGAATTGTCATCGAAACTAAACGTGTATACAAAATTTCAGCTCAATTGTTACTTTAAAATTGAGTTGCAATGCACGAATTCACCCGAACAAACTTATTATACCTACATTGCAACTTAATAAAAAGCGCTCGTGGCCCCGCGGTCTCAGTGTTCTGTAAACGATCACCGAGTTACGCAACTTTCACTATGGCTGGTCCTCGGATGGGTGACCACTTTGTGGCATTTACATTTGCGAGCGTTTCCGTGCTTCGGAAGGCACGTTAAGCCGTTGGTCCCGGTTGCCAGTAAAATGGCAGTCGTTAAGCCTGGTTGAAGGCCTTATGGGCGGCTTGAAAATTTCAACAGCAGGTAGCCACAACCTGCGTCTGTCTATTTCAACACGGCAATGGGTTCACCACCTATTACGTGGGACAGGAATCCACACGGTGAAAAGTGGGCATATAATATGCCTCTGCCACCCCTTCGGGGATAAGGCGTGATGGATATTTATAAAAAGCTCGTAAAATTAAATATCGATACACCTGTTTAAGGTGTTAGAATATTACGTCGATCAAACACGATATATAATAAGATGTAAATGTGTTAATAGGTATATAATTAGATCTATAGAATATCAATGAATTGCCAAATTATAAAATTAAAAACCTACTTAAAAATTAATAAAATTTGGCAACATTTGAACAAATTGTTACCAATGAAATGATTTTTTTTGTTGAACTTGATTTACATTGGCAATAATAGTCAAATTAACAAGCATTAATTTTTAGTCTAAATATCCTTATGAGATTAAAGATAAACTAAAGTTTGATTTAATCGTAGGACGTATTTCCTAATAAAAATATTTTTATATCAAATGAAACAAACATATTAATAATTATCACATTTTTGTAGTACAACGGATATAACGGAATCTTTAATCAACATTCTGATGACATGGTCACTGCCTTCTGTGTATAAAACCCTCTATAAATAGATAAAGATTAAAAAAAAAAAAAAAAACATTCTGATCTACTTCCAGTCAAACAAATTAGTCAAACTACATCTACTAGATACACTTATATATAAAGCTGAATAATTTGTTTGTATGTTACTTTATTTGTTCGGTTGAACGAGCTGATTCACGAACTAATGGAACAAATTAAGAAAATATTTTTTTGTTGGATAGCTCATTTATCGAGGATATGTAGATATCATCAGATATCAATAAAATAAAACAAAATCTTGTTAAAATAATGCAATGGTTATAAAATATAATTAATCAATATAAATTTAACCAGTTTCTCACAGGTCATGGTTGTTTTGCCAAATGCATGTGGGAGGTGGCGGGTGTGGAGCCGGATCCCGTGTGTCCCCCAAGCGGGGTCGTGGACACGGCTGAACAACGCTCTCCCTTGTTACGACTTGGGACGAGACCCGCAATGTCCTCACGGGCAGCGTGGGACTGGATCTGGCGCTACGGGCCGTGGTGCGAGACATGGCTTCCAGCCGACAATGTTGGGCCGCCGTCACATCCTTCGCCAGCGAGGTGATGGCGGCAAAAAGAGAGAAGTCCCGGATGCAGGAACGAACAGGATGTACTAATCAAGAGGGCGACGCCGGGCTCTCCGGGCGAGCTCCAGCTCCGAAAAATATTCCGCGACCCGGTTGTGAAGATGGTGGAACAAGGAACCCATAAGCCCTTAAACTGGGCCTAATGTACCTTCCGAAGCACGGAAATGCTCGCAAATTTAAATGCCACAAAGTGGTCACCCATCCGCGGGACCACGAGCGATTGAAAAATGAGTTCTTCAAGTGACAACGAATGTATAGACCCCTCTTAGATAACGCGTTGTTATTCAGACTGTCAGAGTCTAATTAGACAGCTCGCTATTACAGCAGTCTGTAAAACGTGGGCTAGCATGCTTGGCGTCGACGTTGGCGGATATCATGGCACCTGCACTTTCAAAGAGAAGCGCCCGTGGCTCCGCTACCTCAGTGTTCTTTTTTATTGGGACTAATCCCACCCACATTCCCATTACTGTGACTCCTGTAAACCAGGATCTACAGCAATGACCAAAACACCAGAAAAGTTACACCGAGCTCGATCTCGGTGATGTCCCAGGAGAAGTTAGCATGTCTTGGAACCCGCAACGAAATTAATCAGAAGATAATGTGAGGAATTAAGAAAAGAACGTAATGCCTCTTCCCTCCTTTGCAAAGCGGGAGACCTAGAACGCAACTAGGTGTAAATCCTATAGAAATAGGGAAGCACCACGGTAATAGTATATGGGTCCTATGTGAGCTATGTTTGATTCCAGTAATATTTATGGCAGAAACGTTTAAAATCACGAAAATTCACCTTCGCAGATCCGCATAGTAAACTACTCCCGACGTTACTTGTAAACAATTAAGCATATTATATCGCTCATTTTGCCAAAATGCTACACTCCCAAAGTATATGATGGGCGGTCTGCTCATATTTGGCGTCAGCAGTTGAACACTGACAGAACGGTGACTCAACCAGCTTAAACGAATGTAATTTGCTCCTAAAGTTACCATGTCCCGTAAGAAATTGAGCAACACAGTGATCAACCTCCAGCCAGGACACTCCTAGGCGTTCACGAACATCTGGGAGAATCTGGTAGAGGTGGCGCCCTTTGATGGAAGTGTTCCAACGCAGCTGCCATTCGTCTAAAATTTCTTCACGTACATTATCTCGATACAGTCTGGCAATTCTATGGCGATCTCTTTCTAACAAAAACCTATCATCCATGCCATCCTTAGCCGAATAGTATAAAGCCGCGCGTCTCTGAATTTCGAGATCAACCGGGGGACCCCTGCCATCACCGGCAGAGCCTCCGTGCTAACCGTCCTGTAGGCCTTGCATAAAATTATCAATGCAAGGCGTTGACTTTGCAGTAACTTTAAACGTGCAGCACCAATAGTAGCCTTATCTTCCCATACCGGCGGCCCGTAACACATACAGCCTAGATAAGTGGCCCCGAAACGACCTTCATTGTTTTGAACGAAAGTCCCCATGTAGCAGTAGATATTCTCGACAACGCATAAAAACTATTTTTAGCCTTTTCACCTACAGTTTTTATGTGCTCAACGAATGCAACATTTCTCTCTAAAATCAATCCTAAATAGCAAACCGAAGTTTTATTTTTAATGTCAACGTTATTGAAT
Organism: Thumatha senex; assembly: GCA_948477245.1. NCBI lineage: Eukaryota > Metazoa > Arthropoda > Insecta > Lepidoptera > Erebidae > Thumatha > Thumatha senex. Next base: position 27,564,663 of record OX419728.1, read on the forward strand.
TTAATGCGCGGTGGTACTTTCAAACTTCCTTTTAAAAGCAACTGAAATGTTTAGTTGCCTCAGTGTTCTGTAAACGATCACTGCGTTAAGCAACTTTCGCAATGGCTGGTCACGGATGGGTGACTACTTTGTGGCATTTATATTTGCGAGCGTTTCCGTGCTTCGGAAGGCACGTTGAGCTGTTATTCCCGGTTGCCAGTAACATGGCAGTCGTTAAGTCAAGTTGAATGCCTTATGGGCGGCTTGAAAATTTTCAACAGTAGGTAGCCACAACCTGCGTCTGTCTCTAGGACGGTTTAACCATTTTTTAAATCGTCCTAGGTCTATCTATTTCAACACGGCAATGGGCTTACCACCTATTACGTGAGAATTAGAGATTGAATGATGAAAAAAATTAGAGAGTATTAGAGAGGAATACACATGGTGAAAAGTGGACATATAAAATGCGTCTGCCACCCCTTCGGGGATAAAGGCGTGATAGATAAATAAATAAAAAAAAATAACACTATACATGTTTTTATCTAACAATCCTTGAAAGTGACGAAAACGCGACTATTAGCCGTCGTCGTACCAGACAGTCTTTATTCAAATAATATTTGCGTTCCATTTCTTTGGCGTTGAACACTAAAATGATGCAAATTCAAAATGTTCGCAGCGAAATGTATTGTGGCGCACTTATAAAGAGGATTAAAAACTCATTACTGCCCGCTAAAAGTTTCTTATAGAAAACATCACCTTTTGGTGCACTTAAAGGCGAATAAAGTCGTCCTCTTCGAATAGATGAGATGAAAAAATATTTTTTACAGGCAGACGAATTATTTCGTTTCAATTAATTTACTTCTATGAAATTAGTGTAAATTTTCAGAATTATTAAATTTGTAATACAACACATACAATACTTGACGTAACTATATGTATAAACAAATAACCTAACCTGTTTGTACAACTCATCACAATGCGGCCTTTATTAATAGAACCTTAACAACTTCTGGAACATTTGTTCAACTGCCCATTCCGACAAGTGTGAAGTGCAGCCCGGCAGCCACACACGTTGCGAGTGTTATAGCCAGAATTACTAATACGGAACAAATATGTCTGAAGTTGACACCATCACACTCAAATTCCGTTTTATATTGAAATATGTTAAACTTTCTAAAACATTGTAGCGCTTCGTAAAACTATATTTTCCAATAATTGTTTGTAAATTAACGCTGGCTGAAAATTACAAACGGACTTGAAAACTTATCGTGAAAAGTATTTAATTTATTTTTTTTTGTATTCAATTTGAATTTCAAACTTTTTAGGATGTGTGAAACCAGTTAGTCAGCTTTTTGTTTTATTTTCATCAACCATCTTCGACGATAGCGAGTAATTCTCAAGTCGACATTTTGTTTTTGATTTGCATAATTCAGTATCTCGATTAATGAATTTTATTTGGACAATTCTTTATTTGTTTGGGCGCTTTTTGGTTAATTCCGTTCCATTTAAACATGACCCCCTTGCGTCTTACCTCTCAATCTCTCTCTTCCTTTGCGGTAAATTCTCTCTCTGGACCTGGGGTTCGGGAGTATTTATTTTATTGATTTCCTTTAAGATATTTTTAGAATACTGAATAAATATAACAAAAATATTGAACTCAATCATCAGACATCTTTTTTTTTTTTTACAAATATTGAGGTTTTGCAAAACTGCTTTTGTCAAGATTTTGTAGAATAATAATTAAATATGTTTTTCAAGGCTTTGTGGATAATAAATAAATATTTTGAGATGTTCTAACACAACTCTGCCAACTCCTAAATTAAGCTATTAAGCGTGTGTTGTGTGTCTCTACACAAGCTTAATAGCTCACAACTGATAATCGTTACATATAGGTACATTCTAACAGGTACATTATAACACTGCAATGGGCTCACCACCTGTTACGTGGTCTAAAGATGCACACAGTGAAATGTGGGCGCATAGTATGCCTCTACCACCACTTCGGGGGGCGTGATTGATGGATTGAAAAAATATAATGTTCCATCCCGAAACACAGACCACTGACTCTAACGCCACTGAGGCAGTCTAATCTCAAAATCTCTTCATTTTTACTTAGAAGCTAAACATCCTTCAAACCTCCAAACTCCTTTGCCCATAACATAGATAAACTCCCATAACGTCATCAATTGACCATTAAGAAGTTTAGCTGAAGTGATAATCTACTTCGCTGTAACTATCTGAGACTCTTTATCTTATCTTTGTCGCTCCTCGGGATGTGATAGTTCTTCCTACTACATGTTCCTTTGCTCACCAACTTTTGCATATACTCGTAATATTCGCATAGACTGATATAAATTAGACAGTAAAATAAACAGCTTAACATTAGACTTCCACATCCACAACTAATGGGTTATTAACATAAATGTGGTTCCACCACCGGTGTGTTTGACCCAAAAGTAGTAAAAAAACAGTTGGTAGTATGTGAGTGAACAAGAAGCGGTTTTGTTTGAGCAGCGTGCGGAGTGGAGCGGAGTTTGTCGAGTAAACACGAACGCGGCCGCGTGACGCGATGTCGCGACCTCCCGACTACGCCATTGTTGTCTCCAGTGCGCCCGCGCATAGGATAACCCCTATATTATAGTACGAGCGGAAGCGGAGCGGGTTCACACTTCAGAAGTTCACCAGAAATATGATCACATTAAAAAAAATCATTTTATTAGTAACTATCTAAAGTCAGCACTTCAGTCGTAACGAATAAAACAAAAGATGAATATTTATCCTGTACTCGTATATATTATTAGCAGACGTCCGTGGCTCTGGCCGCGTGAAAATAGGCTTCCCAGAGAAAACGTAGATTACAGTCAAATCTTTAACAAAAATGTTATAAGTATAATAGAAAGATACTAACACAACTTTGTTTTAAATTATCAGATTCTTGCCACAGTGCCGACTGGATGCTGAAAGGGACCCAGAATTCTTACAAACTCACATGTAAACTTTTACGCGATCCGCTAGTAATCTATTTCATTTTGACGGCATCTAGAATTTTAACCAAGAAAAAAATGTTTACCAATAATGAACTCTAAAAATGAAGCGCTTGTGGTCACGAGGACTAGGTGTTCTGTAAACAATCACTGCGTTAAGCTAACTTTCGCTATGGCTGGTCACGGATGGGTAACCACTTTGGCATTTACATTTGCGAGCGTGTCCGTGCTTCGGAAGGCACGTTAAGCCGTTGGTCCCAGCAGCCAGTAACATGGCAGTCGTTAAGTCAAGTTGAAGGCCTTATGGGTGGCCTGAAAAATTTCAACAGCAGGTAGCCACAACCTGCGTATGTCGATTTCAACACGTGGGACAGGTGAAAAGTGGGCATCACAATATCACAAAAATAAAAACTATCACGTCTATGGGATTTCCCATTATTATAAAAAAACTGCGCACTTTTGAAACTTACATTCCTATCAATTTTTAACATATTTAACAAAATTTGTTTTGTTTTATTAAAAAATGATCTGATACAAAAGTAGTAAGTAGTAGTAAGTACGTCTCCAAAGTTTTTTTATTATAATGGGATAATCAAAATTTGAACTCCGTCACGTGTGATGAATTTGCCCAAAAATAATGTAAATCGGTTGACAACTTTGTGTTATGGCGTTACATACATATCACCATAATCACCATTGAAGCTAATCCAAGGGAGTTCCGCTTCAATAAATATTGTTGCGCCAAACTCTAGTAAGTACTTCTGAAATAAATTTCCCACCGAATCATCAATTTTAACTGTCAGCTTGAAAATTTTTAAACAAATATAACACGAGTGTACATGACGTGTTGAGATGATAATTACGTTTAGTAATAAATCACCGAAAATCCAAAAACTCTTTTATGAAGTTGCGCGTATATGTTTACTAAAGTGCAGGTCAGCGAAGCGTCATAACGCCCACGGGAGTAGGTATAGCAGAATTTAGGCTAATATAAGCTTATGCTACAGGAATTAGATAATTTTGATTGATTAAATATTAAAACATCTAAACTCCGATACAACTATTAGCATGTCATATAAATGTTTGTACCGACTCGAGATTTTTAGTCGACTGCAGGTTCAAATATCACACATACTACGTACGCACTTAACGGTGGCACTTATTAGACAATGTATTTTTTGGAACGAAATTATTTTATAGGTTATGTATAATCTAATTTATAGCACCTATATAAAAATAAATAAAATTGAAGTGTTTGTTATTTCAAAACAACTTTCACTAAATGCATTTAAAAGTGAATGAATGAATGAATGAAATGAATGAATGAATGAAATGAAACATAGTACTGATATATTTCTATGTCTTTCTATCTGTCTGTTTGTTCCGGCTAATCTCTGAAATGGCTGGATTGATTATAACAGGGTTTCCCTAACTCAGACACTTTCAGACTTAATTTTATTCCTGTATTCCCATGGGAACAGACGGGTAAAACTACGCAGGGTCCGTTATTGTAATGTCGTTGTTACCAGAATCATAAGGAGACAAAACGTTAGTGAATTTAATCCACAGAGATTACAGCTGAAATTGGGTTCTGTATAAACATAGAGGCAATTTGATTCAAGTCTACAATGTTCTCTGGTGTATATAATATACATAATGCTATTAATCTGCGCTTAAGTGATGAAGGATACGAAATTTCTAGTTAACCATTCATTCATGTAGGTCAGTGAAGCATTTATTTATTATACCTGCATTAAGATGGTGCATGATATTTTTAGAATTTGGAAGCGAATAAAAATTTTGTAATACGTTCATTCAGGTATATTTACAGTCAGAGAGAACAGATACTTCCTAACAGATGCTTGCTGCAGATTCATTAATCGTTTTATCATGAAGTCTGTGTATTAGAGTGGTTTTGAACTTTTCGTTTTTGAGCAACCTGCTCACGTGGTTTTCGTATGTAAGTCTCACCTTTTCTTAAGATTACGAATTTTCTTAAGTTATAAGATTGGAAGAGGCCCACTGTCAATAGCGGACTTCAATACGCTAATAATTGGGCAGAAATTCTCAATTTTACAGTATTAGAATTAAACAGTCACTGTTTAGAAATGGCGAAGCATTAGACAAAAGACATTCAGCACCTGTAAATTTTCACCTACGCCTTAAAGTCGTATGATTGAATAATGGCGGCCGATCAGAAACATGATATCTTCTTCCAGGACCGCAGTCATAACTTTTAGGAACTTTAAAATAGATCGTGGCCCCGCTGACTCAGTGTTCTGTAAACGATCACTGCGTTAAGCTACATTCGCTATAGGTGGTCCTTGGATGGGTGACCTCTTTGTGGAATTTACATTTGCGAGTGTTTCGGTACTTCGGAAGTCACGTTAAGCCGCAATGGCAGTCGTTAATCCTGGTTGAAAGCCTTATGGGTGGCTTGAAAAATTTCAAAAGCAGGTCGCCACAGCACCACAGCACCTGCGCCTATCCATTTCAACACGGCAATAAGTTCACCACTTGTTACGTGGGACAAAAATGTATACGGTGAAATGTGGGCATATAGTATGCTTCTGCCTCCCCCTTCGGGGCTAAAAGCGTGACAATATGGATCGGAAATATAATCTTGGAGTTGTGTTTTAGGTGTACTAATATTTTAGCATAACATTATGTATGTGTAACGATAATTGTTTACTCGTCATTCCGCTTCCGCTTATGCACTGGTCTATGCCTTAGCCACTCGTTGACTGCACTTGTCACACACGTGCATAATAAAACATCTTCATGCGGCGCGTATCTGTCCGCCACGACTGCCTCTATGCTTATCGTGTGTGTTTAACTAACCAAATTCAATTAGTTCAAATTGCAAAACCGTCTCTCTGTTATAGGTTTAAAAGTATTAATCTATTATGTGCTTTATTAAAAAAAAATAGGCTATCAGTACTAATTTTGTTTAAAAAGTATATTTATCTATCTCTGAAATTTAACATAAGGAGCAATAATATAACCACGGAGAACTTATCTTTGACGTTGCGAGCGTTTTGTTTGGAGAGCGTTTACAGAACACATAATATAACACGAGGTTTTTCTAAAAAATCAAAACCGACTTAAAATCTTATCATCATCACCCGAGCGTCTATCCCAGTTGGGTCTCGTGACGCCCGGGGTCTTTTTTTCTACTTTTTAATTATTTGTATGTATTGTTATGTTTTAATTGTATTTTTATTTATTTGTATAGGAATAGATTTGAAAACCGACTTCAAATCTATTCCTATACAATTTAAATTTTGCTGAAGGAAATCTCTGTATATATTTTTGTTATTATTGATTTTCTCAAATAGCGCTAAATCAATTTTAATCAAATTTATATGACAATCAAAATATAATCAACCGAGTTTACTCACAAAAGCAGAATTATTACGGAACAAACTTACTAAATAACGTAGTCCTTAGTAAGCCCTCGGAAGGATAACCCCTGGGTGATCGGATGAACGTGAAATTTGACATAGTTAAAGTAAATATTATGTAAAAAAAGTGAACAAATCATTTTTTTTAACTTGGTCGTATTTTGACCAATGAGCGGCAACTAGTAATAATAAATAGCATACTTTAAAAGTCGAAAAGGTACGAAACCACCACGGTTAGCAATATACATAAGTAATACAATAATATAATTCAATGTAAGAAATGCGATGACAACATTACAGGGGATCCTTTAAACCAAAATTGATGTAAGTATAGAGCTCACGCGAATGTAATGTACGCTGAAACATATAAAACCTTTCTAAAAGAAAATATGTCAAGTTTTATTCTTAAGGCCTTTCAGAAATCGAGAGTCGCTAAGTAAGGTAGGAAAAATGAGCAGTATTCTATTTTGAAGATCACTTTCGACAGATAGAGTCTAAAGATACAGTTTTTCATATTTACTATTCGTATTTAATTATACACATAGTTGAACCTGTTAACCACTCTCGGTTAGGCCTCTTAAATGAAAACCCTTGTACTATTCCATATCATTTACTTCTTAACCTGACCGGTATCGCCTTACGTCATTTTCATAGGTGTCCTTGGTGTTTACTTTTAAACGATTTATTTAATTTTAAATCTGACAGATTGAAAGTAAATAATGTTGAAAAGTATAAGAAGTGTTTTCATTTTAGATGCGTAGCAAGTTCCATCAAGTGCTATCAATCATAAACTTTTGTCTAGACCCTCAAAGACAACTCAACAACCTTCAACTGACCTTACATACATACATATTGTCACGCCTTTATCCGCGAAGGAGTAGGCAGAGGCATACTATACGCCCACATTTCACCGTGTGCATTTTTGTTACACGTAACAGGTGGTGAGCCCATTGCCGTCTTCTGATCTTACGGACAAGGATTTGGATGGCTAGTAGTTGTAGGTATATACAATAATTTTGACGTTGATAATAACACATATGAACGTCAAAATTATTGCTTCCACAATTACATTTACTGCCAGATTCGCAATGCAATAGGAGCCTGTAAAAGCTCACGGCCACTCTTTTCTAATCATTTTCGAAAGTAAACTAACTTTTATTAGACAATATATCAACTAAGATACTGCTACAACTAATTCTGCAATAATACAAAGTACCAATTATAGGAATTATTCTTGAAGTAGGTACATAACATACCTAATAATCTAAACTAATATATAAAGCTGAAGAGTTTGTTTGGTTGAACGCGCTAATCTTAGGAACTCCTGGTTCGAAATAAAAATATTTTTGTGTTGGATAGCCCATTTATCAAGGAAGGCTATCGGCTATATATACGCTACTGCTCTGGCCAGAGAAGCAGAAATCATGAATGTCATCAAAACGGGCAATTTTTTATGCATTATTGTAAAATTCATAAACGATGGTAATTCCAACGTTTATAAATGTGTGCGACGTGAGTTCGAAGTATGTTACGGGCGAAATCATTTGTCATGATGATCATTGATAAGTTGTTGTATACGCTTTTACAACAAGCTTCCCTGGGATCTGAGAAATTTGCCATTAAATACATTTAAAAAAACTTTGTGAAAAAGGGTTATTACGCTGTTAAAGACTATTTAGAATACCTGGAAATGATATAAATAGGCCATTAGAGAAAGTCTTCCTAAGTTTCTTGCCGGTTCCTCTCAGGTGGGCCGCGTTCCGAACCGCCGGTCACTTTAAATTTATCTTTAGTTCTAGTGTATGACATTTTGTAAGCGCCGTTAAAATGGTCTACGCAAAATAAAAAAAGTTTGGAAAATCCAAAAGGGCACGCCTCACGCGCTTTTATTATATTATTAAAAAAATACATTAAAGGAAACAAAAAAATATTTAATTCTATATAAAAGAAAGATGTAAAACAATATCGACAGTCGGTATCAAATATTGTTCAATTCGTAATACATTTATCTCCCGTGGCGTTGTTTGAGTAAAAGTGAAAAATACAGTATATGCAGAAAAGAAAAGATATAGATATACTAAAACTATGAAGAACAGTCGATATTTTGTTTTTGTTTATTTAATAATAATTAAACCACATCGAATCAGACCGTGAAAATTGAAAGGGTTCTATTCCTAATTATACTGAAGCGTAAAAGAAAAATAAAGACTCGATTAGTAAAGTATTTCGGTCGTAATCGTGATAACAAAAAAATAATCCGCACATACAGACACACGGACGTCCAAGACGGAACTTTTTTGAACAGATTTTTAACTAGTTTAAATAACAAAAATGGCATCAAAAATATCATGAGTGTTAAAAATAGTGTTTTTTCTTGATATGTGTGTGTATATATTATTTTACAAGTGCAATATATGATAAATAGAGACATTTTAGTTTGGAAAATCAGATGTTTTGCGCGAAGTGACAGTAGTACCCACATCAACGCTTCGCTTATGAGGCGTGCAATAAAAAGAAATAACAACACACAAATTATATTTTGACTTCATCGTGTATTAGTGACATCAATCTAAGGTCACCTGTGTTGGGACGGTGGATTACAACCGTATAAAGGTTGAGAAGTTACAAAACGTAGGTACTTATCGCTCATTGAGAATGAACAATCTCTCCTATTTAATAGGAAGTACACGTTCTGTTCGAGATGTGACATGAATCACATTTGATACACGTCAAAATTGGATTAGAATTTCACTCAAAACATATCACACTTTTTCACGCACACCTCACGCCCAGGAAAATGTGGGTCAGCATCCGAACACCTAGGCGACGCCATGGTAGTAGCCAAAGTCTGCCATGAAACTTGGAACATCCTTTTAAAGAGTTATCCGAAACACCCAGCGCAAAATGAAAATATCTTTATTCATGTAGTCACAAAGTAACACTTATGAACGTCAATGTTATTGCTTCTACATTTACATTTACTGCCAGATTCACAAAGCAATTGGAAGAACCTGAGGAAGACCCTGAGAAAGACCCTGGTAATAAAACTCATGGGCACTGTTTTTTAATCGCCAGCAATTACATTAGTTTTCGTTTACATAATAATTAAAAAAGAGGTTTTTTTTAAACAGTCTGTCGCAAGTTGGATTTTTAGGGATCATGTGGTTTTAGTTAGTTCCAGTGCCACAAGATATCCATTGGGATTTCCCGGGAAATATAAAAAAGCTACGACACTTGAGGTATTAAAGCTACATTGAAAGTCGCGTTTTCATACAATGATTTAAATGCGGCACGGTACTTACACGCAAATACGTACTAAATTACGTTGACTTGATTTATTTTATAAGCATTTTAATAGGTACTGATTTACTGGAGTTTATTATAATATAATGGTTTTGTTAGCTTACTCTGTAAAATGGAAAAATTAACGACCGGCTTCGCATGGTGCTATATAAAAGTGTAATTATTAACTTAGGTACCTATTTTTTTCTGTATAAATAAAACACTTTTAAACTAAACTATAAACGAGCTGGAAAAAAAATATATGAACGACAACCACTTAAAAATCTGTTGCGTAATTTAGAAGGTAAGCTTACATAGAAATGGACAAAGACAAGAGACTTTGTTTTATTACATCACATCCTCACACACACACTTGCTGACTACGGGGCATCTACCAACCCCGTAAAAATGCTTGTGATCTCTTACGGGGTAGGGCGTTCCTCAATAAATGACAAAGGGATGACTACTAATGGAAAACTTAACAAAGCGGCTCCCGCAGCATTAGCGATCAATCTATCTTCACGTTGTAAGTAAGCTCATACATATAAACCTTAGTGCCACAAAGTCAAACGATTGACGAAGAACATATATTATGCGAAAGTAGAGGGCAGAAGTAGTCAGGGTAGGCCGAGAATTAGATATGAAGATCACGTGAGCAGATTGCTCAAAAACGGAAATGGTCAAAAGTAGTTGGATACCCAGACGTGCATTTATGAAGCGATTAATGAATCTACTGAAAGCGAAAGAACTATGCATGAATCGCAATGCCGGGCGATCTGTCCTCTCTGACTACCCCGAATACAGTGTGAAGATAGTTGGTTAGTTAGTCTTAAAAAAGAAAATTAAACGGTTACTGGTCAATCTTTAAACTAAACGACGCTATTTTAAAAAAGAAGTTATAGGTATATAATATGTTTTACACCAGCTATATGTTCTTAAACCTTACCCGTATTTCGTTTCAATAAAACAAAATTGGCTACCTGTAGAGTGCCTGACGTTACAAATTGCAACCCCTGCCGTTTGCAATCCTTTTAAGTTAGCAAAAAACTTTTTGCACTCCACATGTTTCTTAAATCCTAATTGGAGAGGAAAGTTACATCATAAAAGCATACATCACATATTATATGTTTTAACATAGATTAAATAAGCTCGTTAATTAATGGTAGGGTATGTATGCCCCTACTCCAGAGTACATAGTGTGGTACAAGTCCGATTATACAATACTTTAGATTCGATTTAATCCCTACTTCCCCACTATTTTTTATAAAAATGCGATAGTCACTGCGTTTAACTGTCTGTCTGTCTTTTACGCTCTCACCCCTGAACTACTGAACCGACTTAAATGAAATTTGGATCAAGAGTTTGAAAAAGGACATAGGCTATATTTTTCCAAAGCAAACGGGAAAACTTCATGAATTGGACAGAGCTGCGGACATCAACAAGTATATTATACATTTTAGAATAGAAACTAAGTACCTTCTGTCAACCCAATTTTTGGCTTGTAAATGGTGACTTTAAATGCAACCGTATCCATATTTTAAGATGAGGAACATTCATATTCACTAACAAAACTGATAATGAATGAATGACACAGTACAAAATGTTTCAACCGAAGTTTTACCAATCAGCAATTAAATCTGATGGGTACTCAGTTCTCACGAACAGTTTGATTATTAGTTTAGTCACGGTTTATCGATAGCGATACATTATAAACTGCGTTTTACGTTCAAATAATATTTATGTTGTTTTACAGTTAGACTGTATATGAATACGAAACGAATTGATACAATTTTTGTCTCTTGCTCTTATTAAATAGGGTTTTTGACTTATTTTCTCATCTTAGCACTAATGCACTCTTCTCCGCTTTACTCTTCGCTGTAAAAAGAAACCCTGAATTTACGCCTAAACCTCATTCTCTAGTCAGCGTTCAATTTTGCTGTGAGCAAGCAGGAACATGAACATGTGTCAACATGTCGATAAACTATGAACATTACCGACATGTTCCAGTAGGTTTACCAACTTGCGGATGAGTTGGGGTATAATGGGGTCTGCACCTACATCTTCAAAATCCAAGCCAACCTTACCTACCAATGATGCACCTGCTGATTATCGTAGCAAAAATAAAAGGAAAACTTGAAAAAAAACTTCTTCCAACAGCTGTGGTCAGCGTGATCAGTCAATCACCCTCTCAAAACGATGGGACGGCCTCTCCCATCGTTCGGATCATCTCGCCTTGTTCTCAATGTCCAGCTGGCGACTGACATAGCCTGGTATGATGGAGTTGAGAATGGTTTAGCTAGGGGAAATTTCGGTAGGCGCCCTGATTATTCTAGTTACTAGACGTATTTTTAAACGCACTCACATATAATACCTATTATGTGCACAAGCACATCTTTACACATGCTCAGACCAATACATTTATATATTTTACATAGACAATGACACTATGTTGGAATCTGTCTGCTAACCTATATCTGAACTAACAATAAATGTAATAAATAACATAAACTGAACACATTAGACATGCAAATTCGTAATTCGAGGACATGATTAAGCTGTCGCGTCGCACCCATTACCTTGAAATTTTATTTATGTGTCTCGGTAATGGAAAACTAGTTTTACAAGTTACTTAAATTATTTTTCTCTTTATCTTTCAATCTTGGAAGCTTCGAACAAACCTGCACGACTAAAGCGACTGCGAAGCGACAGCGTCAGACTAGCGGCGGGCGGCCGCTGCTCGTATCTACCTATGGCACCTTTCACACCAACGCAACCGTAACGCGGGAATACCGTTTCCGCAGAGCGGGAAACACATTTATGTGTAGGTATACGTTTATATATACGACTATTTTACATTTACGAGCGTTTCCGTGCTTCGGAAGGCACGTTAAGCCGTTGGTCCCGGTTGCCAGTAAAATGGCAGTCGTTAAGCCTGGTTGAAGGCCTTACAGGCGGCTTAAAAAATTTCAACAGCAGTTAGCCACAACCCGCGTCTGTCTATTTCAACACGGCAATGGGCTCACCACCTATTACGTGGGACAGGAATCTACACGGTGAAAAGTGGGCATATAATATGCCTCTGCCACCCCTTCGCGGATAAGGCGTGATGGATATTTATTTATTTATTTATTTATACGACTATTATAATTATTTTAATCTGTAAGGCCCACTTGCATGAATGCTGGGGTTAAATAATTAGTTATCGAGTTAGTTAACTCGTAATTAAGTAAATAACTTTTTAACCCTAATCATGTCTTGCACCCTTGAAAAATATCATCGGGTTAACTAACCCAGTGTTTTATGTCACTCTATTGTCATCCAACCAAACATTAATGATTGAACAAAGAATGCAACAGGTATGTCTATCTCTTTTACACTACAGTTTTCCAAATAAGACTTTTTCTTACACGAATGAATGTAATATGACAGCCGAGTGCATTTTAATTTTATCGTATTAGGTTTGCGCGGCGTGTCACCTTGAGGAGTCCGTGTCACGCATGTGTCACGTGCCACTGCATTGTCTGTCGGCTGCTAACCCAACGTTTGACGAATTAACCCTCAGAAATCGGTGAGTTGAAATTTTAGCGATTTAACCCTGGGTATACCCTTAACTCGGGGTGATGAGAGACAAATTAATGATTTAACTCGGGGTTAGTCCAAACCTCCGAGTTATACACGTTAACCCAAGATCGCGCAAGTGGGCCTAAGTAGTTTTAAGTTTACGATGATAGAAGATATTTAAAGAAACCAGTTTAAAGAGATATTTAAAGAAAACGTGCAAGATGAGCAAGGCGCCATAGGTTAAAACCAACAGCGTCATTGTACATCTGACGCTCACGCTTCGCAATCGCTTTGGTCACGCAGGTTTGACCGAAGCTTTACAGCTCAGATAGCTTACCGTTTAGGGTCCATTCTGCTTTTGTGTTAACATAAATTTACCACTTTTATTGTATTATCACTCAAAAAATGGGATGTACTTTGCGAAATACTGATACATTCTTAAAATAAAGGTAATAGCAGTATTGATGTAACGTTCTACTATGGTCTGATGATCGGATCTAATACCCAGAGGATCTATAATAATAACGGAAACGGAACATAGGTACATTGCACAAATTATAATAAATTATACTTTATTAACCACGAACAGTAATTTGCGAGTCATTAAACTGCCATTAAATAAAAAAGTAATATCAACTGCTTATGTAGTAAGAGACCTATTAAACAAATCAATCTAAAGCAGTTGTAAGATCAAAGGGCAACGGCAGAGACACAATCGTTGAATAAATCATAATCAACCAATAAACATGTTTCCGTAAAGCATTCAACAATAAGTCATCAGAAAATCAATACTCGTCCGATGGATTCGAAAACGGAATTTAAAGATCTTATAGGTAATAAGATCTTTGAATTGCGTTTTACATACTTTTAATAGGTTCTGTGAATCACGTTTTCGAATTTAATAATGAGAGTTACTGGTTAGTGTACTGTACAGGCATCGAACAGGGTTGTGTCATGTCCGCCTGGCTGTTCATAGTGTATCTGGACAGTTGTCTGCAGAAGTTGAAAGACTGTGATTATTGTTGTGAATTTGGGTGACTTTACAGTAAACTATCTGCTGTACGCTGATGATGCGGTGCTCATGGCCTCATCAGAAGCTGACCTTCAGGCATTAGTAACTAATATAAAAGATGAGTGTGAAAGTAAGGTTCTAGTATTTGAAAGAGATGACGTAAGAACTAAATGCGAGATTAGGGTAAACCAAGAACGTCTAGAGCAAGTAAATGAAATTGTGTATTTAGGGAGTATGTTTAGCGCGGATGGAAGATTTGATTCGGATGTAGAACGGCGAGTAGCTGCCGAAAACAAATTTAACGGTGCTTGGTCCAAATTAGTAAAGCAACAAAGCATCATAAAAGAAGGACGACTGGCGATTCATAACGCAGTGCTAGTGCCAACTTTGCTTTACGGCAGCGAACCCTGGGTATGTCAGCAGATGCATGAAAGTAAATTGAATGCTGTGCAGATGCGATCACTTCGAAAATTGTGCGGCGTAACTTTGGCCGGCCGAATACGTAACGAAGTGATACGTAATATAGCAGGTTTGAATGAAAGTGTCAGCGTTAAGCTGGAAAATGGCGTGCTTCGTTGATTTGGACACATTCAACAAATGAGTGAGTAACGAGGAGACGAAAGTAGAGGACAGAAGGAGTCAGGGTAGGCCAAGACTTACATATGAAGACCACGTGAGCAGATTGCTCAAAAACGGTAAAGCCAAAAGTACTCGGATACCCAGACGTGCGTGTATGAAACGATTGATGAATCTTGAAGTAGCGAAAGAAGTATGCATGGATCGCGAAGCCTGGCGATCCGTCCTCTCTGACTACCCCGTCAGGGATACAGCGTGACGATAGTTTAGTTTAGTTACGTGGGACAGGAACACACATTGTGAAAAGTGGGCATATAATATGCCCCTTCGGGGATAGGGCGTGATTGATAAATAAATACATAGTTATAATAAGGAATTGTTGTTGAATGTTTGTCGAAACTTTATAAATGGTCAAGTTGTACTGATATTAGTAGATGTTGGGTACAGCCATGTAAATCCATGGTACTAATATTATTAAACTAAAAAAATTGTGTGTTCGTTAAACCAAGAAAACAAATATTTTATCTCAGAAGAAGAAACAAACATTTTATTTTGTGTTAGAAATCCCATTTTTTGAAGGAGGCCATAAGGCTACATATCATCACGCTACTACACAAGAGAGCGGAGTATTAAGCATAAATGTCAACAAATCGTAAAATTTACATACATTATTATAAAATTGACGGAAGACGGTGGTGCCACGGGGGTTCGATGTATGTCGCGTGCGAATCCGCGAGACTCAGTTACAAAAATAATCATTTATAATTACATATTAGCAAACTGGGATTCATTAAATTAACTTTATCGCGATTAACTTTCTTCTTAAAAAGCGTGTTCGTGTCGGTGTTAGAGATGAACTTTAGTAAAAAAAATTGGTAAAAGAAATGGACACACATTGATTTTGAAAAACCTTCATTTCACTAGAATATTATTTAAGTTAAGGACGCCCGTGTAATGAGCTTTTCCCATACCCGTTTCCCACAAGAACCTGTTCCCGGGATAAAAGTATCCTATGTTCTGTTACCAATTTTCAGCTAAATCGGTTCAGTGGTTAGATCGCGATTAAAGGACAAATTAACAAATACACTTCCGCATTTATAATATTAGTATGGACTAGCTGTCCCCCGCGGCTTCGTCCGTGACATATTTTGAATCCCCGTCACTTTCATTTGTTCCCGTCGCTTTTAGTTTTACAAAAATGTATGAAAATTTGCCCGATTTGTTGACATTTGCTCAAGGTTCGTATCGTTACTTATGACCACTTTCCGAGGCGTCTGGCAATAGACAGATAGGCAGGCGCCGTGTGGTTTTAGATGATTCGAGTCATTCATGACATCCGAGGAAATTTTCAGGCGTTGTAAAAAGGCACTGACACCCGATGTCGTTTTTGAAATATCAATTTAATAGAACAACATACACATACATAGGTATGATCGCCTTATTACCCAAAGGACTAGGCAAAGTCATATTATACGCACACATTTCTTTACCATTTATTTTTTGTCACCCATAGTAGATGAGCCTTAAATTGCCGTGTAGAAATGAACAGGCGCTGATTGTGGCTACCTGCTGTTGTCTTCAACATGACATAACGACTGTCATATTCCTGCCAAGCGAAACTAACGACTTAATGTGCTTTCCGATGTACGGATACACTCGTAAATAAAATGCCGCAAAGCCACAACCCAACTCAGGACCAGCCATAGCGTAAAATGCTTAACGCAGTGATCTTAAACAGAACACTGATTAAAGACGAACAAAATAACTTTAATCAAATTACAAAATACCAGTAACACTTGTTCTCATACTGTTAAACTCAACTCGCATTATACGAAAAGCTTGCAAGAAACATCATTCTCTTTAACGAAATCACAAAAAGCTGCCTTTATCTCGAAAACATAAACAGGTTATTTAAAGGCAATACTTATCGGTGGCTCGATTAAACGCAAGTACGAACAACATATTCCCGAAACGGGAGCCGAGTGGAATACTTAAAGATTGGGTGCGGACTACCTGCCGCTATCGGTCGGCGGCGCATGAGTTGTGCAAAAAGAGCGAAGCGAGCGCTGTCCCACGCTCGCCGAACGGGGTCATCGATCCCGCCGCCTTGCATCGATGCTAATTTGACGAATATTGACCGAGTGTAATAACGATGTCCCGCTCGCTCTACCTCTCTACGCGAATTCCGATCGTGGGCTAATCGATTGCAGATATGTATATTTATTATTAAATCGATGTTGAAGTTATAAATCACGTTTTCGGTGGTTTTTAACTGACGAGAGGTATTGTCTGTTTTAAGCTGTTCTATTGACAATTTGCAAAAGATAGAAGTAGTACTCATGGCTCCAGTTGCTCAGTCTTCATCACTACGTTAAATCCTACGCTACGGTTGTTCTGAGATGGGTGACCATCATTTCCATTTGCTGATTTTCCGTGTTTTCAATGGTACAAACAAAAAGAACATTATTTTTTATCGAACCATAAAAACTTCGAATGTTCTGCCAGCGCCGCACCATGTTTCCCTCTTACAACCCCGGGTTCTTCAGGTGGAGCGTGAAGAGGGCGTCATTGGGCCGCTAACTTGAAGGCCAGTATCAATAGGCTTATGGATTGTGACAGTGGCGTTTAATTTACTAGATTTCATTTCATTCATTCATTCATTCGTTGCTATGAATTTTCATTAGGCGGGTCGCGTCATTTCGACGGCTGGGAATATGTAGTTCACCTGAAACGTACTCTCATCTCACTCACATAAAATCTCACCAGTCTTATCAACTATCAGTGTCACCGCTAGCAAGTGAGAACACTTGTTCTCCGAAGCTTTTGGAGAAGCCCCTTACACCCAATTTTATTTGACAACGATGGCTTATTTCAACCAAAAGTCTGAAAGTGGAAGGCGCTGTATCAGAAAGTTACCGCGTAGGTTCTTACAAAATGGAACTTACTAGCTCTCTTCTCGCTGTGTCCCTGTCAGGGTAGTCAGAGAGGAAATAATGCCAATAATATAATACATTGAATGGAATGAATTACAAAAGATACATGTGTACAAATAGTATACCTCTACTTACCCAGTCTAGGTAAATTATTTATGCTTTACGTTCCTCAATAAACAATACTAGACTCATACCTAAATGTCAAGCGCGTGTTTGCTGAGCACGGTGAGCACGACAAAACAGCTAATCAATCTTGTGACGAACAGTACAGAACCAAATTGCGTACGATGTGCACTACATGGACCAAATATAACTGAGCTAAATGAATATTTAAGCACAGAATTGAAACCTCGAACTACGAAATCTCCTCAAACTAGGCTACGAAATCGGAGTTAGCGGTAAGTCACTTTTTTTATGAACCTTACCTATCTTTCTCGTGCCAGTCTTCCCGGGTAAGTCCTGGGAAGGATGTCCCTGGGTGTCCTGTAGATGGAACCACATGAACAAGAGCATTTATATATAAAGCTGAAGAGTTTGTTACTTTGGTTAACTACTAGTCCGAATTGAAAAATTATTTTTGTGTAAAATAGCCCATTTATCGAGGAAGGCTATAAGGGTATATATCATCACGCTACTACCCTGGAGAGCGGAGCAGTAACCAAAAATATGAAAAAATCAGGCAAATTTTCATACATTAATGAAAAGTAATAAACGACGCTGCGACGGGGCCGCGGGGGTTCAAAATGTGTCACGGGTAAAGCCGCGAGTTTCAACTACTTTATTAATACAATAATAACAGTATTTGTTAATTTATACGACATCGATCAGATATTTAAATATTTATATCGGTTCGGTATGAGATTGGTATAAAATTAATATCATACCAATACTAATAATATTATAAATGGGAATGTGTGAAAGTTTGTTTGTTTCTACTTTTCTCATCTCGTAATAGATCACTGGTTTGAAGTAACTTTTTAAATGGAGATAGTTACAGGTGTAGAGCTTTCGTCCCAAAAATAAACATTTAGGTACTCCTACAAGAAACACACAATAACGGAATTTTTCAAGGACAGAGACTACACACAACTAGAGACTATTACAATAAATCCTCATACGTTAACAGAAAATTTGTTAATAACAAATGCTAAAATTATGCAAACTATTGCCCATTTGCCAGACCGTGGCTAGACATTATATAAAAATTAAATACCTCTGATAGGTATGTTATTAAGCTTTTATTTTGGTAGTTCTGTGTATTTTAAGGGTTCAGAACCTAAAATGAAACCCTTAAAGGAACACTAGCTAGTGTGTCTGGATGTACCTCGTATACCGTTCTGAATACTCAATACTTTTATTGCTCAGAATGCAGGTAATACAGTACAGATGTTTTACAATAAAAATAGAGAATGTCCCAGTACATTCTACCTTACGTCATGCAAATAACTATAGGTACACAATATAATTAAAAAACACAAAATTCAATATACAATCAGTTAGGTCAGCTTTTAAGTGATAAAACATAATACTGGTAACTATCAATCTTCATAAAACTTAATTATGCATTAAAATAGTTAAAACTACAATGCCCGGTTAATAGTCATTACCACATAAATACTAGTAAGACGAATAAAATATAGTGCTGACTAGTCACAAAAAGCAATCAAAATATTATTATTTTTTACAATTTGTAATTTATGTAGCAAGTTTAAAAAAAGTCTGAAAAAAAAATAAAAATGTCAGTCATACAGTGATTACATATCAAATAAAATAAAACAATAACCTAACTTTACACAAAAAACACACTACTTTACACAAAAACCACAATAGACAGCAAAATCGACAAAAAAAATCCAAAATGAATCTACAGAACAAAGTCAGTTGAAGTTTGGTACTTGGTACTACACATGTATTTAAGTGATTTAAAAATGAACAAATGACACGAATGAGGATAAATATGGGGCACAAATAAAAAAATATATTACCTATGCAGTGGTGGTCAAACATGAGTAAAATATTATTATTTCCACTACTACCATCAATCACGTCTTATCGCCGAAGGAGTGGCAGAGGCATATTATACGCGAACTTTTCACCAGTGTATTCCTGTCTCATTTGTGACATTTGCCCTATTAAAATAGACGCAGATTGTGGCTACCTGCCGAAAAGGCCTTCAACTTGGCTTAACGATTGCCATGTTGTTGGCAACCGGGACCAACGGCTTAACGTGCCTACCGAAGCAAGCAAACGCTCGGAAATGTAAATGTCACAAAGTGGTCACCCATCCGTGACCAGCTGTGGCTAAAGTTGCTTAACCCAGAGATCATTTCCCGAACACTGATTCAGTGGTGCCAGTTATTATTTGGAATACATTATTATTTTGTAGCTTTTTGTAGTATGGAAGAATTCGCGCATACATCAATTCACACAATTCCTGTTATAAATATCGTGTTGTAATGCACACAATCTTAAAAGCATTCGGTAAGTACTACGGTAGTTGTTAAGGCCTTATGAGTGACTTGAGAGCTATGACAAGTTAAACGTTTAGCTAATAGTTTAATTAGTGAGTAACGATTGACGAACAATATATATTGTGCGAAAGTAGAGGGCAGAAAGACTCAGGGTAGGCCGAGACTTACAATATATACCACGTGAGCAGATTGCTAAAAAACGGAAAAGTCAAAATTACTCGGATACCCAGACGTGCATGTATGAAACGAATAATGAATATACAGGAAGCAAAAGAAGTATGCATGGATCGTGATGCCTGGCGATCTGTCCTCTCTGCCTACCCCGTCAGGGATACAGCGTGAAGGTGGTTAAGTTAAGTTAAGGCAACAAGTCACAAAATGCACACAAAACTAGTCTATTTCAAAACGGCAACATGCTTACCACCAATGGAGAACACAAAAGGGTCAAAATATTACGAGTAATTTCAAATACAGCTTAAATTGGAGCGTAGTTTACATTACATTAGTTTTTATTTCACTTCAATACATGCAGTATTTCCGGAGTTATAACGACGAGAAGTTATAGGCCTTTTTTGAATTTCCGAGATTAGGCGCGCTCATTATGACGTCACAACGTAACACTGACTGCGACAAGGCGTTAGAGTGCGAACGAGAGCGCGACTGTTGAATGTGTAGTGTCGTGACGTATGCGGTCACCTGCGTTATTCGCACTTTGATCGTAAATATTTCAGCCATTATTTGAAATATAAAAAAAGTAAAAAAGCAGTTTTTCTCGTATTTATTTGGCATTTAAAGTAAAAAACGTTTGTCAGACCCATTATGTGGGACATAATACAAGTCTACCTATTGAAATGCCTATATATAACCTTTGAAAATGCCGTAAGGCAAAACCGATCAGGCGAAAAAGTTAATTCTGTGGAATAGTACAAGTGCTTTTATTCGAAATGTGTAGTAATTTCCACCAAGTGCCATCAATCAACAGTATAAATAACTCTACCTATGCCATTAAGAAAAAAAGCTGTGACTGAATGCATATAAAAATATTATTTCTGAGAAAATACACAAAAGCTAAGATAATAAATTCTATGAATATACCAAACATCGATATTATTAATGCCGTTTCAGTGAACAAACAGTATACTTATACAAAAATTGCTCGTTCTCTCATTCTCGTATTAGATAAATATCTTCAAGTAGGTATTTACATCCACAAAACAGACGCAAATTCGATTAAAGAGACGCTGGTATGATTCAAATTACATAAATTCATATTATATGGCTTCCAAGACGGTTTGATATTTTTGCATTCTTTTTTTAAACCACAGATTGGGTGATGCGATTGTATTTTAATACACAACAGATTAGCTATAACCAAAAAACTGTCATTTTGACGTTGTGACTTTTTTTTAAACTTATATGAACACAAGATTCTCTTATTATATTTTGATGAAACATTTTTTTTAAAACAAAAATGCAATAACAGTATTTCAAGTAAAAAGTGGTAATTGCGCCGAAGACGGCAGTTGCAATTTTCGGCGAATGTGTTGATTTTTTGTGTCGGTCGAAAGCGGGAGCTTGCGAGCGCGAGATTTCGACGTAATTGCGACTCAAACGACATGACAAACCACTTTGGGACCGACAAGCCGAATACTTATATAGGTACCTCTGAAAATATTTATGAGAATCTATACAGAACGTGATTTGAAATAGAAAACAGTTTTTTGGTCGTATAAATAATGAATTTGTGTTGTTATTTTAGTTTGCGATCCTTGTATTAAATAAGGGCATAACTAAGTACCTATATGTATAATTGCTACTGAAATATTTAGATTTCATTACAATTTAATAAAATAAACTAATGGCAAAGTTACAGTCTATTGATATTCTCTCCATAGCATAGCGCCTCAGGTTATAAGACTTCAATATTTATGCAGTAACGTCGACGTAATAGAAAATAACTACCTAGAATAGTAAATTATACTTTATCAATAGGTCTTTAAATAAACCTTTATCTATATTAATCAAACTAGCTACGATCTTACCTACAGTTATCTACAGGGCCTAACCCGCCCTGTCCTAATTGGCTAACGGTCGTACGAAGAAACGATGCAATTTCGTCGCACAAAGACATTCATAATAGAATTGTGAAACATTTTTAGGTACACAGCACTACCAGCGCTATCTAGCCCAAAGTAAGCTAATATGAGCTTGTGGTATGGAATCTAGACAACTGATAAACAAATATATTTGTAAACTAGTCAACCCCGCGGCTTCGTTCGCATCTAAATCGTCGCTTATTACTTAAAAATGTATGAAAATTTGCCCGATATTTTGACATTTATGATTATTGCTCCGCTCTCCTAGGTAGTAGCGTGATGTTATATAGGCCTATTATATATACTCCTCAATAAATGGACTGTCCAACACAAAAATATTTATTCCATTCAAAACTAACTCTTCAGCTTTATATATCATATACGATACGATCATACGGTAATCACCATTATTTTTATATTAACACATGTTAAAGCGATTGACGATTATTTGGCCGTGCGACGATATTGAAGTAAAGTTTAAAACCCTTACTCCAACATCTTTAATATTCAGCCATATTGTATTTTTTGATTGTATTTAGAGTTACGTCATTTTATTTTCCGAGTTATGCAAACCTTTTCATTTGATACAGAAATTGTAGCAGTGTGTTCAAAATAAATAGTGCATTTACATGACCAGCTCATTTAAACACAATTATCGCAAAACCAATATCACTGTAATAGTCCTTTTTACGACTTCACTCAGGTTTTCCGTCCGTTACCCTTTCATAAACTGGAACACTCCCGGTTCTAGTCAAAGTACTCATCGCTTTCACATGTAAATGAACCCGCCAACGATTCTATTACTACTTTAAGAGCTAGTCTGTTTAATGAACTAACTGTATGTTAAGGAGATTGACCACCTTAGTCTGAGCTTTTCGTAAAGGATCATTTGAGTTGGAACATTTAATGAAACTAGGTGAAACCCCGGCTTCGCCCGTTTCAAACTTCGAACTCCAGTCGCACCTATTTAATCCCGTCGCTTATAAATTCTACAATAATGCATACAAATTTGCCCGATTTGTCGACATTTATGACTACTGCTCCGCTCTAGGGTTGTAGCGCAATGATCTATAGCCTATAGCCTTTTTTTAACGAAATTTTTTTTTTTAATTCGATCTTGTTGTTCCTGATATTATCGCGTTCAACCAAACAAACAAACAAACTCTTTAGCTTTATAATATTAGTATAGATAAGAAACTGACTAAAGAAATCTCAATTTGACGTGTAACTTTTTGTAATCTGTAACACAATATCACATCATTTTCAATCTATTCTGTGACAGGATAAAGAAGATGATGTTGTAGATTCTGTATTTTCATAACTGCTATAAACATATAGCACTTATATTTGGTTGAAGTCGAACCTCAAAGAGCGAATGTGAATACAGACATTGAAACAGGGCCTCAAACCTGCAATTTTATTTTAGAGCAAGGATGTCAAATTTTGCCAATTGCATTCTGAAAATGCAATTTACTTGTGATTCTATCGGAATTCAAATAAATTTTAAAAGTAAATGACATTTTTTTCATTTTCACTCTCAATGATATAAATTTAGTAAACATCATTGTTTTAGATAGAAAATGGAAATACTGTGGCTTACATTAACATAACATAGTAATATTGAGGTTTTGGACGAAATCATGGATTTCAAGCGCTTACAGATAGATAATTCTTTATTGTACACCATAACATACAGTATATTTATGACTTAAAACCATAGATGAGAGTACAATGGGCGGTCTTATCGCTAAAAGCGATGTCTACCAGACAACCTTAGTATGGAAAAGAGAAGAACAGGAAAGAAAAAGGTAGTTGATGGCGCAATTACATCATATATATAACAATAGATTAATATAACAAGGATAGGTAATAGTTATGTTGTACACAGTTTGTACAAATTTGAAATTACAAA
Source organism: Thumatha senex (assembly GCA_948477245.1). Classification (NCBI taxonomy): domain Eukaryota; kingdom Metazoa; phylum Arthropoda; class Insecta; order Lepidoptera; family Erebidae; genus Thumatha; species Thumatha senex. The sequence goes on from OX419728.1 coordinate 27,588,873, forward strand.
AACAAAACAAAGTTATGAATTTAAATACTTAATTACAAGGACAGAAAGTGAGTTTAACCCTATTTTTAAAGATGACTAGGGAAGTCGCACGTTGAATATCCAACGGCAGCGCACTCCACAATCGTAATGAAAAATGTGAAAGATTTGTCAAAAAATGTTGTGGAATGTGATGTCATTTTTAATCTCAAATTCTCTGATGATATTAGACACTTTGAATAAGTAGAGTAGAAAATGATGGAAATCAATACTTTGAAGAGTTTAAAGAATATTGTTTATTTATTAAGGCGCACAATACATATTGATTTTTTATTAAATAATTGATTAAAAGGAAACCTATATACAGATTCGGGAGCCCTGGTGGGGTTATCCCCGGTCATAGCAGATGGAAGGGGAACGAGTGGTTTTCGTCGGTAAGAGACTGGCATAGAATCCATGAGGATTAACATAAAAAAAAAGTCCTATTTACAGATCTGTTCTGGATGGTAACGTAACTAGCTCTATGCACTAACAGCAAAAACAATAGGTACCTATGTGAAAAACAGGAAAAGAACTAAATTGCTAAAAGCTTCAAGTCTAATAAAGATAACTAACTAACTAAACTGACTATCTTCACGGTATATCCCTGACGGGGTTGTTAACGAGCATAGATCGCCAGGTTTCGCGATCCATGCATAGTTCTTTCGCTTTTTTGCAGATTCATACACGCCCTTCTGGTGGGGATAATAAAGATATGTTTGTTTATGATAATAAAGATGTGTTGATATACATACAAATTTGGAACGTTATAGAGGTTGTCTCTCGGGATATCAATAAATCTATTAAGTTGGGATCAAATGTATTAACAAGTTTATTCCATTTAGCCAACACAATATTGCCGGGCCATCCTTGTTAACCCGATATGAAGTATTGTCCTTATAAACTGGAAAGGAACATAAATTAGTCTTATTAGACCTATGCGCACTAAATTTTAATATTAATAGTAGATTTTACAACAAGTGCATCAAACGAACCTTTTTTATCCGAGACTTTTAACTGATAATAACGTCGAGGATAAATTGATTCAAAGATTGACTGTGGACGAGTTATAAACTCTGCTTTTCACTTCGATTGCGAGGAATAAAACAGTAGTATAAAATAACATTTCTATAATTTAAATTCAAAGTCAAATTAGTACAGTTTTGAATACTTTTATGTTACGAGTATATATAGTTTAGGAAATTGTTTTGTCTTAAAAAACACATAAGACAAATAAATTAAAGTAAATTAATTAAACTAACAAATTCTATCTTTGAATTTCTTATTGTGTTTGGCTGTATGGCTTATTTTCTTTGCCCTAATATAGATACATTTATGTATGAGTAGATACGTTAATGCACTTGTGCACAAAAATCGATTTTGTGCAGCCTGTAACCTGCACAAATAAGCACTTTCAGAGCATCCGAAAAGTGAAATAGTTAATTGACAAAAGCTGTCGTCAGTCCAATAGTGTTTATGTTTACTTTGAGGTCAAAATAAATAAAATCGAAATAGTGCGTACTCGTTTAATAGGAACATATACTTTCCAAAGCGATAACAAACCTTAGAAAATACACGTAACTTAACGTTCACGCTGCGTACCTCGCACTTCAAAGAGCTTATCTCTTATCAGTGGACGTACAGCCCGGGTAATGCATTGTATTCGCGCGGCGCCTTGTACTTTATATGGAGTAGATAACTAGGCAATGAGTCAAGTTAGAAAGGTGGTGCTTTTATTTAACTGCCGACGGCAACGTAAGGAGATGCTTTTCTAGCGTATTTGTGTAAAATTCTTTGTTATATTAGTTGCTGCTATGGTTTTCAAGACAAAGTAGAAGTCGTCGCAGGTCCAGAAGGACCTTATTACAGAGTTGTTAATTGCTACCAGCTGTAGGGATTACCCAATCATCTATGTGACATAACGATATTGTATTGTCTGTCAATGTACACGTGTGTAAGTAAGTCTATAGTTAGGTTGTGAGGTGTTAAGAAAGGCACACAAAAATGGTGAAAAAATACAAATTAGGACAAAATCTGACTCTTGTACGTCTCTGGACAATAAACAGGACAAAAGAGCTTATGTTGTGTACACTGTAGCTGTAATCGAACCGCTAAGAAGGGTATGTCTCGCCTATCCTGTGATTCGGTAAAGGCGAAACGGAGCACCATGGTGGTTTAGTGGGTAGCCTGGCCCCTTCTCAGAACTGAGGCTCACACTACGCCGCCCTGCTACCCCTTCGTCAGGATAACAAAGTACCCAAATGTAGTCCACCGCACATAATCAAAATAAAGCATGGTACCTATCTTAACTAACAAGTATGAAAATAAATAATTTACCTGAAAAAAAAAGTATGAAAATTATTATTAAGATGATGCATAACTTTTTAAATTTCCTTCGCAGATATCAGATATGTCTGTCCTTTTCCCAGGAAGCGCAATAAAGTATGGTATCAAGTTATAAAATTAAAATACTTCCGAAGCTTTCAGATCCTCTTCAAAGGCTGTCTGTAATTGGATTTTGAAATGATATTTGAGCATTGTGATCGGATTTATTTTTGCTCGACAGAATTCATAAACTTACTGGTGCCATTCCAAAAATGGCTGATTCTTTCTATACTACTATGGACAGGATCAGACTATGGACGCGAAGCATGGCGATTTGTCTTCTCTGACTACCTGGTCAGAGATACAGCGTGAAGAGTGTATATATAGTATAGTATAGTATAGTATAGTATAGTATAGTATAGTATAGTATAGTATAGTATAGTATAGTATAGTATAGTATAGTATAGTATAGTATAGTATAGTATAGTATAGTATAGTATAGTATAGTATAGTATAGTATAGTATAGTATAGTATAGTATAGTATAGTATAGTATAGTATAGTATAGTATAGTATAGTATAGTATAGTATAGTATAGTATAGTATAGTATAGTATAGTATAGTATAGTATAGTATAGTATAGTATAGTATAGTATAGTATAGTATAGTATCGAATAGAATATTAGTCTTACATACTGTTACGCCGGCGGACTAGTGAAGGACTAGTCAGGCCGTGTCCGAGGAGGCTCTATTACATACCAAATTATCCGAATTTCACCCCAGTTGCCGTTGTTTTCAGGCGACTGAAACATGTTTTCAGTTCGTTTGAGGCTGAAGTCAAACGGGAGTCAGTGGGGAATCTACGCCTGTTGCTGGAACATCGGAGCAACCCAAACAAGAAGTGGACTTGAGCAGCATCACATGCCATCAAAACCTGAAAAACATTTTTCAGGCGTTTTCAGGACCCCTTATGGGCCTTTGAAACTTCAGTATATGGCGAAATTTTAAGAAGGAGTGACAAGGATAGCAGTATTAGAAAGAGAGAACTACATTCAGAATATTCCAGAGCTATTAGACAGGGATAGCACTATTAAAAAGAGATAGCTATACTAAGAACATTCTAGAACTATGTGATAGAGGTAGCACCAGAAGGGACAGCAATAGGTCAAGATTGAGAACCTTCCGGCACATACCGAAGGAGCAACTAGTATCGTGTGGAACTTTCTAGAGATGTACCCGATTGTAGGTACCGAACGAATTCTCCCGAATATTCCAGAATATTACGGCGTTACGGTTATTATTAATATTAGGCGTATATAAAGGGCCGAGCTCGCGGCTACTGGACAGTCTCGGTTGAGAAAGCGAACAGTGCGAATCAAAGCGAATCGAAGCGATCGAAGCTAATTAGTGCGATACTGTTACAGTGCGATTATCTAAGCGAAGAATTTGTGTTTAGTGGCGATTATTAGTTGTGGTTTTATTGTTTTTATTTAGAGTAATTAAAGTGTTTCTTTTAAATTTGTGGTATTAGTGCAAGTCCTATTAGTACTTTCCCTACGAACGTAACATTTGGTGTCAGAGGCGGGTTAGAAAATGCCGATTATGCCACGTGAAACCGAGCCCAAGGGGGTTCAAACCCGAAGTCAAACGGAAGCCAGTGGGGAATCTACGCCTGTTGCTGGAACATCGGAGCCACGGACCACACCCAAGCAAGAAGTGGACTTGAGCAGCGTCCTAGTCCTGTTAAAGGAACTCGCTAGAAAACAGGATGAACAATCTAATAAACAGGACAAACAATCTAAAAAACATGAAGAACAATCCGGAATGCTACGTGAGGTTCTCGAAAATACCGCAGCATGGAAGAAGCAAATGCTAGAGGTCCAGGAGAAACTTACCGACATGGACGTCAGAATACACGACGTGAATGAAAAGGTGGAGACGCACGAAAACCGCCTACAGAAATTGGAGACCAAAGCAAAAACAGTCAACAGTTCCTGTGTGCATGAGACTACTATGTCGGGAGGTGGAAGATTCAAAGCACCTCCCTTTGATGGTACGTCGTCGCAGCTCGAGTCCGTTTCCCAGGCTAACGGCTGGAGTAAGGAGCAAGCTAAGACGGCGTTAACGTTAGCCCTACATGATGAGGCCCTCACCATCTTGGAAGCCCTGGGAGATGACAGGACATTTGACCGTCTTCTTGAAGCTTTGGAAGCACGTTACGGCGATAGTCACCTAGAACATGTGTATCGAGCACAATTGAAAGACCGAAGCCAGGGACGTAATGAGTCCTTACAACAGTGGGCCTTAGAAATAGATAAATTGATCAGGAAGGCTAATCAACGAGCTTCAGCCCCTCTGGTGGACAGTATGCTGGTGCAGGCCTTTATTGACGGGATACGGGACCTTGAGGTAAGAGCCGCAGTGCGATTGGGGCACCACGGGAGTCTTAAGGACGCAGCTGCCCACGCACTGGAAGTGGAGGCTGTACGGCAGGATTCGTCGAGGCCTTACAGGGTGCGGGAAGTATCTGCCAAGGAGCCAATTGCACCTCGCCGTGAGTTTGGACCACGATGCTACAATTTTGTCGAACGAGGGCACATACAGTCCGGTTGCCCCAAGAAGAAGTTCGCGACCCAGCCCCGATGACAAGGACGTCAGACTCAGCCCCTGCGCCGCAGCAGGGAAACGAATAAAAGCCAGGACTACGGGACGAGTGCTGGCTGGTGGTCGAAATGTCCCAGTTATGATCTAACAGGCTAACGACGGGACTAGTCTGGTTGTTACAGAAGACATTGGTGGAATACCATATCACCTTACCATCGACACCGGAGCTTCTCGGACAGTGATCAGTTCTCGGCTACTGAAGTACCTGCCCAGAGATCATCTAGTCCGACCTAAGCCACTCCAGCTGCTAACAGCTAACGGTCAGCATATTCCCATTCAAGGTGAGCGGGAGGTAGTGTTCGGAATTGGTAAAAAGAACTACCGGCATAAAGTCATCGTAGCTGACATCGTGGACGACTGCATCGTTGGCCTAGATTTCATGAGAGGATACGGCTGCAAGATCGACTTGAAAGTTGGAGTTCTGAAATTCTGATCCGACGAGATGCCTATGGAAGGTGGAATTAATGGAATGTGTACTCTGCACAAAGGACCATTCTCCATCCGAGGTCTCAAGGGCTGGTTCCGATAAATTTGCCCTATCATGCAGAGCGCGGGGCTCACCGTTGTGTGTTGGTGGAGAAGATAGACGACGGAAGACCCTGGATCGTCGCTCGTACGATGGTAACGACATCACCTACCGCATTCGTAAGGGTTCTAAATCCAAGCAGTACTAAATGTGTCCTGAGAAAAGGAACTCTTATTGGGTCGTGTGAGGAGATCTCTTGGATACGGAGCTGTCAAGGAGTGGACGAAATCGAGAAATCTGGTGGTGTTGTACCTTCAGTGGATCTCGAGATACTATTGGACGATGCCAAGAACGATCTCACCCTGGAAGAACTTTCTAAGGCACACAAGTTACTACTGCGATACAAAGATGTCTTCTCGACACATGACAGTGATATTGGCAGAACTAGAGTAGTACAGCATAAAATCAATACTGGTAAAATAATGCCCATCCGACAGCGACCCCGGCGAGTTCCAATAGCTCGGGAGAAAGATGTAGAAGATATGGTCGAAGAGATGAGAAGCAGTGGCGTTATTGAGCCATCAACTAGCCCATAGTGTTCTCCCGTAGTATTAGTTAAAAAGAAGGGCGGAACCATGAGATTCTGCGTTGATTATCGTCGACTTAATGATGTGACCAAGAAGGACAGTTATCCTTTGCCACGAATTGACGATACTTTGGACACTTTCTCTCGGAGAACGGTATACAGACAGACCCTGACAAAATAAGTGCCGGTAAGGACTGGCCTATACCGAGGGACAAGACTGCTGTACGCGCCTTTTTAGGACTTTGCTCATACTACAGACGGTTTGATCATCATCATCAGCTAACGGAAGTTAAAAGAAAATTGCGTCAATCGAAGAGAATTACTGGCAGTTGTCAAGACGTTGCAACACTTCAGTAAATATCTGCTCGGGCGAAAATTCCGTATCAGAACGGACCATGCTGCCTTGAAGTGGTTGTTGGAGTTTAAGAACCCCGAAGGACAGATGGCACGGTGGATCGAACAGCTGCAGGAGTATGACTTCGTCATCGAACACCGTAGCAGGATCACATGGAAATGCAGACGCTCTCTCTCGAAGATCTTGTCCTGACGACTGCCTAAGATAAGAAGACAAGGAATGTGTGAGAACGTTAAGGATCGACACCGTGAGCGAAGAGTGGAGCGATCAAGTCATGAAACAAGCGCAGCAGGAGGACCTAGATATCCAACCCAATTTCAATTGGATTAACGCAGGAATACCCAAACCGAGTGAAGTACAGACACCAGTGAAGTAGCCCCGATGAGCACAGTAACAAAGAGCTATTGGGCACAATGGGATAGCTTGGTCATTGGTCATGCATAATGGCGTACTGTGTAGGAAATGGGAGTCTGCGAATGGGAAAGATGCTCACCTGCAGGTTGTTGTTCCAAAGATAAGAGTCAGAGATGTTTTGAAGAGTTTTCATGACGGAACTTCCGGCGGACATCTTGGAATGAAAAGGACGCTAATGAAAATTCGCCAACGGTTTTACTGGATTCACTGCCGTGAAGACGTTGAAGACTGGTGTAAAAAGTGTACTAGCTGTTCATCAGTCAAGGGTCCATATACCCGCAGCAGAGGAGCACTGAAGTTGTACAACGTTGGAGTACCTTGGGAAATAATTGCTTTAGATGTTGCGGGCCCGTTTCTAACATCAGACTCCGGGAATAAGTACAGTTTGGTAATGATGGATTACTTCACCAAATGGCCATCATCATCATTCATGGGTATTAGCTATTCCCAACCAGGAAGCGACCACCATAGCGGAAAAAATTATAAATGAGGTATTCTGTCGGTTTGGAGTGCCACTTGAAATTCATAGCGACCAGGGCAGGAACTTTGAGTCTATGGTTTTTGCATAAAACGAGAACTACGACATATCACCCACAATCGGATGGAATGGTCGAAAGATTCAACCAGACACTGGAAAGACACTTGGCCAAAGTTGTCGAGAGTCACCAGAAAGATTGGGACCGACACATTCCGCTCTTTTTGATGTCGTATAGGTCCGCCACTCATGAAAGCACAACTGTTACCCATATATACGTGAATTTTGGGAGAGAACTTCGTTTACCTGCAGATCTTCTAACTGGGTGTCCTCCAGACTCACCTAAATCCATCACCGTATACGCGAGCGAGTTACGGGATCGGATCGACGATGTACACAAACTTGTTCATGAACACGGGCTTCAAGCTAGTAAAAGGATGAAAACTCGATATGATCGGAGATCAAACCAAGTTGGGTTTGATGAAGGCTCATTGGTGTGGTTACATAATCCTATGCGGCGGAAGAGGAAATCCCCAAAGCTATCCCCTAACTGGGAAGGACCGTATAGAGTGGTTACTAGAATCAATGACGTCACGTATGGAATACAGCTGAGTCCTCGTAGTCCCTGCAAGATAGTTCACGTTGACCGACTTGCCAGATATCATGGAGACAACGCTGGACGAGCATGTCTTAGGATGGGGTAGTGTTACGCCGGCGAACTAGTGAACAACTTTAAAGGTCATTTTCTGGGCCTTGGGAACGTTTTCAGCTGGCTGAAAAGCTCTTTTAGGCCGTTTCCGAGGAGGCTCTATCACATACCAAATTATCCGAATTTCACCCCAGTTGCTGTTGTTTTCAGGCGCCTGAAACATGTTTTCAGTTCGTTTCAGGCCACCCCCTATCACATGCCATCATAAACTGAAAACCCCTTTTCAGGCGTTTTTAGGACCCCTTATGGGCCTTTGAAGCCCACTACAGTATATGGCGAAATTTTAAGAAGGAGTGATAAGGATAGCAGTATTAGAAAGAGAGAGCTACATTCAGAATATTCCAGAGCTATTAGACAGGGATAGCACTATTAAAAGATAGCTACACTAAGAACATTCTAGAGCTATGTGATAGAGGTAGCACCAAAAGGGACAGCAATAGGTCGAGATCGAGAACCTTCCGGCACATACCGAAGGAACAGCTAGTATCGTGTGGAACTTTCTAGAGATGTACCCGATTGTAGGTACCGAACGAATTCTCCCGAATATTCCAGAACATTACTAGGCGTATATAAAGGGCCGAGCTCGCGGCTACTGGACAGTCTCCTTTGAGGAAGCGAACAGTGCAAATCAAAGCGAATCGAAGTGATCGAAGCTAATTAGTGCGATACTGTTACAGTGCGATTATCTAAGCGAAGAATTTGTGTTTAGTGGCGATTATAAGTTGTGGTTTTATTGTTCTAGAGAAATTAAAGTGTTGCTTTTAAATTTGTTGTATTAGTGCAAGCCCTATTAGTACCTACGCTACGAACGTAACAATACAAACACCACGTGAGTAGATTGCTCAAAAACGGAAAGGTCAAAATTACTCGGATACCTAGACGTGCATGTATGAACCCTTCGGTGTTTGCAAGCCTATCTGCTCTATTTAATCTATTTATGAACCCTGATCCCTATCTAATTAGTTCGGTGCGAGTGATTTAATTAACGATAGTATCTAAATTAGCGCTTGTCCGCAACGATGGTGCGAAAACTCGTTTTACTGTAATTCTACTGTTGACGTTACCGAATAATGAGATACATGTGGTCTTTGTGTTACGAGCGAAATGATAAGAAAATCTCTATTTGATTTGAAAACTCCTTGCACCGTTGTTGTTTGTTAATTGTATGGTACGAGTATATAACCCTTCTGCTTTACCTATTCTATTTAGTTTTTGTAATTTATTTCATTTTGACCATTCTTCCCCTTTTCGCTTTGTCCTCAAACTCCTCCCAAACCAATCAACACTTTTTTATCAAAGTTGACCATAATACCATATCTAGCCATAGATGGTATAGAAAAAAATAAAATCGAAATTATACCATGGGGGAATAATCACCGAAAGGAAAATAGACATCGACAAGAGAACTCGAAATGTACAAATAGAATTTAGCATTTTAGGATGCGCAAGTGTGTGCTAGCGGAGTTCGGAAATGGTGAGGGCAAAACGCTTCACTCCATTTAGACTTACCGGGGACCGCAAGTGCACCTAGTTTAATTGTGTGACGTTTAAGGGGATTACCTCGCTCAAATCCCAAAAACAACAAGATTTTTTTCAAATTCGACCAGTAGTAACAAACCAACTCTTCAGCTTTATAATATTAGTAGGGATAGATTCGTGTTTTTACCTGCCCAGTCGTATCAGTCTTGTTCCAGTTTGGAGCTTTGTTTCCTGAAGTCCCAATTAGTAAAGTATGTAACCTAAATGTAAAAAAAGGCTTTCGAAATCAGGTAGGTACTTATAATAGACGACATTTTGCCTATAATATTGATATATTATGTATAGCTACAAAAAAACTTATTGGGGAGATTGAATAAAAAGTCATGTCTATCGTTGAAGTTAAAAGTCGTCGAATACAAAGAAACCTTCATCATTATCAGCTCAGCCAATGACGTTCCCTAAGTAAGTACACACATTAAATGTTTAAAATTTACTATATCGCTTGCATTAGGTAGTTCCCGCGTTGTTTTGTCCAGTGTCTCTCGAAAATCTTTCAGCCCATTCTCAGTTAGACCAAAAGCATTATTCTCACTCCTGGGCCGCAATTCTCATGCCTTCGAAACAGTCTCGATTTCGAGATAAATTTCGAATTCGAACTTTATTCGAGTTTTATTGACGTTTAGTTATTCTGCAAATCTCGAACTCGACTTTTCTCGAAGGGAAGCCACTCGAGTTGCTTCGAATGGTTGGTAGCAGTCGAGACGCAGATTTCGAAGTCGAATCACTATAATCTTTGGACATTTCTTAAGTGACCGACCCTAAATTAGCATTATATTACATTTTACATTTAATAAATATCAAAATTTTTGATAAAATTAATAGTTTAATACGTGCAAAACATATTGCAACTCGCTTCAATTTCAAACACGTCGTCGCCGATGTTTCAGCAATGTGGAAATTTCAGCAATTTGATTTGTGATTACAAATAACACAGTCTTCAATAATATAGACAACACACAGTGACAGTGACACATTCAGATATTTTTCATTTTACGGGACGGTATAAGCTATTTTTAAAATATACATTAAGTACCATTTATTATTAGTCCAGTCATTACGTCGGAAAAATCGGGTTAGAAATGCAAATGAACCGAAAAAACCAAATTTTGGATATTACGTGGGGGGAGGCTAGAAAAGCTTAAGTTCAAATTATTTTTCAAGATGGCGGAAAACCCATCAGGTTATTTTGGTCGACAATTCTAAATTAAGCTTTTGTAGCCCCCCCCCCCCCCCCTTCTTTATCACCCCCACGTTATCTCCAAGATTTGGCTTTCTCGGTTCATTTGCATTTCCAAATGTATATATAATGGACTATATGCAGTTTACAATATTTTTTCCTTTAATAATTACTATAAAATACGTAATTATTGTTTTTAACATGTAAAATAAGCTTAAAAAACTTTTAGAACATTTTGTAAGAGTAAATAAATAGCAACATTTCTTAAATAGCAACATTTCACACAATAATCTCGAACTTTAGTTCGAATAGTGGTGAGAATAAGACATTCGAAAAAACCATCTCGATTTACGAGATTTTATGGTCGAAAAAGGATTCGAAGAGTGAACTCGAATTCGAGATTATTTCGAAGAAAACGAGAATTGCCTCCCTGGTAAATCTTTGCGCTATATCGATGACTGGGTCCTCCTACAGGTTTCATCTTCATGGAAGTAACCACAAAATTATGAACAACTAGTTGACGGCCGCAGCTTCGCCCGCGTAAATAAGTTTTTCCGTTCCCGCTTCCCACAGGAACTTGTTCCCAGGATAAAAAGTAGCCTATGTGTTATTCTGATGTATAAGCTACATTGTTGTAAAGTTTCATTAAAATCCGTTCAGTAGTTTTTACGTGAACGAGTAACAAACATCCATACAAACTTTCACATTTATAATGAAGATTAAGATTTGTAGATAGATCAACTTTCGATATCATTTTCATAGATTCGGACTCATTCGGACGCATTACTAAAGTCATCAAACATTATTTTTCCAGGTCTGAGCCGTAGCTGCCATATCATTGATTGTGAAACTGAAGGTGAGTCATTTATGTATTTGCCGTTTGTATTCTTGCCGAATCCTTCCGCACCCAAAACCATACATTTTCCACTGCAGCAATTTCAGGGTATACTAATCTACATGTTTGAAACGAGTTTTGCTCAATGTGAGCACATCATTGGCATCCATCTAAGTTTGATTATAAATGACTTGCACAGAATTGTACAATAACATTAAAGGTAAAAAAAAAATATTACACTACTTAGCTGACCCGCGCAACTGCGTTAGCACCACCAAACTACTTAATCTAATTGGATTATGTCCTATATTTGTATTTCATTTAATTTAATTGTATGTCGTTTAACCCTTCTACATAATCTAGTTGGTTTTTTCCTGTATTTGTATTTCATATCATTTAATTGTATGTCGTTTAACCCTTCTATATAATCTAGTTGGTTTTTTCCTGTATTTGTATTTCATTTCATTTAATTGTATGACGTTTAACCTTTTTATCTTATCTAGTTGGTTTTTGTCCTGTATTTGTAATTTTCATTTCATTTAATTGTATAGCATTTAACCATTCTGCTATATCTAGTTGGTTTTTGTCCTGTAATTGTATTTCATTTCATTTAATTGTATGACGTTTAACCCTTCTACTTAATCTATGTAGTTGGTTTTTGCCCTGTATTCGTGTTTCATTTAGCGTCGTTAAAATGCTTAACCGAATCAAATCTTAAATTTTATTTTATAATAGACTAACTTAGCCCCACGGCTGTGCCCGTGATATACTTCTAGCACCCATGGCAACACATTTAATCCTGACGTTGATTAATTTTACAATATTGTTTAAAAATTTTGCTCGATTTGTTGACATTTATGATTACTGTTCCACTCTTCTGGCTGGTAGCGTGATGATACAATTATAGCCTTAGCTTTATATATATAGCCTTAATAACGCAATTCGCAATTCGAACCAGGAGTTCCTAAGATTAGCGCGTTGAAACAAACAAACTTTTCAGGTTTATAATATTCAATGTTGTAAATAAATAAATAGTTTAGGACATTTTTTATGGTTTTAAAGGATTCCATGAGTTTTCATTATTTCTTTTGTTAAGGCTTTTGCAAAAACTATTGGGCAATCATTTTTAAGCTGTGTTGAAGATTGGGTACCTAACAAAATTCATTCAACAAACGTAGCAAAAGTAAACTGACTGAAATATAAAGAAAAACATCTAAATCACTGTTATTTCCGACGGAAATGGCTCTCGTCAATAAACCACGATCTTAATAGAAAAAAAATACTCGACACAGAAAGTATATTTCGCAAAATGTTTTAAGACTGTGTAATATCTGATTATCCTGGTTTAAGGAAATTGCTGGTCCTAAAATACACCGTATAAAGCGTTTAAAGAGGCTATCCATAAGGGCTCTTATTACGTCATACCCACTTATACTAAAGGGTTATTGCTGCTATGAACGTCTGGAGACAAATATTAGGAAACTGAATAGGCTATAACCTATATTAATGTTCATATGTGCCATTATATATAACTAAATATCTTCAAGCTGTAGACGTGAGTAGATAATCAGAGAGGACAGATGGCCCCTGCTTCACGATCCTTGTATAGTTCTTTCGCGTCCTGTATATCTATTGATAGTTTCATGCAGAAGATTGCAAGAAATACTAGGAATGTTGACGAAAATTTGTCGAACACCCATCTTACAATTATAATAACACCTTTCTCGTGCAGATATTCTTTAAATCTTTAATTTGATATAAGTTAATCCTACTAATATTATAAACGCGAAAGTTTGTAAGAATGGATGTTTGTTACTCTTTCACGAAAAATCTACTGAATAGATTTTGATGAAACTTTACAATAATATAGCTTACACATCAGAATAACACATAGGCTACTTTTTATCCCGGGAACAAGTTCCTGTGGGAAACGGGAACTGGAAAACTTCCCCACGCGTGCGGAGTAAACTAGTTGATATAAGTAGAACAGAACAATTTCCAGTGATGACAACATTTATCAAAGCTTATAAAAAAGGTATAAAAGCTTTAAGGTATAAAGCTTTTAAAGCATATAATATAATGAGAGGGATATTTTCCGCCGCACTCAGCCTGTAATTCAAGAAATCGCAATCACCAATTATGTTTTGTTAATAACCGAGTTCCGTTCTCAAACCTAGGACCTGAATGAATGAATGAACTATTTATTCCTGAAACAAGATCGAACAAAGTACTTGCGGTGAGTAACAACTCAATGCATGTTCTTTTATCTCTTTGAGCTAAACATACTTTTAAATATATATTTTTTTAAATTTAGCGTTTTGTCGAGAAAAATCAAATATGTCAATATCTTAAAATTCTTGTTTAAATGTATTTAAATAGATGTCGCCGTTTTTTTTTTTGATTAATTCTGACCCTTTTTGGAATACGATACGATTTCGATCGTTCGTTGATCAGTGGATATCAAGCCACTTGGGGCGAATGATCTTTGCTATAAACAAAGTATATTTATTAACTAATTACAAACATCAGTACATTAATCAAAATATAACTGTAAAACAAAGATATGGCACAGTAAGATTACCGCAAATAAATTTACTGAACGCGGTTTCTACAATTATAAAAACAACATAATAAAATGTAGCACTTTGTAACCCTAAAAGCGTAACATTTTATAACATTTTAACGTTAAGCTATTAACAAAACTTAACCATACTAAAATTATACTTAAGTACAACGCTTGTTTGTCCTTTTTGGGACGATATGAAACATATAAGATACATGTTAATCAGTAAGATATCAAGTACCTTGTAGGTATAAGGCCTAACCCGCAACAATAGCGTAAGCGAGACAGCCCAGCGATTCATAATACATATTCATAATACATATTCAAATTCAAAAAGCTGTAAAAGATATCCGCTGCTGAGATCTTCGACACTATTTATTGAAATATCAATTTAAAGGTATATATACCTATACCAAAGGAATATGTAAATGTTGTTTGTCGCAATAATAAAACAATCTTACTAACAATCTTCACGGTGTACCCCTGACGGGGTACTCAGAGAGGACAGGTAACCAAGCTTCACGATCCATGCATACTTCTTTCGCTTCCTGCAGATTCATTATTCTCGTCATACATGCACGTCTGGGTATCTGAGTACTTATGACTTTTCCGTAAAAAATATACATATAATACTTTTTCCAGGCGGGGTGACTAACTTTTTCAGTATAAGCACATACTGCTGGACGAATTAGGCTGGCACATATTATATTTTTTTATAAAGTCATTTTTGGGTTTTTAATTATTGGAAGGGCAAGCATGTCGTATCATGTAAAATCTCAGGAATGTTTAAAGTAAATAGCCTTTATGTAATTCGCTGCTGTTGAGACCCCAGCCTAACAGATAAGGAAAATCCCATAAAATCTCTACAACACTGTATTCCGAAACAGACAGACATTTTTTTTTTTTCTAATAAAATATTTCAAAGATTCGCAATAAAATACGAACATTTAAACTGTTCACAATGACACCCGCCAGCTACGTCTGTCAATTTAATTTTCTCGCAAAGACATGTTCCCATGAGAATATTTTTTTGGCAGGATAAAGACCCTGTTGCATTTTCCACAGAAAGATTCCTATCACCTTTTTAAAAATCAAAGGTCATGCAGTAGTAAAGATAGATTAGTTTTACTTCATTTTATACAACATTATCTTAGTATAATGAGAGTCCTGTGTACCTTAGTATAAAGAAGTCCATATACTTCGCACATCCTTTTATGTGGGACATTTCGGCATTTTTTTTTTTACACAGCGCCGTCTACCCTCTTGCAGACCCCAAGTAAGCTAATATAAGCTTGTGTTATGGGATCTAGACGACTGATAAATATACTTATATATTTTGAAATACATATTATACATAGGAAACACCCAACCTCACCCAAACATTTGTGAATCCCACAAATGTTTATTCCGACCCGGGAATCGAACCCGGGACCTCAGTCGCGGCTGTCGGATACACTTCCACAGAGTCACCGAGGCAGTCTAAACGGCACGAGCATTTAATAATATCAGAAATATCATGTATTAATATCATACTGTAATTTAATATCATAATTTGGCATAACATACGTATAAGGTACAACATAAAAGGTAACTATCTATCTCTTACACTTTCATTTTCTCCCTATTCCCCCTCTCTCTGCCCTCTCTGTTTACCACATGCTAATAAACCGAAAATAAGTTCAAGAAACCAAATAAACAGAGTTTGAAGCTCACAAACTTATCGACAGTCTCGTCCAATCAGTTTAATGAACAAACTCATTACCGTCCTAGGAATATAACCATGGATGATTACAAACTTGTTGCATGTCAATTTTATGCAAAACGACACACTTATAAATGGCAGGCCTTCGATATTTAGTGGCTCTATATGTACTCACAGTTATAATAATAATAATAAATATTGTGGGACACTTTTCACACAGCGCCATCTAGCCCAAAGTAAGCTAATAGTAGCTTGTGTTATGGGGTGTGGATAACTGATAAAAATATATATATGTATATATATTTAAATACATACATATATATCGAAGCGCTCGTGGCCCCGCGGTCTCAGTGTTCTGTAAACGATCACGGAATTACGCAACTTTCACTATGGCTGGTCCTCGGAGGGGTGACCACTTTGTGGCATTTACATTTGCGAGCGTTTCCGTGCTTCGGAAGGCACGTTAAGCCGTTGGTCCCGGTTGCCAGTAAAATGACAGTCGTTAAGCCTAGTTGAAGGCCTTATGGGCGGCTAGAAAATATTCAATAGCAGGTAGCCACAACCTGCGTATGTCTATTTCAACACGGCAATGGGCTCACCACCTATTACGTGGGACAGCAATCCACACGGTGAAAAGTGGGCGTATAATATGTCTCTGCCACCCCTTCGGGGATAAGGCGTGATGGATATTTATTTTTATTTTATTTTACATATTAAACATAGTAAACACCCAAACTCCGAAACACTCATTTGTGGATGGATCACACAAATATTTGTTCCGACCCTGGAATCGAACCCGGGACCTCTTGCGTAGCAGTCGAATACACTCCCACCGCGCCACAGAGGCAGTCAAATAAATAAATAAATAGCATTGAAGTTTATCTCCTTCAATGGCTGCATATAGAAAACTATTAATATTATAAATACGACGTAATTTCGTCGAGAACACAGGGTCATACACTTCTAACGAGTAACAATAAGTACTTATACTAAGGGATTAAGGCCTAGCCAAGCTGAGTACTGCCCGTTCTAAGTCAAACATTTATTTACATACACAGCCTTTTAATTGTCACCGTAGCCTTTATTCACAGGAGTACAGCACCATAGAGGACGCTGTTTTGAGGACTCCTGTTGACATTTACGGAGCAGAACATTTTGAGTGCGGAGAGTCTTTCGCTAGCAAAGTTGAAGCTAGGTGTGATCAGAAATTAGAATATTTAGAATACTAAATACCTCCTTGTCAGATATTTAGTACCTGAAAGGGATAGCAAACCTCCAGTCTCCATGATTTCAGTTTTCTATATGTAACAGCTACGCTACAATTCCACGAGTTTTTAACTGCCTCGGTGGCGCAGTGGTAGTGTGTGCGACTTCCGCGACTGAGGTCCAGGGGTTGATTCCCGGGTCGGAAAAAAATATTTGTGACGGCCTCTGTGGCGCGGTGGGAGTGCATCCGACTGCTACGCAAGAGGTCGTGGGTTCGATTCCCACCCAGGATAAAACTTTGTGTGATGAGCACGATGGTTTATTCTGTGTCTGGGTGTTATTTATTTATAATATGTATGTATTTAGAAATATATAAGTATGTTTATCAGTTATCTAGATCCCATAACACAAGCTAATATTAGCTTACTTTGGGCTAGATGACGCTGTGTGACAAGTGTCCCACAATATACAATATATATCCACAAAAGTTTGTTTCGGAGTTTGGGTGTTTCCTATGTATAATATGTATGTATTTAGAAATATATAAGTATGTTTATCATTCGTCTAGATCCCATAACACAAGCTTGTATTAGCTTACTCTGGGCTAGACGGCGCTGTGTAAATATGTATGTGACCCACAAATGTTGGTTTCGAAGTTTGGGTGTTTCTTATGTATTATATGCAAGCGTTTCCGTGCTTAGGAAGACGCGTTTAACCGTTGGTCCCGGTCGCCAGTAAAATGGCAGTCGTAAAGCCCAGTTGAAGGCCATATGCTTGAAAATTTTCATCAGCAGTTCTCCATAGCCTGCACTTGTCCATTACAACGCGGCAATGGGCTCATCACCTGTTACATGGGACAAAAATGCATATTATGAAAATCCCCTTCGGGGATAAAGGCGTGACAATATGAATAGGGGTACAATAATGTGTAATTGAGATAAGGTTAATTCAAGCCCTTTATTATGCTAATATCTTCAGCAAAGGGTAGGGATATAGGATGAGTGCTGAGCCTTAAGGTTGATGTAGATTTCAATATCAATAGAATAATTAGAATAATTTTAAGTTGAAACATAAAATATCGTAGGTATTCTTTGAAGAAATATTAAACAGTATGGTTGTTGTTATTTGTATTTGTCGCCCAACTAGGGCAGGCAAATAAACTCAATCCATACAGCCTTGTCATTAGTGTTATGTTCTCTGCAACAAATCACTTTATTTCGCTTACGCACATTTTCGAACTCTTTATGTATTTACCAACATTAATGAACACAAAAACACGAATTCTACACAAGTTTTAAAAATAAATTTCCGCCAACCTTGCGCTGTGTTCAATAGTTGGCGCCAAAAAAAAAAACCTTTACAGTAAGGACGTATATTCTTATTTAAACCCAGTCAGTGGCATTTAGATTTTTCGTTTGATCTCTAATTGTCTGTTGAGTTGAGGTGGCTTACAAATTCAGCTTCATTTGACATAACGAGCTGGAAGTAATTTTCATCTTATTTCTTTGTTCTGTATTTATATTGGT
The DNA here is from genome assembly GCA_948477245.1 of Thumatha senex. Classification (NCBI taxonomy): domain Eukaryota; kingdom Metazoa; phylum Arthropoda; class Insecta; order Lepidoptera; family Erebidae; genus Thumatha; species Thumatha senex. The sequence goes on from OX419728.1 coordinate 27,607,429, forward strand.
CATTTGTAAGTTATATTGTGCTCGTAATCTTTTAAAATATCAGAATTCAACCTTTCATTATAACTTTGTTTCAGGGCGCGATGGGATCCTACCATGATCTTCTAGTGTTATACCTGATCGTAGAGTGATCTACTTGCTGACTTAAGGACTAGAAGAAGAGAAGAAAGACTCAAAATTAAACCATGTAGCAACTTATGTAGACAGAGTGGTACTGTAAGGTCAATCCCCCTCTCAAAATGGAATTAGGAGAGTTACGTAAGACCAAGAAACGGGAACTCAAAAAAATATTTTAGAGAATGACGCAGGCCCCTTGGATCTCAAAATCAGGGAGTCTGAAGATCGAGAGTAGTAACGTTACAGCTTGTAAAACTGATCCCGGGCTCGGAATTTGCTTTTTAAGTGTTCCAGTATACTCAGCTTCCCCTCAAATAAATAAATAAATAATAAATTATTTAGTAAATAGGAAGAAGGTAGAACGATGTCAATATATTAACATGTACAATTGCAAAATAGTAAAGCCACTGAAGTACACAGTTTTCGTAATTTTTAACGAACTCAAGGAGGCTCTAAAAATTAAAAACAGTTCGTAGATAAAAATGACGTCTGAAAAAGTTTTAATTGGCGGCTTATGAAAAGGTGATTAAAAGTTGTTTGCTGGCAGTGACTTATTAAAAGTTTTAGTACGAACTATCTATAGATAAAAACTCGTAGTGGAAACTCTACTTTAAAAAAAAAAGACATTAAGTGGGATTTTTTATTTTACACAGCGCCGTCTAGCCCAGAGTAAGCTAATACAAGCTTACTTTGGGCTAGATGACGCTGTGTGACAAGTGTCCCACAATATACAATATATATCCACAAAAGTTTGTTTCGGAGTTTGGGTGTTTCCTATGTATAATATGTATGTATTTAGAAATATATAAGTATGTTTATCATTCGTCTAGATCCCATAACACAAGCTTGTATTAGCTTAATCTGGGCTAGACGGCGCTGTGTAAAAAAAAAATCGAAGATTTTCATAATATGCATTTTTGTCCCATGTAACAGGTGATGAGCCCATTGCCGCGTTGTAATGGACAAGTGCAGGCTATGGAGAACTGCTGATGAAAATTTTCAAGCATATGGCCTTCAACTGGGCTTTACGACTGCCATTTTACTGGCGACCGGGACCAACGGTTAAACGCGTCTTCCTAAGCACGGAAACGCTTGCATATAATACATAAGAAACACCCAAACTTCGAAACCAACATTTGTGGGTCACATACATATTTGATCCGAGCCGAGAATCGAACCCGGGACCTCATGCACGGCAGTCGCATACACTACCACTGCGCCACCGAGGCAGTCAATAATCATCACGAAGTTGTCATAATTAGTAAGGATTATTGTTTAATTTACTGACTTAATTTAATGAACAATTGTTAAATAAATTAATCCATTGAATATATTAATTGCATTGTTCACTGTAATTATATTGCTATGAATTGTGAATTGAACAGTAATGATTTGCGAATATTGTTCATTTTATAAGATCTTATACAATATTATTTTCTTTGATGATTGCTTACAATATCGATTTGGTGCATATGTACTAGTGATGGAAATTAATGCTATTTTTTGTTAATTTCATTAGCGCGCTAATTTTTATCTCTTAGCATGCGACGTACTATTGCTATGCTAATATGAACATCAATGAAGTAAACATCAACTTGCTAGGTCCTCCCGTTCCTGAGAAAATCGATGATGACACATGGATAGACAGACGAACTGACGTCCAGACGGACATTATGAAAAAAATAAGGGTTGCAAATTTATTAAGAATTACCAAAAAACGAAAAATTTACCGGGATCGACGTTAATGATGATGATGATGATGAAAAAAAATTCTACACCGAAAGAGTCTTAATTGATTACACAATATTTTTTAATAAGACCTGTAGATGACCGGGATTAACGTTAGATGATAATGATTAAAAGAAGTTATCAATTCAATAAAAATAAAAAAAACTTTAGTTCCGTTGTTTTCCTTTCGAGAGACGGAACCCAAAAAATACATTTTGTATTACATTATTTATTCCACAATAAAGTACAATCACACGATTTTAGAGTTTATATATTCAAAATAAAAGAATAATACATAAAAATAACCCCAAACACAAGCATTTAATAGTTAAAAATAATGGGCTAAATATCAACCATTCACTTTTTCATTCACACACTCCGTATTTCGCAATAGCACAATGACACGATCCATTCATGAATTAGACGTGAAAATTCATTTTAGCAATCGCAGCGACGCATCATTCGCAGCTCGCCTGCCTCATGATTTAGTCGTCGCAGCGACGCAGCGTTCACAGCTCGCCTGCGATATGATTTTGTCGTGAATTATAATTATGAGTTTTGGCAATTTAATTTAGCATTCACAACTCGCCACTCAGTAGCGGCGCGAACGTCGATGCGCTTAGTCATGTATTGGAGGGAGATTGTGGGTTCGTGACGAATTGTCAATTATTGCGTAATCGATGTCTCTTAGCAATAATTAATTTTAACAAGTACTTTTCATTAAATTAATACGAATGGAGTCTTAGCAATTAAATATGATTGCTAACGCTAATATTTCCTACACTAATATGTACTGTGAGGATTTTGTAATTGTGTGAAATAAATAAATATAACTATGAACATAATTGTTGAAGAATGGAGAATGAGAGGAAGGTAAAAACAAGACGTGTGGCACTCGAAGACTGCCTCGGTAAAGCTATTGCATAAATTGCTTTGTTTTTCTTTGATATCAATTCAAGTTACACTAAAAAAAACGAAAAAAATCTCGAAAAAAAAAAAACATCCACTATCATCACGTCTCGATCCATGCGAGCTTCGTACAATCGTACCATATAATATATGTACAATTACATACACGTTAAGCCAACGCTCGGCCGTGCTCGGTGAACTTCCTGTGACCTCGTCTCGACCTTCGTCTTAGGTTTTTTCCTTACGGAATTTCTTGATTAAAGCCCACTCAAAGCCCGCGATAAAAACTATGCAATAGCTTAAAAATGGATGGACTGTGTAAGGAGTGATATGAATATGAAAGGAGTAAATGTCAGATGACGAATGACAGGGGTGAATGGAAGATAAAAATATACTGCGCCGACCCCAAATAAATTGGAACAAGTGCAAGAGAATGATGATGCATAATTAATGAAACTTTTACGCTACGTTGGTACGCAGTACCTTTATACCTGCTGGGAAGTAAATTGATGAGGGTTCTCCGAAGTTAGGTTTTACTATTAATAGCAAGATATTTTACTATTCAGTGTGACTAGTCCTAAGGGACAACCCTAGTCAACGTTAAGTTTGCACTAAGATTTACATAATTAGTAAAGTGAACTGCATTATAGTCCGGGAGCACAGGCTAAAATGTAACATACAATAATGGCTATATTCCCGAGGCGGTTGACGAAGGTGAATGAACAGTTTGGCAGTAGTTTTGTTGGTACCACGTAATAAGAGACAAGTCTATTGACGTTACCGGGTAGGTATTTTAGAAGAAAATCCTACTAATATTATTAACGCGAAAGTTTGTAAGAATGGATATTTGTTACTTAAACACGAAATCTACTAAATGGATGTTGATGAAACTTTACAATAATATAGCTTACACATCAGAATAACGCATAGGCTACTTTTTATCCCGGGAACATGTTCCTGTAGGAAACAGGAACGGGAAAACTTCACCACACGGGCGTCAACTAGTCTATAATAATTTTATAATCCTGACCAAAATCTGGGCATCAAGAGCACTCTGTTGAAGCCGTTTGCTTGTCTATCATCTTAGTTTTATTAAAAAAGTCCAAACAAGTGCGAATCGGACGTGTCCACCGAGGATTCTGTAAAATTTTATTTGCTTTTGAATATTTTTTATGATTAAATTACACATATTCCCCATTTTTTGTAGTATAAGACTGTATTACTTGCCAAAGTCTTAAGTAAACTTAAAATATCTTGTGAATTTTGATGCTCTTGAGATTGTCGAAATTTCCTTTTTTACGGCATTGAAGGCTATACTTTTTTTTAGTTTAACTTTTTGTTTGATTTGATTTTTTGATTTGATGTGATTGACTTGATTTGATTTGATCGTCTCTTGAGACGATTCTAATTTCTCCACGCAATTCCTATATATGACGTGATAAATGGTCTTAACAGACTGGCGTTTTAAGTACAGAACCCTAAATTTTAATTTTGGACAAACAAATAAGGAAACAAGGCTGTAACTATAAAGGCACGAAACTTTTAATATAGTCACAAACAATAACCAATTTATCAAAACTTAATTTATTTTAGACATATTCTTATCTGTGAAGCTGACGTATCATTTATTTTACGAGATGGCTAGTGATAAATATCTACTATCTCACTTTAAATAGAGCAAATTAAGACTAAATGGGTACTAACCATTATTTTTTATACATTTTTCTTTTACAATTTAAGAGAGAGCTAGTCATCTACTTGATTAGAATCTAGGAGCAATGAAAGCCTTTCTAATGGTATTGAAGTGAAACTTCTTTATCGACGTTAAGAGAAATTTTATAGGTGAAAAAAAATGGTCACGTTTTTCGGTTACTATCAGACCTTATTACGACAAGAGCACTTAAAATAAAAAATGTGTGTTAGTACCAGAGTACACAGATACCTAAGATGTGAAACTTCTTTATCGACGACGTTGAGAGAAATTTTATAGCTGTAAAAACAACAACAAAAACGTCACGTTTTTGGGTTACGCGACATGTTGTTTTGAAGTGAAACTTCTTTATCATAAGTTTTTGCGTAACCGAAAAACGTGACGATAATTTTTTTAGTGTTTACAGCTCTAACATTTTTCTCAAAGTTGATAAGGATCTTGAACTAAAACACTTGTACTATTCCACTTTTTATTACTTAAACCTGACCGGTTTCGCCTTACGGCAATTTTAAAAATGCCCTAAGGCGAAACCGGTCAGGTTTAAGTAATAAATAAGTGGAATAGTACAAGTGTTTTAGTTCAAGATGTGTAGCAAGTTCCACCAAGTGCCATCAATCACCAGTGTAAACAGTTGATAAGGAGTTTCACTTCGAAAAAGATGTCGTATTGAAGTTTTACTTCTTACCTGTGTACTCTGGTACACACATTTTTTATTTTAAGTGCGCTTGTAGCAATTAGGTTTGATATGATTATTCTTCCATGGACGCTTAGATTGTGGAATGAGCTCTCTGTTTTGGAGTTCCCGAACGTCTACAGTATGTGGATCTTATGGAGTCTTAGGTGTTTGCAGGTTCGGCAGCGCGAAGGTAACAACTCTGTGGTGTCAAAATGTCCTCTATTGTAAACAATTTTGGTTGTGCCGTAATATACTTGAATGTCACTTTATGTCCATAAAAGAAACTCTTTTTCCAACTTTCTCAAATTATCTTCTGATTAATTTCGTTGCGGGTTCCGAGACATTCTAACTTTTCCTGGGACTGAGATCAAGCTTGGTAGAACTTTTGTGGTCTTGGTCATTGCCACAGTAATATATATATATATATAGGGTTTTAGTCCATAAAGAAACACGGTACACATAGGAAAACTGATAAATATAAAGTTCAGTATATAAAATTCTTATTCTTGTAAAATTATTAATAGCCAAATAAATCTCTTTTATATTTTTTTTTAATTAAGTTAAAAAACAATTTGAGATTGCTTTTTGGTATTGGATTTCTTTCCCCTTATTCTCGGGCTTCAAAGTGTAGATATTAGATGCAAACTTGACTTTAACTTGGAATAAAAGAGTTGGTTTAAGAGTTTTTGATTGTTGCCATTTTAATTCACATTTATTTACCTGCTGAGTGCCGCGGCTTAATATGTTACAACCTACTAACGTTATAAACGCGAATGTTTGTAAGAATGTATGGATGTAAGTGTGTTACTCTTTCAAGCAAAAACTACTGAAATGATTTTGAAAAAAACTTTGCAATAATATAGCGGTAACAAGTTCATACAGGAAACGGAAACGGACAAACTTATCTTAACTTGATTTATAATATGACTAGGTGACTCCCAGGGCTTCGCCCGTGATACACTTCGAACTCCCGTTGCACCTATTTAACCCCGTCGTTTACAAATTCTACCAAAATGAATTAAAAATTGCCTGATTTGTAGAGTTTTATGATTACTGCTCCGCTCTCCAGTGTAATAACGTGATGTTATATTGCCTATAACCTTCCTCGATAAATGGGCTATCTTCCTGAGGTTAGCGCGTTCAACCAAACAAACTCTTCAGATTTATATTTATTTATTTTTAGGAAGACCCTCAGCTAAATAAATGACAATAAACGACAAAGTAGCAATACAAAGCCATTAATAAATCTCCACAGATAGTAGCAAAATAACAATATGTAAAATCCGAAAATACATAGATATTACTAATAGGCACAAATACCAATCACTACACCAATTAACCACAATTAAATTGTTATATTAAAAAAAAAAAAAATGTTGTAGAATTGTAAATTGTTATATTAATTGAAATATTACCTGCCAATCACTGACATTACCACTAAAAGTAGGTAGTTAATTTAATCTGTTAAATTAAAATAAATATTGTATAAAATTCGTTTAAATGACATTATTAATGACGGATATGTTATGTCCAATGTAGGCCTTTGACGCAACATTCTGTTATAACTAGCACATGACCGATACGAGAAATCGTTTTGGCGATAGTTAGTGTTATATATTGGTACAGATTAAAATATACCTATATTGAAATAAAATCAAATACTTAAGTCTAAAGTTCTTTATAGCTTTAAAAAAAACTAACATCTATCATCTTTTCTTTGACACTCTCAAGGAAAATTAATATTTATAGGCTGTCCTATAACTATGAAATTTAACAAGTAGTACCGTCATAAACTACAATAGTTCACCCAAAAGTAGTTTCAAATAATGTATGGAAGTTTGCCCAATTTGTAGATCTATTTGATTCGGAAACTTTCTACCGGGAACATTAGGATATCCCTCCGAGTAAATACCCGGAACTCTCAACGTCTGATCATTAACTAGTGACCGTTTGCGAGTCAGTTCGAGGCCGGCAAGATATCATTGAGGATTTCGACGTACTAAACACGATTTACTAAACACAAGTGGGCTATGGATAGCCGCTTTGCTACACTGAATATAAGAGGAGGATTAAAAGATAAAATTGAGGAGGTATGCGAGATGATGCGAGAGAGACGAATTGATATTCTGTGTGTGAATGAAACAAAGAGGAAAGGATGTGACACCACTACACATGGACCCTATACGGCCTACTGGTCAGGTGTAGCCCCGACCAGTACAGCGTGCCAGGGTGTAGGTGTGTTACTATCCGCGATAATGAATGAATGTGTGACAGAATATGAATGTGTGAGCCCAAGACTCCTTTGGTTGAGGCTGAAGGTTGGGCTTACCCGCATCTTTGTTTTAGGAGTTTATGCTCCGCAAGATGCGCGGTGGCGCCGATCTTCAAAGGACCAAAGTGAGAGGCAGGCATTTTGGGAGAGTATGAGCGATATACTGAGTAAATGCAAACGGAATGAAAGAATAGTAATGTTAGGTGATTTTAATGGTTGGGTTGGTGTGAAGCGTGATGGTTATGAAAGTGTATTGGGAAAGTATGGTGACGAACGAGTGAATGAAAATGGAGAAAGTTTGCTTAAGGTTCGTTTGGAGAGGAACCTTGTGGTAACCAACACCATGTTCAACCACAAGGATATCCATTTGTTTACGAGACAAGAAGGAAGCCAGAGAAGCATGATTGATTATGTGATTGTAGATGCAAGGATGAGAAAGAAAGTGTTAGACACTCGGGCATACCGTGGTGCCGGGATTGACACAGACCACTTCTTGGTTGTTAGTCGAGTAAGAGGTCTGTTTCAGCGGCGGCGGCATAGTGTGCATGCACCTGTTAGTGTACTAGAACGCATAAAAGTTGAGAATTTGCAAGAGATAGGCATAAAAGAGGAATTTAAGTGTAAGCTGATCAAGAAATTTGAAAATTCTGATGACGTATGTGAGATCGAAGAAGTATGGAAGTCATTTAAGGAAGGTCTAGTGGAAGTTGCGGTGGAAGTGTGTGGGTTAAGTAAGAGAAGCCAAGGATGTAAGAGAAAGAGAATGGGTGCAGAAGTCCGAAAGGCGTTATCTGATAAGAAGAAAGCATGGTTGGACTGGTTGACTACAAAAGTCAATCAAAGAATGCAGAAGGCAACGGATGTGGACCTAAAAATGGCAAAAGAAGAGTACAAAGATATAAGTGTGTTGCAAAAGAGGTGATGAAAAGAAAGAAAGAGAATGAAAGAGATGAATTTGATAAAAGGTTATCTGATGACTTCCAACAGAATATGAAATTATTTTGGAAGTGAGTGAGAACAATGAGGGGTCAACAGACGACATCGCATCTCAACCATATCAGAAACCATGATGGTAGTCTTGTGAAAGGAGAAGAATGTGTGTTAAAAAGATGGAAGCAATATTTTGAAAGCTTGTTTGAAAAAGAGGATATGCAAGTACAGACTAGTATCTGGGAAATGAACGAAATTGGTATGGAAGAAGTCATAAGTATGGAAGAAATAGCGGAAGCATTGAATAGCATGAAAGTGGGAAAAGCTGCGGGACTTGATAGGATCTCTGTCGAGATGCTGAAAGCGGGACAAGGCGTGGTAGCTTGCCAGCTGTACTGCCTTTTCAACCTTTGTTGGAGGAATGGCAGCGTACCAAGAGATTGGTGTAAGGCTGTCATCGTGCCGCTTTATAAGGGAAAAGGGAGACAGCAAGAGTGCAAAAACTACCGCGGCATAAGCTTGCTCAGCATCGTCGGCAAATTGTATGCAAAAATCTTGATAAAAAGAGTGATGAATGAAACTGAAGGAAAAATGTGGAATGTACAAGCAGGATTTATGAAAGGAAGAGGATGTACGGATCAGGTCTTTTCCTTACGATGCGTAGCAGAAAAGCTTTTGGCGAAAAATCAAAAGGTCTATTGCGTATTTGTAGACTTGGAAAAGGCCTATGATAGAGTGGTGAGGAATAAACTGTGGTCAATACTGGCCATGTATGGAGTAAACAGCCACTTGATACGAGCACTGAAATCTCTCTATGAGGGCTCCAGTGCTTGTGTCAGAATCAACGGAGCATGCACAGACTTTTTTCACATTGAAAAAGGTGTGAGACAGGGTTGTGTAGCGTCGCCGTTGCTGTTTAACCTATACATGGACAGTTGCCTTAAAGAACTGCAAGAGAGTACGTATGGTATAAAAATGGATGAACTGACCGTCAAGTGCCTCCTATACGCCGATGATCAGGTAATAATAGCATAATCGGCGGAAGAGTTGCAGTTGATGGTTAACATTATGTATGATGCGTTAAAAAACAAAGGAATGAAAGTGAATGTAAATAAGTCGAAAGTAATGGTTTTTGAAAGAGAGGCAAGTATGACGGATTGCTCAATTGTTGTGGAAGGAGAAAGAGTAGAACAAGTAAAAGAGTTTGTATATCTAGGTACAAAATTTGCGAGAGATGGAAAGTATGACTATGACATTGAGCGAAGAGTATTGGCAGGAAATAAAGTAAATGGAGCCATGTACGCCTTTATGAGCAGTCAGAACATTTCGAAGAAGGCACGATTGGCTGTACATAGAGGTGTGCTGGTCCCCACACTTATGTATGGCAGTGAAAGTTGGGTATGGCAGAAAACGCATAAATGGAAATGAGAAGTCTGCGAAGTATAGCTGGAGTGAAGTTGATGGACAAAGAAAGGAACAGCACGATAAGGGAACATTGCGGTATGACAGAAGATGTAGTGACTAAGATAGAAAAAGGGATGCTTAGATGGTTCGGACACGTGGAGAGGATGGATGAAAGTAGACTGACGACGCAGATTTATGTGGCGAGAGTGAATGGGCAAACTGGTAGGGGTAGACCTCGGCGTACGTATTTCAATCAACTCGAAGACCTTTTGGAAAAAGGCCAGGTCAAGAGTACCCTTAACCGGCGAGCGTGTACGAAAATACTTATGAAAGTAGAAGAAGCGAAAGTGGTATGTCAGGATCGTAGCAAGTGGAAAACCATAGTCTCTGCCTACCCCGATGGGAAACAGGCGTGATAATATGTATGTAAACACGATTTCGAAACGTCGCGACGTTTCTAACGTTTTGCGACCGACGACGCGTCGTTTAGTACGTCGGTCGCAAAATATTTGTAAAAAGGAAATTGTTATTCCCCCTTTTCTGGAAATGGTTAGAAACACAGACTCCTCGTGATGTATTTCTCAGTTTGTATCTTACAATCCTAAGGATGTGTGTGTTCACAGAGTACGGAAAGCAAGGCGTGTGGGGGGTGAAGCTATGTCAATATTTAGACGGACGGGTGCACGTGCGTCGCTGCCATGCACCTGATCACACACACCGCCTGAGGCACCCAGACCACAGGGTGATTGTACGACAGTGGGATACTACTTATCTTGGAGTATTCAGAAGCTCTCTTAGCTTGATTACACAGTGCTTTGGATATTAACAGTAAATGTAGAAGATACATTTAATAAAAACATTCTAACAAACCAGATAGATACACAGTCTATCGTGGCGAGGTATAAAGAAATTTATAATTTGCATAGCATTTATTTTTAAACATTTTCTTTTGAAGATGTTCATGCACAATAAATTTTATTTTGCATGAACAACTAGTAAGTATTTAATAAGAATAAATACCCCGTCAAAAGAAAGAATATTAATTTCAAGAAGTACCTATCTAGATCGTACAGGCAAAGTACATCAGGGTTTAATCAAATAATACTATATCTTTTTTTTTATACCGCTGAGGTGGCTGACAAGCATACGGCCCACCTGATATCTAATGTAGTTGGCCACCCCTGCTGTAAGTATACCGTATTTTACCTACGTAGTATCTGGATAATTCTATTTGTGTAGCTACTATTTTTCTGGTTGAAGGCCTTATGGGCGGCTTGAAAATTTGCAACAGCAGGTAGCCACAACCTGCGTCTGTCTATTTTCAACACGGCAATGGGCTCACCACCTATTACGTGGGACAGGAATCCATACGGTGAAAAGTGGGCATATAATATGCCTCTGCCACCCCTTCGGGGATAAGGCGTGATGGATATTTATTTACTATTTTTCTTTCGTTATGTTCGACTGTTTTGACATTGATAATTTTATTTATTTATCTATCACGCCTTATCTCCGAAGGAGTGGCAGCGGTATACATATTGTATGCCGACTTTTCTCCATGTGTGTTCCTGTGCCACGTAATAGGTGGTAGCCCATTGCCGTGTTGAAATTGACAGACGCAGGTTGTGGCTACCTGCTGTTGAAATTTTTCAACTTGACTTAACTTGCCATGTTACTGGCAACCGGGACTAACAGTTTAACGTGCTTTCCGAAGCACGGAAACGCTCGCAAATGTAATGCCACAAAGTGGTCACACATCCGAGGACGTGTCACATAGTGAAAGTTGCGTAACTCAGTGATCGTTTACAGAACACTGAGTCCGCGGGGCCACGAGCGCTTCATATTGAAAGAATTATATTATATTATCTGTTATATTGATAATTTTGTGTTAATTTTCCCGGTTATAACCTCATCAAAGCTAACGGCGAGGTACAAAACTTCTACTCTTGTCCATAACTGAGAAGTCTGATATTAATTCCTCCAATGAAAATTAGTATTCCTATAGAAACCTTATCATTGCTTTTTGTGACTAACATACTGTATAATTCGAGAAATGCAAAAAAAAAAAGAACATCTATCCTTCTAAGGTTCGCGAGGCTTTTAGCCATTTCTTTATGCAGAACTTCGTTTGCTTGTAGTACAAAAAAGGGTAAGTATATAGAATAGAAAATTATTTTAAAGAAATCAAAAATAGAATATAAAATAAAAAAATAAAGTACAAAATAAAATAAAAATAGAATAAAATATAGAGAAACGGAATATAAACTGTTAGAAAAACTCAGTAAACGTTTTGTTTATTCTAATACTAGGAGCCTAGTTACGAACAGTCCTTCTAATTGAATAGAAAAGTACGTAAGTTTTCCCGGTACATTTAATTGTGTAAGTCCAAGTTCAAATTAACTTTAGCAAACTATGCAGAAATGAAGAAAGTTTCGTTATGTAATTGCACTTACGAGATATGACTACACTTGGTAGAAATGTTGACTACATGATAGAACTATGTGACCCCCCACAGCTTCTCCCGTGCCATACTTCCAAGTCCCGTCGCACCTATTTAATCCCGTCGCTTATAAATTCTACAATAAATTTGACCGATTTGTCGACATTTAAAATTATGACTACTGCTCCGCTCTCCAGGGTAGTAGCGTGCAGCTATATAGCATATAGCCACATCGAAATAGTGGTTCCTGAGAATAGCGCGTTCAACCAAACAAACAAACTCTTAAACTTCATAATATTAGTATAGTGTAAACCTTTAGGTTCTACAGGACCCTACGGGAGATAAATGAAAGTAGTAGGTAGTAGGATTACATACATACATACATGCATATTGTCACGCCTTTATCCCCGAAGGGGTAGGCAGAGGCATAATAAACGCCCACATTTAACTGTATGCATTTTTGTCCCACGTAACAGGTGGTGAGCCCATTGCCGTGTTGAATGGCCAGGCTCAGGCTGTGGCGACCTGCTCTTGAATTTTTTTAAGCCTCCCATAAGGCCTTCAACTTGACTTAACGACTGCCATTCCACTGGCAACCGGGACCAATGGCTTAACGTGCCTTCCGCAGCACGGAATGGGGTGGGTCTAAAGGGCCGAATAAATTTAAATAAAATGTGTCTATTTTTTAGATGTTAAATTTGGAAGAAATTTTGAACCCGTTGCCTTTTTAGTGAGATGGTAACAAAAAGCCTAAAAGGTTTTATGTGCTAAACACTAATTAGCACGACCAATTAAAGTCCTGGTAGTCTCGGACTGTCGTAGTAGTATTAATAAAATATATTTCCCGATAGGGCCAAAAAAGTAGTAGAAGTCAGGGTCGCGGGTGTCGAATTTAGGTAGGCCGTAAGGTGGACTCAGCCGCGAGAGGCCGCGGTTTCTGTGCTTATCTGAGGGAGGGCCAGGTGATCTTCCACGGGTCGGATGTTGTTCCTCTCGCAGTCGTAGTAGGGTTCTCCGGCTTGGCGACGACTTCCACTCCTGGTCTAGGCGCAACCAGGAGGCTCCTCCTCCATATAACCTCCTCGGAGCAGCTCTCAGCCATATAGATAGAATTAGATTTACACACTCCTTCCTGTAGGAAACAAGGTTAGCAAGAATTATTGAATTTAATAACTAGAAATTTACCGGGAAATTCCGGGTTCAATATTTTTACAAATATTATAAATAGTATCTATTATTTTAAGACGGTTAGGTTGAAGTATACAGTTTCAAGAAAAGTTCTTTAAAAGAATGTAAATTTAATTATCATATTTGCAATTAATGTCTAAACTGACTGTTGAAATCTAGGTTGTTCTCGAAACTTCCTGGCACCTGCTTATAAATGGCCCAGGGGTGGGTCAATGCGCGGGAGACGGGGCTTCGAAAGTCCCACTCCATGCCTTTACAGGCGTAATTTAGTGCCGCATCAGTCCGACAGAAGGCGCGGCTTGACCACGCATCCATAGATTGCTATTTATTATAAAGTAAAATAATATCAGTATAGACTAATATTTATAAAGTGTCGTGATTATCCCCAAATTTTACAATTATTTTTTTCTATTTCAACCAGTCATATATGAGATTAGCGCTTTCAATCAAACCAACAAACTTCGACTTCACAATATACAGATGGAGCTTTTGTGAAAAAGATATTTAATAAACTGACACGATTTTGTTGTAGGTACGTATAAAAGACCAAACAATAATATCCATTAAAATATTGCGCAGAATAATTCCTGCACCAACATTGCATTCAACAATTTGTAAATGGCGGATTTATCGGCATTACGCATCGTTGGGATTGCGAGAGCGGCGTAACGAGTACGCGAATCCTATTACCACTATTCATTATGAACCGAGCTATTACGGATATTAAATGCATTGCGTAATAGATCAGACATGTCAAACGCGTAGTACGCATTTAAAATACTACGGGAACGCGATAGTTTTTAAGAATGTATGGATGTATGTTGGTTACTCTTTCACGCAAAAATTTTTCAATGGATTTTAATGAAACTTTACAATGATAGAGAATAACACATATGCACTTTTGATCCCGGGAACAATTTCCTGTGGGAAACGGGATCGGGAAAACTTTAGCCTTCGGGTGAAAACGCAGGCGTTACTGAAACTTATACTCGTAATATAAAGAAAAGTATTAATAAGTAGATTTTCCACTTAATTCCACTCTCTCAATTTATCTCAATACTTAGCAGAGGTGCCACCCTCACACAATCGACAGAATCGTAATTAGAACCAAACATTTTCTCACCTCTGCCTCACATTAGAACCTTGAAATTCTTTACCACACGTGTTTCTTTCCTTTACAGGTACAGCACGTGGGTCTTCGAGCAATCTTGAAGAGACATATTCATAGACCGTCTGAGGGCCACTATTAATGTCCTATCCGACGCTGATGGCGACTCTCGATTTTTGAAATTCGCCAAGTTTCCACTAGGCGAATAAACCCGTACGGCAGGAGTTTGTTTCTTCCACACAAACAGCACAGAGTGATGAGCGATGGGCGCTCGGTTCTGGTGATAGTTTGAGTTTACAGCTGGATAATTGCCCTTATGGCAAAAACAATATAACAAAATTATAACTTAATGTTTTTGAATTTCAACTTAGTAAGTTGTGATAACTTAGTAGTCGCTTTTCGTAATCTGTAGTATTGTCATATTTTTCCTGTCCTTTGTCTCTCTCAATATGGCCTCGCAGTGTAAAGCATTGTGCTGTAATGTATCCATTACAGTAATGAATTTAAAACAATAGGTAAAGTATAAAAATATGCGTGCTATTTACTAACATAGTCGTCAAACCCCAAGTAAGGCACCACTACACACTGTGTTGTTATAGAAGTCAATTTGAACAAACACAAAAACCCCCCGATAAGAGTCTTATCTGGACGTCAGTTTAGCTGATTGCATTGAATTAATTAACCTCTTGCCTTATTCTGCAACTCGATTGATTTGAGGCAGAACACCTGGGATTTAGTGAGTAGTTTAATCACCTTTGGGGTTAGGAAAAAAGATAGGATGCCCTTATATATTCATTTTATTTTTATTTACAGCTTAATGGATATTCTATTAGTGAATTTTATGTTTAAGTGTTTGTTGTGTATAAAATGTATATATATTTAGAAATATAAAAGTACTAGTTGTCGCCAGCGGCTTCGCCCGCGAAGAGAAGTTTTCCCGTTCCTGTTTCCTACATAAACTTGTTCCCGGGATAAAAAGTAGCCTATGTGTTATTCTGATGTATAAGCTATATTATTGCAAAGTTTTATTAAAATTTATTTACAAACATCCATACAAACAATCCCATTTATAATATTAATAGGATTAAGATAAATCACATGTCTAGATCTCATAGTTTTTTTTTATTTTCGAGGGGAATGCATTTACGCACCGTTATCCCTGCTGCCCCCGCACTCGGCCCATGGGAGAGGGGCCGTCCTACCAACTAAACCCCGCGGTGTCCCGCCTCACCTTAAACCGTCTCGCAGGGTCTAGATCCCATTGTACAAGTTTATAGCTTACTTTAGGCTAGATGGCACTGTGTAAAATCCCACAATATTTACATATTTATTTATTCTGTGAATATTTTAAGTTAGAGGCTTGAAATATTGAGGTTTATTAAAAATCGAGTTAGAGGTAGAGTTTGTTGTTCGACTAAATATATATTTTATTTTGTTTTTAGTAAGTATTTGTTATTATATTGGATTATGAAGTACGGCCTGAGAACGGACAGACAGCGGAGTCTTAGTAATAGGGCCCCGTTTTAACCTTTGGGTACTGAACCTTCAAAACGCACACTTTGGCGCCCATTTTTATAGCAGGTCTCTAAGGGCCGTATTACAGGACGTTCCTCAATACTCAGGAAACACTTGAGAGTAGTATTATAAGGCGAAAACTAGCCTTAAGTGTTTCTTGAGTATTGATTAACGTTCTGTAATACGAGTACGGCCTTAAATCTGTGGGATCTCTGCTATCAGCCGAACACCTCAATATTTGTATTGGGGACGCCTAGTCGTACCTACCAGTTCCATTCATTCGAACTCGTGAGTCCGCACATACGTTGAATCAACACAGCTCTCATTAAACGACGCCGCCAGCGCCAGCCATTCATAAATGAATGAGTCACGTAAATCCAACACAGGTTTCTTCTTGGTGGTATTTTAGCTGATACACAATAATTTGATATACCTACTAATGTGTTTTATATAACTTCTTGCCGAATTAAACATTTAATCTTTGTTTACTTCAACCTTATGAATACCTATACAAGGTGACCCCCCGGCTTCGCCCGTGACATACTTTGAACGCCCGTCACACCTATTTATTCCTGTCGCTTGTAAATTCTACAAAAATGTTTAAATTTTTTCCCGATATGTCGAAATTTTTGATTACAGCTGATATTTAGCCTATAGCCTTCCTCAATAAATGAGCTATCCAACACTTTAAGAAATTTTTCAAATCCGGCTAGTAGTTTTTGAGATTAGTGAGTTCAACCAAACAAACAAACTCTTCAGCTTTATAATATTTGTATAGATTCGTGTTTTTACCTGTCCAGTCGTATCAGTCTATCCTAATGTATGTTCCAGTTTGGAGCTTTGTTTCCTGAAGTCCCAATTAGTAAAGTATGTAACCTAAATGAAGCGCTCGTGGCCTCGCGGTCTCAGTGTTCTGTAAACGATCACTGAGTTACGCAACTTTCACTATGGCTGGTCCTCGGATGGGTGACCACTTTGTGGCATTTACATTTGCGAGCGTTTCCGTGCTTCGGAAGGCACGTTAAGCCGTTGGTCCCGGTTGCCAGTAAAATGGCAGTCGTTAAGCCTGGTTGAAAGCCTTATGGGCGGCTTGAAAAAATTCAACAGCAGGTACCCACAACCTGCGTCTGTACATTTCAACAGGGCAATGGGCTCACCACCTATTACGTGGTACAGTAATCCACACGGTGAAAAGTGGGCATATAATATGCCTCTGCCACCCCTTCGGGGATAAGGCGTGATGGATATTTATTTTATTTATTTATGTAATCTAAATGTAAAAAAAGGCTTTCGAAATCAGGTAGGTACTTATAATAGACGACATTTTGCCTATAATATTGATATATTATGTATGGCTACAAAAAAACTTATTGGGGAGATTGAATAAAAAGTTATGTCTATCGTTGAAGTTAAAAGTCGCCGAATACAAAAAGAAACCTTCATCATTATCAGCTCAGCCAATGACGTTCCCTAAGTAAGTATACAGTTGTTTTGTCCAGTGTCTCTCGAAAATCTTTCAGCCCATTCTCTGGTAGACCAAAAGCATTATTCTCACTCCCTGGCAAATCGTTGCGCTATTTCGATGACTGGGTCCTCCTACAGGTTTCATCTTCATGGAAGTAACCACAAAATTATGAACAACTAGATGACGGCCGCAGTTTCGCCCGCGTAAAAAAGTTTTTCCGTTCCCGCTTCCCACAGGAACTTGTTCCCAGGATAAAAAGTAGCCTATGTGTTATTCTGATGTATTTACGTGAACGAGTAACAAACATCCATACAAACTTTCACATTTATAATGATGATTAAGATTTGTAGATAGATCAACTTTCGATATCATTTTCATCATACATTATTCTTCCAGCTCTGAGCCGTAGCTGCCATTTCATTGATTGTGAAACTGAAGGTGAGACATTTATGTATTTGCCGTTTGTATTCTTGCCGAATCCTTCCGCACCCAAAACCATACATTTTCCACTGCAGCTACTCTACATGTGTGGAACGAGTTTTGCTCAATGTGAGCACATTATTGGCATCCATCTTAGTTTTATTATAAATGATTTGCACAGAACTGTACAATAACATTAATGGTCAAAAAAAAAAATTACACTAGCTGACCCGCGCAACTGCGTTAGCACCACCAAAAATGTAAATATAAATGTATGATACCTTGAAGAACCGCTCAACCGATTTTGTGCAAACTTCACATAAACCATATACCCAATAGTCCGAACAAAGCCTTATCATTTGGTTTGGATAGGTGAGCCCTTTCTTGAGTTATAAATTACAACGAAAAGTGGCATTGATTTTAAATAAGTAATCCTAAATAATTTTCTTTGAACATTATCATCTAGGTAAGCTTTTGATCTGTCTATTATAGTTTCCTTTATTATTTCATAGGCGTGGAATTACTGAGTAGCCCATATGTTCCGGTCGATCGGTGAGTTTTGCGGTTATAACAGCCTTAACCTACCTTCGTTTTGTGTGCGTTATGTCTACAGGATATTCGTAGGTACATCAACTTATATTACTAGATAGGTGCAACATGTAGTGACATCTATAGTACAACATAAAAACAAATAGCAGTTAACTCCAACTCTTAAACTGAGAAAACAGCGGCATCTATCAGCTGTGGTATGTAAACAATGAATGTAGTGTCATCTACCGGTTATTCTATGTACAACTAAGACAACTGTTTTTCTCTGTGGGAAGAAGTTTAGTTCATTTAGCGCTAGTAGTACATGTAGATGTTCTAGCACCCTATGTTCTAGAATCTCCTTTTGTAAATATAACCCTCTGAGTGAGAACTGAAACCTTAGTCGAAGTACCAAACTGAAACCTAGCAGCTAGGTACTCGGAGATATAATCCCTGTGTTTTTTTTCTACGATCGCCATGCGATAGTGAATATTATCCATCTAACCAACCATCCATCCCATTGAGGAGGGAATAAAATATGGAGTGAATGAACTATCGGTTATATAAATATGATCTAAATCGACATTGTACTCATTAACTTGTAGCCATCTGGCTTTAACTTTGTTGAAATACCCCATGTTAAAAGAGACAATATATTTATTCGACTTAGTTTTGGCAACATAAAAACGAGACGTCTTAGCAATGCATGATCGTGGCCGTTCGCCATTTTAGTTTCTCATCGTTAACTGTCAAAGTGAGTCTTTAGAGCTGCTCTTCAAATCATTATCCATATCGATTTTTCAAGTGTGAATTGTAGTGTTATAATTTTAAAACGGAATATATTTTTTAAGTTACTTAAAAAAAACAGTATAAGAAAAATGTGACTGGATACAATAGGAATGGGAAAGTAAAACTCATTTAAAATCTATTTTTATTTGCTCTCCTCATTTAGAAGAATCATTTTTTATTCGAACTCAAATATTACGACAGTACGAGACGATACCGTACCATCACCAACATTTTTAGTAAGTATTTTACCTAACTTATCCCAAAGCTATTGCATGTAGATTTATATACTTTGCCGCTTTAATTGCACCAAAAGGATTGAAATTTTGCTATTTATTAATATTAAGTTTCAAGTAAGTATATCCCACCCAAAGTTATATAAGAGTTCATATAAATCAACTAAATAAACCTATTTTACATAATTTATTTATTTATTTTATTTATTATTCACCACAATTACAACATCTCAACAATAATAAAATAATAATAATCTGATTACAGATGATGTAAAATTTCTTTAATTACTTTCGTGAATATTTCATTTCGAACATTTTTGAAGTTTTGAGCAATAAAAAAATAAATGCTACTACTCATGTTCCTTATATATTTTTCGGAATGAATTTAATGATAGAAACAGGATATCCACCCTTTGTAATTTGTAATGTAATGTCTATAATTGGCCCAGCTAACTCAGTGCTCTGTGAACGATCACTGCGTTCAGCAACTTTTATTATTATTTTTTTTTTTTTTTGTTTTCGCGGGGAATGCATTTACGCACCGTCATCCCTGCTGCGGGGGCAGCAGGGACGGTGTGTGGGGCTCCCGGCCCGTGAGAGAAGGCCGTCCTACCCACTAAACCCCGCGGTGTTCCGCCTCACCTTAAAACCGACTCGCAGGGTAGGCCTGAGGTTAAATCACTGCGAGCCGGCAAGGGGCACCCCAGAACGGAGGGGTCCGTCTCGGGGCGGTCGATAAGCGACCACCCCGGACCTCCCTAAGGAGCTGAAGAACTAGCCCGCACCTCCACCGCTCTCGAGCGCTCCTCTGTAAGCAGAGGAGGTGAGAGTGGCCGGTACGGGCGTGCGCAAAAAAGTGGGCACCCCCTGGAACACAAAAAGGGTGCCCGTCGCCAAGTGGCCAGTTGGGCGGGGTCCCCCGACCTTCCGCCCACGGCCAGACACTATTCGGGGGCGCGCATGTAATTAGCACGTCGGCGCCCCCGAACCGGACGGCGGGGCGGGAGCGTCTGTCCCGTACGCTCCCGCAACTCCTCTTGTTTCGCCGCCATCACCTTGCTAGCAAACGAGGCGACGGCGGCCCAACACTGTTGGCTGCCGACCATGGCTTGCACCACAGCCGGCAGCGACAAATTTACACCGACAAGGCCCGTAAGGGCGATACGCGGCCCGTCCCACGCCGGGCACACGGCGAGTGTGTGCTCCGCCGTGTCCACGACGCCACTTGAGCAGTGACGACACACGGGGTCCGGCTCCACCCCAGCTACCTCCCACAGATACTTGGCAAATACGCCATGCCCTGTGAGGAGCTGACTGAGGTGAAATGTCGGTGCTCCGTGTGCCCTCTCTACCCAAGCCCGCAGGACGGGCCGGACAGCCCCCACGAGCCGGGGGCTAACTGAGGGGCCTACCAACCTCTCGGCCCACTTCCGGAAGAGATCGTCGCGAGCCGACTGTCTCCAGCGGTCGATCTCGTCCGTAAGGGGCCGTCCACCGTTACTTCGCACCAGGGCGCTCTCCTCGTATACACGCAACTTTTATTATTGCTGGTTAAGCCGTTAGACCTGGTTGTCAGTAAAATGCCTGTCGTTAAACTCAGTTGAAGGCCCTTTTTCAGCGAAATTTCTTTTAATTTTTTTTTATTACTTGTAATAAATTTTGAATTGATCTGTTTTTCATTTAATATGCAATATCGAAATCTTACATACCTTTAAAATAAACCTTTTTCCATTATGTTTCAATCTCAATCTCAATCTCTTAATTTGCTTAGAATGTAGATACATAATATAAAATGATAGTAAAATACAATATCAGGATCCAATACATTCTACCCTAGGGCATGCAAATAATATATATTTAAGTCAACTATAAATATTACAACTATTCAAATTCATAAATTAATGTCAATTATCTAATTCTAATATACCAATTCATTAATAATAATTTAAAAATAAAATAATTAGAATTCAATATCAATTATAAAAAAAAAAAAATTCATGTCAAATAGTTATATAACTAACTATCTTCACGCTGTATCCCTGACGGGGTAGTCAGAGAGGACAGATCGCCAGGCTTTGCGATCCATGCTTACTTCTTTCGCTTCTTAGTTATATCATTTATAAAATCATCAACACCATAATAACATTTGTCTAGAAGTAATAACTACAATATTTTCTTAAATAAGTGTAACGTATCATTTTTAATTTCATCTGGTATTTTATTATAAATTATTGGCCCCATACGCATAATGATCTTTCTCAACAATGCTATATTGAAGCTGCCAGTGGTGTAGAGTTGATACCTATTTTGAGCTCTTAATAGTGTTGGTCTCATTGAAACATCAACTCTTGACATGAATAAGCCTCGATTCATTTTTACAAAGGAGGCTACTTCCAATATATATATTTTGATGGAAATGTTAATATTTTAAGTGCTTTGAATATAGGTACGCAGCTTTCTGTAGACTTGATACTAGTCATGGATCTGATACAAAATTTCTGCGCCTTAAATACTCTTTCCCTTTCGCTACAATTGCCCCAAAATACAACACCATATCTTAAGACCGATAACACTAGACCGTGATAAGCCAACGTAACAGTATCTAAATTCACTTTCTTGCGTAAAGCATAAAGAACGTAGGCTGTGCTATTCAGCTTCTTGCATACTTTTTCAGCATGGGATTTCCATGTAAGCTGGCTGTCAACTAAAACACCCAAAAAGTTTGCAACATGTACTTGTTCAACGATTTAGTTATTATAGTTCAACGATATGTCCTGACGCTGGAGATGTTGGAAAAATGCATAACTTTAGTTTTCTTTAGATTTATAACTAGATTGTTACTCAATAAAAAAGCACGACTTAGTAAAAGAAGGACGACTCGCGATTCATAACGCAGTGCTAGTGCTAACGTTGCTTTACGGCAGCGAAACCTGGGTATGTCAGAAGATGCATAAAAGTAAGCTGAATGCTGTGGAGATGCGATCACTTCGAAAATTGTGCGGCGTAACCTTGGCCGACCGAAAACGCAACGAAGTGATACGCAATATGGCAGGTTTGAGTTAAAGTGTCAGCGTTAAGCTGGAAAAGGGCGTGCTCCGTTGGTTTGGACACGTTCAACGAATGAGTGAGGAACAATTGACGAAGAATATATATTGTGCGAAAGTAGAGGGCAGAAGGAGTCAAGGTAGACCGAGACTTACTTATGAAGACCACGTGAGCGGATTACTCAAGAACGGAAGAGTCAAAAGTACTCGGATACCCAGACGTGCATGTATGAAGCGATTAATGAATCTACAGGAAGCGAAAGAAGTATGCATGGATCGCGATGCCTGGCGATCTGTCCTCTCTGACTACCCCGTCAGGGATACCGCGTGAAGATAGTTTAGTTTTTTTTTTTGTTACTCAATAACCAGTTAATTACATGTTTAAACTTTAATTTGTTAGAACATTTAACTATCACTGTGCTATAATCCACGAATAATACCATGGGTTTTTTGACGAACTGCGGTAAATCATGAATTTAAATTAGATATAATAAAGGGCCGAGAACACTGCCTTGCGGAACACCAAGTTTAACTTCCCTATTGTCAGATAGGCATTGGTATTCGATTTTACGCCTAGCATATACGGTGTTTACGGTTATTGAGATAAGATTTATTAAATCCAAAGCATTTACAACATTCATGTAAACGGTTATACCTACATTTTCATAACAACTGTCTTTGCTTCTGACTACAGACTCTTACTCCGCGTGAGATCCATTTAACTTTATTTGCGGGTTTAAATCTGAAAATGATAACTGTTTTAGGTAATTTTTAAACCTGAGTAAATTAGCACTAGATAATTCTCGTTTTTTAATACGCCGTGAACTTATTCTACAGGTATTATTTACATTGATTTTAATAATTTGGGCTGTATGATTTGATATTGCAAAGTCTATAATCTCTGTACAGCATTTAGTCTTAAAATTATGAGCAAAATTATCTATACAAGTTTTGCCTATGGGTCTAGTCACCTGCCTGATTGCTAACTTCAAGTTATACCTAAGAAGGAGCATTTCAAATAAATAGCTATAATTGTCTTTTTTTTTAATATTCACATTAAAATCGCCGCAAAATAATATATGCCTTTTGCTTTGAGAAGCCAACCTTTTAAGTACAATATCCAAAGTATTACAGAACAAATCAAAATTGTATCTATATGGCGGTTTGTACATACAAATAATTATCAAATTCTGTTTCACAAATTCCACTGCACAGCATTCCAGTACTCCTCGAATAGATAACTCAGCTATTTCAGTCAGTACCCGATAACCTTTTCTGATCAGAATACAGGCTCCTCCACGCTTCTTATTCGTCCTCTAGTATTATGCAGCAAGTCTATGGTGCGGTAAATTCACTAGTCCCTCACATCCAGATTCGATAAAGTGTTCTGTAATGCAAACCACATAAACTTCCACCTTTCTTTTGGAAAGCTCTTGCAAATGAATGAGTAGTATGTCGGATTTATCTATAAGACCTGCTATATTTTGATGAATAATGTACATATGTTTACAAAACAAAAAACTCATCCTCAATTGCAACAGGTTTTAAGTTTTCTGATTCCTTGTTTAACCCTAGGCACAAAGGGCTTGTATCATTTAAAGTGTTGTGTTGTGAACTAAATAATTCATAATCTATCAGAATATTTTTTTAAAAATCTGCTTATAAATGTTCCTCCATCCCTGTTTATTTACGTTTCCAGTGTTGAAAGAAAACATGTCAAGTGACAGTGCCCAATTAGTATCGAAAAAATATGCATATTTATTTTTCTCTATATCCATTTGTAAGTGGTTATTAAAAAGTTCAATTTTGAAGTTATAAATTGGTGCTCCTTTTATGTATGTTGGGGCACAGATGACCACGTTGGTACTAGTTAGGTTCTTTAGTGAGTCATGTAATGTCTTCAACAAAGTCATATAATCACTGTTCAAAATATTACTTTTTCCAATGAAAACTAAACAATAGTCATTAATGGTAAAGTCTTTTAACTTATCTTTTATAGTGGTTAGAAAATCCATTTTTGTGTCATTAGGCAGTAAATAATGACAATAGCTAAAATGTGTTGAAAAAACCTCGTTAATCAATTGCAGTGTACCCTTTGTGCAATTGCTACTCAATATACAGAGTCTATTTTTACGTTTCGGAGCTGCGCCTGTTAAATGTGTTCTGGCTTTATTATTCTCAGAATACTGTGTTATACATTGCTGAGTATAGGTTGTCTCTCTGGCAAGACTTTTTATGTTCGTTTGAGTTTTTTTATTGCACAAGTCCTGTGATTTATAACTATCACTAATTGAAATGGTTTGAATGGGCAAATTTTTTAGCTTTGAATTTCTTTTGTGAGTCGAAATAGGTGTTAACAATTTATGTCAGGCATTAAGCAAATCTTC
This sequence comes from Thumatha senex, assembly GCA_948477245.1. Taxonomy (NCBI): domain Eukaryota; kingdom Metazoa; phylum Arthropoda; class Insecta; order Lepidoptera; family Erebidae; genus Thumatha; species Thumatha senex. The sequence goes on from OX419728.1 coordinate 27,632,290, forward strand.
TTTTATGCCTCAACTGTTTTCAGTAACCAACTAACTAAAACTAACTATCTTCACGCTGTATCCCTGACGGGGTAGTCAGAGAGGACAGATCGTCAGGCTTCGCGATCCATGCATACTTCTTTCGCTTCTTCGAGATTCATCAATCGCTTCATACACGCACGTCTGGGTATCCGAGTACCTTTGACCTTTCCGTTTTTGAGCAATCTGCTCACGTGGTCTTCATATGTAAGTCTCGGCCTACCCTGACTCCTTCTACCCTCTACTTTTGAACAATATATATTCTTCGTCAATCGTTGCTCATTCATTCGTTGGACGTGTCCAAACCAAAGGAGCACGCCCTTTTCCAGCATAACGCTGACACTTTCATTCAAACCTGCCATATTGCGTATCACTTCGTTACGTATTCGGTCGGCCAAGGTAACGCTATATATATAGTTTTTTTTTATGCTGTTTTTCGTGATTTTTCTAAATCTAATCTCAATTGAGAGTTCATTTTTAAGTAATTTTAATTGTTCCGATAATTCATTTATAATATCGTTGTCGTTATTGTCGTGCAGGCTGTCCGGTAAACATAGTGTTGTGGTGTTGAATAGTGTAGTTTCACCTTCATTTGCACTCAAAGACACTTCAGCCAGAGATCAGTTCTGTACCGTTTTCGATATGTAATGTTATTCTCAGTATCCATATTGGTTTTTAAAATATGCCTCAGTCCACACCCTCAGTGACAAAAGCGTGACAATATGTATGTACTTATATCTTTTATTTTAAGTTTTTAATATCTTTTAAACAAACTTCTTTTTTTGGCTCTTCTATTGTATGAATATAACAAAATAACTGCACAATGGCTCTCCAAAAAATTGACAAAAAGCGATGGTTATGTGTGATTTCAAACCATAGCCTCCGGTTTTGCTACTCGATATTCTCAACTGTCTTAACCATTCGGCTATGTTGACTGTAAGTGAATATATTCAAATTGTGCCTAAGCATGTCAATGACGTTAAATTTTGAATTTATAGATCACTTGTTTTAGCTAACTTTTGATTTTAAATAATATGTGGGTTGGTGGCGAATTCTCCTTTCTTATTTTTCAAAGATTTAGTTAAAACACTTTAAATCGATAGTGTGAGGTGGATAAATCGAGTGATTGCTAATGTTTACAGTTTAAACACACATTATAAGTATTTCCGTAGATTTCAGATTTTATAATAAGAACACTTTTTTTTAAAACATCACTGAGTCAAACACTCTGAAAACAATTGCACTCAATTATTAGATATGGCTTATATACAGTTTTTTCAGAAAATATAGTATAAATATAACATTGTTTCTAATTTTAAATTGTAGGTATACACGCATATTTCGTAGGTATGCCATCTCTAATAACTACTCTAAGATCCATCCATATTTAACATGTCGGATATGCGCGGGAGCTTGGTAAATGGCGCCAGCTGTATATTATTTTCGAAAACTAGTGCATTAACCATGTTTTATGTGTAATAATGGTAGCTTCTTAGACATAAAAGTTGTGTAAACGTGCTATAGTGAAAGACAGTGATATATTGCAGTGAAAAGCTATTTTACAACCTGTCGTAAAAATTCCACTCAAAGCCTCAATAACGCTCTACTTCGTTAATGGGGCAAGGACACAGGACCTATGACTGGACTGGACTTGAAATCGACAAAGGACAGGACAGGACTAAATTAGAAGCTAAGATTGAAGAAAAATGATATAAAAAATAAGATTTTGCTAAAAGGTCTTAATAATCAGGCCATAAAATAATTACAAAAAAAATACATGGTATATAAATATGGTACGTAGTCTTTTAGTTACAAAATATTTATTTTTATTACATTTTAAACAACCCTTCAATTCTAAGGCCAGGTAAAGAGTACCCTTAACCGGCAGGCGTGTATGAAAAAAATTATTAAATATGAAAGTAGGATAAGCGAAAGTTGCATGCCAGGATCGTAGTAAGTGGAAATCCATAGTTTCCGCCTACCCCAATGGGAAACAGGCGTGATGATATATATGTAAACAATCCTTATCATAATTTAACTAGTTAATACAAAATAATGTGTAACAAAATAGAAAGTAAAATAAAGAAAATACCATCTATCTATCTTCCCACATCTCTGAAATACAAGTTTCTTTTTGCTATATGGCAACACTAAATATTTCTCAATTAGACAGGACATTTGGCGGGAAGAGTGACAAGTGCAGACGCTTGCTTTATATTATTTTCTAAAACTAGTGCATTTATCTTGTTTTATGTGCGGGAGTGGTGGTTTCTTGGACATAAAAGTTGTGTTTACGTGCTATAGTGAAAGACGATGATATATATGCAGTGAAATGCTATTTTCTCTCTTGCCGCGAAACGTCCACTGACAACCTTAGTATAAGAATCACTATTATACTGAAAGCAAGGACCAGGACGTAGCCCGAGGACACGACATCGACTGGACAGGACTAATTAGCAGATAAGATTGAAGAAATAAGATTTGGCTGAAAGGTTTTAGAAACCAGGCCATTAATTAATTATTAAAAAAAAAACCCAATTTGACAGATTGTCACGTAGTCTTTGGTGTTTGTTTTGTCAAGCTGTCAAGTAGAAGGAATATCACACAGCAGTCAGTTGTCAACCGATTTCTGTAGAAGATCGTGAGTTACAAACAGCTGTAAACAGTTGTTTTAATTAAATACGATTATTTTTCATTACTTCTGAAAGCCACGCGTATTAACATTACGTCGAGGAATAATGAAATCAAGACTCTGTATAAATCAAACAATAAAAATATATCCCGTAGAACAATAAATTTATTTAATTTTACTACAAATAGTGTAAGATGGACGTAAATATCTCTAAATGTAACTTATAGTTTTGACGCACACGATCAATGAAATGTGATAAAGTGCTTCTAAGTATAGGATTTCATTAAACCCAGTAAGTATGAATGTCTTTTTAATTATGTTTGGTTTATGGTATTTTTTCTCACCTTTGTTACCCTCATGAGGGAGTCTGCACTCCTAGCAGGGGAGTTTTAAAAATGAAACGGAAACTACTAAGAAATTTTTATAGGTATATATCATACTTAGGCTGTTTTGAGTTTAAATTTTTCATCACAAAATACTTTTAAAAATCTTATATGTTTTGTTTGAGATAGTTTATATCAAGTATTTAACTTCCTAAACGATTTTGAATAACTATATACCATTGAATAGATTATAATTGAGTATGTGGTATTATCTAAATTGTAAACCATTCAAAAATAAAAAACAAAACAAACATCAATGAAGACCACATTTTTTTAATCTATATCAAAGTTCTTGGCATTGGTAAAATACAGATAAGGTATCATTGTTATACAAGTCATAGATAAATTTGATTCAGTTCTCCTAAACTTGTATATACTAGTATTCCTATATGTTCTATTTATACCGACATATTCTAAGTATTATTACTCTTAAGGGTGCTTTCTTAAACTGGGGTTTTGGTCTATTCATAGTGAAGTGACTGTAGTAAAGTCAGCCCTAGCATCTACATGGTTCAGCAGTACTTCAGTACTACATGTGGTGGTGAACTTTCTGTTCATTTGCACACCAAACATACTGTATAGATTTAACAGAATCACAGCAAATACTACAACAGCCAATAAACCAGTGACCCTAGTTTAACAATAAACCTTCCAGTTTATTGCCATTAATGTAAACAACTGTTACTATGATATTAAATATTAGCTTCATTCATGTTATATTCCTACGAAAGAAACCATGAAATATGTGACTAGAAAGGTATAGAAGGTAGGTATAGGAGTAACATTGTACTGCTATTTTTGTATCAAATTTCTTTATCATAATACTGTCTCGGCGTACAATAAAGTGTATAATAAATAAATAAATAAATAATAAAAATATAATTTTTATAAATTACTTGCTGATTCAGCAAACATTGTTTTACCATATTGATGGCCACCCTTATTACTTAGGGGTGTAAGAAATGGAATGACAGCAACAAATTATGTTTTCTAACCATTTTTTTCAAGTAGATTGAATTGAAGCTAATGCAGCTTATCTATAGGATCAACTGCATAAATAGAAGTGATAAGTATACTTATATATTTCTAAATAAATACCTCTATCAAATATAAGTTCTCACTCAATACTTGAGACCTGAGACTTAGCAATGATATGACTTTGGCAAAATCACACTACTATTGCACTACCAGTGGCAAATGGACACAACTATTGCACTTTTTTCTCAAACTTCATTAGCGGGCTACTATCAGTAGATTTCTGACTGTGATGACCGCTGTCTCTATCAATATCCAGCTTGAAGGACCAGTTTACGTGGTTTAGCTGAAATACGAAAATAGCTCTGATTTGACATTGGCAACAAGGCAGTCGATAAGCCAAGTTGAAGACATTATGGCTTGAAAATTTTTAAGAGCAGATCGCCTCATCTTGCGCCTGTCCACTTTAACTTTCCACGTTTCTTACAGGAACTTGTTCCTGGGATAAAAAGTAGCCTATGTGTTATTCTGATGTATAAGCTATATTATTGTATAGTTTCATTAAAATCCAATCAGTAGTATTTAAGTGAAAGAGTAACAAACATCCATACTTACAAACTTTCGCGTTTATAATATTAGTAGGATTATAAAATGCAATTCTGTCCTGTCGAACCTTAATCCAGTTGCCTGTAAGTCTAACCAAATCCGTTACATATTTCAGGGCTGCGACTACAATCATGACAGCCGACGAGTCCAGTGTGCGTGTAGCCGTTAGGTATGTACTATTAAGCACAAACTCTATTTCGGAATTTATAATAAGTATATGACTTATATTCTGAAATATGCATAGTGAAGGCAAATTTTCTCCCTATTAGTAATTTGTTATATCTTAAATGTTAATGCACTTAAGTAGTTGGATGAGATTTCCATTCTTGTGTTAAAGAAATTTTTACTGACTTAACTGTTAAACTATTGCGGTCTATACTATAAGTATATTTTATTTTTATTATAAATTTATTTAAAGGTTTTATCGTTTTTATTGTTGTTTCATGTTTGATACAGCTTTGACCAGCAGGTAGAATTTTCTCGCAACGTCAGGCAACATATACCTAAATATGAAACCATAGAAATCATCGCAATAAAATAATCGCGATCGGTACCTGTACTAATAGATTTTCTAATAGGATATTATCAACTTTGCTTTCTGCTCTCTTCGGGGTTACGCAGTCGCAGTTATATGGAACAGATATTACGAATATCTACAATATGGTTATAATGCCGATATTTTTTCTTTCCTCTTTATAGGCTATGTTTAAGCCTTAGCCTAGAATCGGCACTTAGCTTCTGCTTCTACCGAATTCTTACAAAGGGTAGGGGCATTATACACCCTGATCCTAAAGCAAAGCCACTCTTTTCACAAATCTACTACGCCCTCAAACCACACCACTCGGTCAACGAAAGTGGGTACGCTGCCTACCGCCGCCAGCTACTGCGGGTTTTAACTAGGATATTAGTCAGCCCTATCCACCGCTTCTAGACCCGTGCTCGAGTTAACTTTTGTTGTTAATATCTTCAGAGTTGTCTGCATGGCTGTCTATGGAACAGACATCATATATGTATAATAGTGTACAGTGAGCAAAGGTAATAACTATGCAGAGCAGCTCTATTTGAATTGACTTTGTTTCCAGAAATCCCGTTTATTATATATTTTAATGAGGTTTTGTATGGTTCTACAATTACATTTATTTAATAACTATAGCAAAGTTTCATAAAGTTACATTAAAGATTTTCTGAAAACATCAATCCTTATGCATACTTATCTCCTTTGTTTGCTGTACAGTGTGCAGTATACTCGCAAGTTACTATAGTAGCTTAATAGAATATGGGTGCGGCAAATGTCAAACACAAACATTTATTGCCGCACCTCCAATCGCTTAATCTGTCACACATAAACACATTACTTTATCTTTATCGTATAAGTCAATTGTCACCCACTGCTGCATCTTATAGTGTATTCTCAGTTGCTACCAATGCCTACTGGATTGAACCTGGAGGTTAACTTTAATTTAGCCACTTTAGTTTTTTATATGTATGTATTCAGAAATATATAAGTTTGTTTATCAGTTATCTACCATAGTACAAGCTCTGCTTTGTTTTGAAATCAGATGGCGTTGTGTGAGTTGTTCTAACGATATTTATTTATTTACTTGTGACATCATTGGTGTTGAAAGATAACACAGCAGCGGAGTCAGTCGGTGCGACTGCTGTGATACCTCCTCAACCTCGTAACTTGTAATTTTGGTAGGGTTTCTTACACTCATGAACATAAACCTCCACAAAGATCAATTACAGTATTGTCATAATCTCAGCCGATGGTACCCACTGCTGGGCATGTATGGGCTTTCCCCAACGATTAGCAATAGCGTAACGTAAGTGAAACACAATCAATGCTGGAGCCAGAGGCGTAACATCGAATTTTCTATTTTCTTATACTCTTTAATAGACAGCATAGCCTAACAGATGATCCGTCAGGATATGCTGGAGTCATCCCCACTGAAAAAATAAATATGTTAGTCTCACATTACAGTCAGGCGCACCTATATTTTAAAAGCTATCTATTTTTTTTTTTTTTTAACAGTTTATGTACACACATATATTATAAAGAAACAGTTATAAGAAAAAGAGTACAATGGCACTGCTTATTTCTAAAAGAAATCTCTTCCAGCAGGCCGGCGAGAGGAGAGCATAAACTAAAATTATTGAAAAAGGTAGAAGTGTGAAAGATAACTAGAAAGGATAAATTGTTTATTCAAATACTCTAAATAAATACATAAATATATAAATACAACATATAAATGCATACATACACATATACATACTTGCGCATTATATTATGTTCATAAATATACATAACAATACAGATATACCTATAGGACAAGACGAATTTAGGAGTTCGAAGTGGTAGAGAGATAGTATTCGCGGACTTTGTTTTTAAAATCTTTTAGAAAATCTCTAAAAAAATAGAGAATAAAATAATATATCGGCTAGAAAATCTCGTAACATATTGATCGATCTGGTTTTTGGAACCGGGCCACACTGTCTCGTCACATCAAGGGCCACTCTATTGTTTAAGTCGATTAGTCGACACACACTAGACTCCTCACAGAACTAGTCAAGAGACCCGACTAGTCGTAATAATAGACCTGTACGCGGCCTGACTGTACAGTTTTATATCCTTTAAAGCAACCCAAACGAAGAAATACTATAGTCATTGCACCCTCAAATTAATGAGATTAACTGTAAATCACTAAAATAAAATTACATAAACCACTTATGTGATTAATTATATAATGTTTAATAACAAATACCTTACAAATCAACTGCAATCAATAATTCTTATCCGTGTCAAAGCATTTCAAATTGATTTCCTACTCCATGTTTTACAAAACAATTACACAAACCATGCAAACCACTGTATATTACACACTGTGACTTATTACAAATGGCGTTGTGTATGAGCGTCATCCATACCTCCAACATTGCTAACAGCTGATGTAAATTGTGTGTTCCACTTGTTTACATAAATTGTAGCAAGAACATTACCGAATAATACTTAATGTATGTAAATATAACCTGAAGACCCAACTTCTGTAAGTAGCATCCGTATAAACATGTGTGCATGAGTGTACATTTCGAACAATAGGGTTGACACTTTTAAAATATTATGCTCTAACAATAAGTTATTGTTATTGTGTTGCATCATGGGTACTTTGTTTGTGCATAAAATATTGAATACTTGAGTTCGTAACGCCTGCGTCTCCTTCCGTGTACGGTGTAGATGTAACTATCTGGCCGACAAGTCTCGACCATTCGTTTTAAAAGCGCATATGAAAGTTTACTGATGTAATAACTTGCATCTCATGTTTTACGGTTTTTAAAAATATGAGACGAATGACAATTGACCAGTAAATATTCTCGTCTGTCTTTCAAGTCGTATGATTTGAATTGCTGCCCAGGGTGTCTATTTACTCGCTGGTATATTTAGTAGTACTGTCAGCATGTTGCTGCTCATCTTTATCTACCATCGAAGAGAAGCCCTTGAGCGTTGTCGTTAATCTATATGTCATACCAATTAGAATACCTAACGTGAGTTCGTGATCGAGTAGTGTATTTTATTCAGGAAATATGTAAGTGACCAATGGAAAGAATCAACATTTGCCTATCTTAATCCAAAAACATAGTTACTAAAAAGAAAAACAAAATTATGGGTATGTCAGCAGATGCATGAAAGTAAATTGAATGCTGTGGAGATGCGATCACTTCAAAAATTGTGCGGCGTAAAGTTGATCGACCGAATATGTAACGAAGTGATACGCAATATGGCAGGTTTGAATGAAAGTGTCAGCTTTAAGCTGGAAAAGAGCGTGCTCCGTTGGTTTGGACACGTCCAACGAATGAGTGAGGAACGATTGACGAAGATAATATATTGTGCGAAAATAGAGGGTAGAAGGAGTCAGGGTAGGCCGAGACCTACATATGAAGACCACGTGAGCAGATTGCTCAAAAACGGAAACGTCAAAAGTAATCGGATACCCAGACGTGCGTGTATGAAGCGATTGATGAACCTGCAAGAAGGGAAAGAAGTATGCATCGATCGCGAAGCCTGGCGATCTGTCCTCTCTGACTACCCGGTCAGGGATACAACGTGAAGATAGTTAAAAAATAAATGTTTTTATTTAACGGCCTGAAACCTTTAGATGCTACCAGAGGCCTAAACGATAAGTATTAAATGATGTAGAAAGACATTATAACAAATTATAATTGGTACCTATTATTATCTGTTCAGGGGAAGACATTCCATTCCTTTTAAAATGTATCGTAATAAGTTTTATTATAAAACATTACGTAACATGTTTTATAAATCTAGCTGATCATCTCCGCGCAAGTAATCATTCGTGGTTTATGTCCAATTCAATTAATCATATATCGTTAAAGTTTTTATGCTTCGTTAGTTAACCTTACAGCTCGGGTCTTTAGTATTTTAACCTCGAATCTAAGACGTGTGGATTTTAGGGTTTTGTACCAAAAGGATAAAACGGGACTCTATTATTAAGACTCCGCTTTACGTCCGTCTGTCAGTCTCTCACCAGGCTGTATCTAATGAACCGTGATAGCTAGACAGTTGAAATTTTTTACAGATGATACATTTCTGTTTCCGCTATGCAACATTTTTTTTTTTCTCTTTTTTCATAGATAAAGGTACGGGACCCTTCCTGCACGAGTTAGATTCGCACATGGCCGGTATTACTTGTTTGTTGGGACGTAAAAATTCGACTAAGAGGATTATTTTAATACTTTGAACAAAAAATATTAAGCTTTATAACTTCAAGGCAACAGCAATTTTTTTTTAACGTATACTGGCAAATTAACCATATACCAAAAAAAAATTGACTTGACTTAGTTTTATAAGAATTATATTATATTATCTGTGGTTTTATCAAGACGTCATATGCGAGCGTTTATCCCGGTTATATCAGATGCCTTACACGCACACGCACACATCTGAGACCATGAACATTTTTTTCAATGAGCATTAAAATGCAGCGTAGATGATAAAACAAAATAATGCAAATGTCTTATTGTAAACGTTTTATTATGGGCAACAACGACGCAACGTTCCATCGCTTAATAAAAAAGTTATTAAACTCCATCAATTTTCAATGCAAGACACGTTATAACTTAACGCATTTCTTCTATGACTTTTTGAATGCACGCAGGGCTCTTTTTTATACCGACGACGACGTCGCGTGATGCCGCCACAACGTCATAAAAATAACTGCTACATCGACATATCTATTTAGTTTCAGTTATTGCTATGAGCCGAAAGTATAAAAGTTCAATAGCCTGTTTATTCATTTTCGCCGTAACAGCGGTGAAGGACGCGACGTTTTAGTTCTATTTTGGGTATTGTACATTAGAGGAAATTAGGGGTGACGTCAGACAGGCGACAGCTATTCTAAATCGTTATGACATCCTTTTGTAAAGTTCTGGATAAATTTTAAATAAATAAATATCCATCACGCCTTATCCCCGAAGGGGTGGCAGAGGCATATTATATGCCCACTTTTCACCGTGTGGATTCCTGTTCCACGTAATAGGTGGTGAGCCCATTGCCGTGTTGAAATAGACAGACGCAGGCTGTAGCTACCTGCTGTTATGTTGGAAATTTTTTAAGCCGCCTATAAGGCCTTCAACCAGGCTTAACGACTGCCATTTTACTGGCAACCGGGACCAACGGCTTAACGTGCCTTCCGAAGCACGGAAACGCTCGCAAATTTAAATGCCACAAAGTGGTCACCCATCCGACGACCAGCCATATTGAAAGTTGCGTACCTCAGTGATCGTTTACCGAACACTGAGACCGCGGGGCCACGAGCGAGGATAAATTTTGTTCTTCTTAGAACATTTTCTGGATAATTCTGCGGAGTAAATCTGTTCTGTGGATGGTATAGCCAATGAAGTTCCAAGGTCATAATATAATTGACCACCTTAATATCTCAGCTCAATAAGACTGCGGCAGATTTAATTTGGCTATTATTGTGACATTATTGCAAGTTGAAAGCATCTGCTATATGACCTCTCAACATCTTTATTAAACCAGAAAGGTTTTTAGGCCCAAATACGGCGGTGTGGGGATTTAAATGATCTCTTTACCGAAGGAAAATAAGAAAATTATAGGAAAATAATTTGAAGTAATTTACGCTAGTACATATATATATCGCTCGTCTGCCTGTGATATTCCTCAGCCAAGTGGCTGCGATGTTGAAGATCGTGAAGCAGAAAGTAATAAAGCGGACCGAGAGTTTCGAAACATGTTCTTTCCCTGTGACACCACCAAGTGATACCCCGGTGGTGTTATGGGGAATAGTCTTATTCCCAGTGGTATCACGGGGAATTAATACATTCCCTGTGGGCTGTGACACAACCGAGTATTAGTAATGCGATTTTACGTGCTTAATAGCTAACTAAGCTACTATATTTATGATATTTTGGGTCTTATTCGCGACGTATATTATTAAGTACAAAGCCTACCTTTTACTTCCCGACATTTCGACAGGGTTACACCAGCTGGGAATAATAAATATATGTGACAATAGCAAAAATTTTATATACATATATGCAAATAAATTTTAACACCTAGCTTTCCTTCGAATCAGTCTACCCGTGCCTACGGCTGGTGTAATCCTGTCGAAACGTCGGGAAGTATAAGGTAGGCTTTGTACCTAATAATATACGTCGCGAATAAGACCCGAAATATCATAAATATGAGTGTCAATCGCGAAAGTTTAAAATCTATGCTACTCACTAGAACAAAACTGCTCATCTACAAGACCTGTAAAAGCTTACGCAATAAAGCTACTAATAAAAGTCGATAGTAAATAGAGTTGCTAATAAATTATGTAATATACACTATTATTTGAGTATTGGTTTTGTATTGTGTCAATGTTTACATAGTGCTGTTCAACTATCGAAGTTCTTTACTCATACTTGCCTAACTGTAGGTGCGTCACTGTTATCATATAAAATATAGAAACGATCAGGCTGTTCAAAGTTATGATAACAATCAAGAAAATTTAACCGTAATATATATATTTTTACTGTATTTTTAACAGCCCGTTCGTCTCTATATGTTATGTTTCATCTGTTTTAGATAAGGATAATAAATTTAAAGAAACTTAAAGATTATTTTAGACATTACATATTTTTTGCTTAACTTAATCATAGATAAATAATCATTACATCGATAAACGCCATCTATAGAGACTCTCATATTCTAAGAAACGTGACTATTGAACGTCCCCAACTTGTACTGTAAGCTACAAAGATGACCCTATGAAATGTGCTAACACTGTTCTTACGTGTATATGACACAACCATAAGCTGCAAAAATAAATCGTTAAATAAAAAAAATCATTCGAAAAGGGTCAGTTAATGGAGAGAAAAAGATATGTGTTGTGGTATGCTTTGAGAAACGTTATCTCTCGTTGTTATCATAACACTGTGATAATATTTATCTTGTCTCAGTTGTATTTTCTTAGCGCAGATAGCGGTCATTCTAATATTTCGCTAATCACTTGCTCCTGTTTTCAGTAGAAGAGGTAAACTGGAGAAGTCCTAGTCCTAGAATCCTAGTACAACATACACACAACGTGGTAAATAGAGGCAGTTTAATAGCCATGAGGCGCCAGTTCTTCCAATGTAACCGAGATTTACAATCGGATGATAATGATAAACCGCCTTTAGGTATTTGATTTCAACAATATAACAGAGAAAATAAACTACGAAATTGTTGCTGACCCCGCGATCTGTGCTATGTCAAATCACAGACAATCGCCTTAGAGGGCAAGCGGCGACCTATCCTTGTTTTAATTCAAAAAGTTTTATCACACCGAACCGTATAGTATAATCTGCTGCAGTAATTGTTTTCATTTTTTAAAGTAGAAGCGCTCGTGGCCTAGCGGTCTCAGTGTTCTGTAAACGATCACTGAGTTACGCAACTTTCACTATGGCTGGTCCTCGGATGGGTGACCACTTTGTGGCATTTACATTTGCGAGCGTTTCCGTGCTTCGGAAGGCACGTTAAGCCGTTGGTCCCGGTTGCCAGTAAAATGGCAGTCGTTAAGCCTGGTTGAAGGCCTTATGGGCGGCTTGAAAACTTCAGCAGCAGGTAGCCACAACTTGCGTCTGTCTATTTCAACACGGCAATGGGCTCACCACCTATTACGTGGGACAGGAATCCACACGGTGAAAAGTGGGCATATAATATGCCTCTGCCACCCCTTCGGGGATAAGGCGTGATGGATATTTATTTTATTTTATTTTTTAAAGTAATAATATTTTCTTATCTAACAGCACCAGCTCGATGTGACAGTAGTTCAGCGCACCGCTTACAGATGCGATTTTTTTTCTAAAAGGGGAATGTATGTATTTCATGGATGCCATGCCGGTTCTATACCGACTAAAACCACACAGTGCCCTTCCATCTACCTATAGCCGGGAGTCACACATGTGCTCTCTGAAAGATAAGCCCTGACTCCCGACACAGACTTTGTCCGCCACTGTGGCCTCGGCTAAAGAGTTGGAGTTTCATCCTGTGCCTTTCCGCAGGTCCGGTTTTTTCAAAAGTTGTACACGTACTGACCAATAAATGAAACTGGCGCAGATGCTCGTAAAAGGCGATCTGATTTCTTAGGCCAGTGGCATTGTGTCACTTCGAGAATAAATTTTATGCAACTATGGACTAAAAAAATTGATCTAAGCTGTTTAGCTTAGATCAATTCAGTTTTGCTTGACTGTTTAGTCAAGCAAAACTGAGAATTTTGCCTGCGTTTTCCTTTCATATGTTAAATTGTATGCCAATTAAACCATAGCACATACCGAGGGTGGAGGGTGAATGAATTGGCGTTCTTGGTAAAATATCGATTAACTTGCCCGAGGGATACCGCACCTTATGACGAATACTTTATTCCAGAACGCACTATGTGATTTCTAAGAAAACGCGCATTTCAATAACATCGTGCAAGATCTTATTTTACATTAAAACAACTTGGATATGGACTTGGATTGGCATTGGAGTTCCTCTTGTAGTTAATAGTAGATAAAACTTAGGACATACAATACTAATTTACTGGTAAAAAAAAAACCGAATAAAGATAGAACTGGAATCAAAATTCTTGACAAAATCGCCGGAACCACACTTAATCCCACTAAAGCTTGGTTAAAAGTATAATACTTGACTCTATATAATCTATTAAATACTTTTCACTGTTGTTGCTTTTATTCTGAAGCAATTTTTTTTTGTGGAAAAGGTCGAGGTCTGTGTAGAAAAGCATGTAGACAATATCAGATCCCTGCAGCAGAGTACATAATAATTACGTAAGTTGACATTGCAATAATCGGCGAAATCCGATACGGTGTGAGTGTCACCCAGAGCTAATCAACCATAGTCATTACATAGTTCCCTATGTTGACATTGAAACTTACTGTACTGCTGTAATAGTTTTGCTTATCTTATTATTGTTGTATACGTGTGTCAAATAAGACCTCATTCTCATACAATACATCATGTTACTCATACAAAACACATAAAAGATGAGTAAAAAGAGAACACAGAGAAGAGTAAAAACTCATATCGGTTTTGACTATAAAATGTCATCGACACATCTACTCTAGACCAACTTTATCTGACAACTCCCTCCACACATTCACACATTGGAACAACCTGCTCTTTTCCAAGTTTTTCAGCAAAATATCAATACAACAACCACGGGCACAGAATAATATTACCAACGTACCACGAAAGCTGATTATGCAGATATAATAATAATCCATTTATTTCAGACAATATAAAGTCCATTAGTTAGAATTATTAGAACAAACTAAATAAATTTCACAATAAAACCATATTAAAACTACATAATTGAAAATAGATAACATGAAAATTAAACATTAAATACTAAAAACTATAACATTAAATTTAAAATCATATATTATTGAAAACATTAAAATATTAAATACCTTTATAAAATTGAATCAAAACAAATCTTATTCAAATATTAAAATTAAAACAAAAACAACAATACTAAATTAAATATTAAGGTCCAGCAACAAATGTAATACCACCTTGGTCCTAAATTGGCCTAGGGTGAAATCCTGAAATGAAATCAAAGTACCTCGAAGGTAACTCGAAAGGATTATGTGTTGTTAACAGATGTCCGAACAATACTATCAAATTCACGGCACACGTTGTTATAATAGTCTCTTGAATCCCTTTGAACTGAACTCGACCAACATTTATAATATGTATAAGAAGCTTACAAACGGGAGCATCTTGTAATGTAACGGAGGCATATTGCGGTGCCTTCCATTTGTGTCGTCCGGGTCTGCCTTATATTATAACAAGCTAGGTTTTGCTTCTTACTAATTAATCTTTACTCATTCAGATCCGGGAGTTGTGTCGTGTCAGTACAGTTAGCAAAAAGTTACACTTTGTGTTTTTTTATACCACTGAGGTGACAGACAAGCACGAGCCGTGTGCTTGCCTGGTGGAAAAACGTCACCATAGCGTATGGAGGATTGCAACACCAGAATATTTAAATGGGTGTTTAACATTTTAACCATTTGGGTTAAAATGTAAAGATTTAGGCATAAATTATCTTAGAATTAAGCGTTCAACTACCTAAAAAAAGGTTAAGGCAAACATGCCAACCAGTATGCACCAGAGCCCATTCACAGGTAACTACTAAGACCTCTTGAATACGTGACGAAAAAGGGGTCAGATATAGCCCGCTAGCCCCCAAACGGAGATATAAAGTCGAAAAGTTCTGACTGAACGACATTGATGACAGTACGTACATCAAATGAGACCCTGCTGATGATGAGCTGTAGAGTTACTTATGAATATTTTATGACGATTAATGACAGTGTAGGTTGTAGGAAATAAATGATACTAAGAAACTCAATGTCTACAATTAAAATAGCTTTAGTTTAATTACTTTGTGTCATATCGGAAGTTCACAGGTAGAACATAATACCCGTACATGGGAAACGCTTGATAGTTAATTATTAAAGTAAAGCACACTCACTCAGAAACCGATTAAGCTGATCCTTCAGTTATATTTCATTATTCCCGAATGATCGCCCTTGTGTATTTTAGCAAGCAATTGAAGCAAGTTTTTTTATAACCTTGGAAGTTCTTTTCGACTTCACCTCGTAAGAACTGCAGAAGGGGTAGGTTTGTCGGACTCGTATCGACTAAAATCACACTGCGCTCAAATGCCTTATGTCAGAAAGCATGGGTGTGTTCTGGAGGGGGCTAATGCTTCATGCATTAGCCTACAGTAGTAACTAAACGAGAACCTAAGAAATGTTCGTTCAAAACGTTATTCCCGGTTATTTCACTAGTCCTCGTTTAGTTTTGTTTCGTTTATATTACACGTCTATCGGTCTTCAATGCCCTCTATTATGAGGCCATTAGCATGGCATCTAAATCATCTTCTACGTCATCAAACCATGTATTTCTGGGGTTGCACCATATTTATATTCCCTATAAACTCGACGACACGCAGAATATTATATCCCCACGTAGACGATTGGTCGGTGGAAAACTTTCGCTTCAATGGGAGGCATTTGCTAGATTGTATCTAACTTAAAATACAATATTTTTTCTTATACATTAACTTTAAATACATTAGTTTATTTTTGACTTACATAAATACATATTGTCACGCCTTTATCCGAGGGGGTAGACAGAGGCATACGCCCGAATTTTTCAAGCCGCCTTAAACCAGTCTTAACGACTGGTTCAAGCCGCCTTAAACCAGTCTTAACGACTGCCATTTTTCTGGCAACCGGGACCAAAGGCTTAACGTGCCTTCCGAAGCACGAAAACGCTCGCAAATGTAATTGCCACAAAGTGGTCACCCATCCAAGGACCAGCTATAGCGAAAGTTGCTTAACACAGTGATCGTTTACAGAACACTGAGTCAGCGGAGCCACGAGCGCTTTACTTTATTTTTTATCAGGCACAATTTAATTTGCAATTTTAATACAAACACATTTGATGATATAATTATTTCGACTCAGACCCGCGCCATCAGGAAAATTAATGTAGGACTTAGTGAATGAACTTTGTAATTAGTCATTAATTTTTTTTCTTAGTTTCTTCTGAGTAAAAAAAGACTTGGATAAACGTTCTTGTGACTTCAATTTCTGTACCTACTCATTCGATTGTCATTAGCGTTTTTGTGAGAAATTTATTTAAATAAGGTTTCCGGGTAACAAAATTCAGGGCTGATTAATAGTACGTAAGTACTAACTAATATATCATTAATAGTTTATCGGCAATCTAAAATGGAATGAGCTGCCAAAGATGTCCAGACAACTACTAGTCCCTCTTTTTTTTGTTTGTTATACTTTTTGTATCGGGGTCTGGTTTTTAATTTATTATATCATTTTAGAGATGACACGACGTGATATACGCATAATTAAAATGTGCCAATTAAGGCCTTCAATGTGATACTTAACAAAATGTATTTTTTTACTTAATAAATTACTATTATTATAACCTATATTATAATCAGCGTACTATAAATTTTATTTTTATTTATTAAACTTTATGCACAAAAATAGTACATTGGCGGACTTAATGCCTAAGGCATTCTCTACCAGTCAACCATAGGGTGGTGCAGATCCATATACGAGGTAGGCGAATTTGTGTTCAGCAATATTTATTAATAAATAAAATATTAAATATTTATTACAAAAATATTACAACTTATAAAATAATTACACATATAAACTGATATAAATACCATTACATAAATAAACATACATACAAATGATATACATTACTATACATACATATAAACATATACATATTAGTGATGCAGTACTACGAACAGCTTTCTTAATCTGTTTATATTTCCCCTTCCGCATAGAGCAATTGCCGCACTCTGGCCTTAAATATATTGCAACTATTTGGCAGTCTGACCTCAACAGGAAGCGCATTCCATAGGAGAACAGACTGGACACAAAAAGAAGACCCCAAGAAACCAGTAGTATGAGAAGGACATAGGAGAAGCTGGTTGTTTGAGGAACGAAAGCTTCTGTCATGGTTCGACGACAAAAATTGGAAAGAGGAAGTTAAGTAAGTAGGAGAAGTAGGAGAATTAAGAATATTATAAAGAGTAGTAAGTAAGCTTAACTTACGGCGATGACGGACATGCAACCACTTAAGTTGGGAACGGAAAGAAGACACATGATCATATTTTCGAAGATTAAAAACGAATCGAATGCAGTTATTAAAATGTCGGTCATATTTGTTGAGAAGATCTGCATTCAGGTCATAGTAACACACATCACCATAGTCAATCTGAGGAAAAATTAAGGTTTAGGCCAGGGTGGCCTTTGTATTCGTAGGCAGGAAATTCTTTAATCGATACAAGGCTCGAAACGTGCCAGTGACTCGCTGACTGACGTTCGTAGCTTGTGCACGCCAGTCGAGGTTCGAGTCAATTATGAGACCAAGGTCTTTAACAGAAGCACTAAATGGTATGATTTTGCCGTTAAATATTGCCGGTGGCAATATGGCAGCATCTATTCTACTTGACACCCATCTACTCCCGACAATGATAGCCTGACACTTGGATGGGTTTACAGGTAAACCGAACCTGTATGACCAATCTCTAAGATACTCCAGATCTGCTTTCACGAGACGAATTGCTGTAGTTAAGTCATCAACGGGAGCATGAGTGTACAGCTGCAAGTTATCAGCGTAAAGATGATACGTACATTGAAGATTATAGGTGACAAGATTAATAAAAATTGAAAACAACAAGGGAGAGAGAATACCGCCTTGAGGAACACCAGAACCAATAACGCACCAGCTCGATAAAGTGTCATCGATCCGGACTGATTGCTGGCGTCCCTGAAGATAGGTAGATAGGAATCCTAATGCTTTCGAAGACATTTAAAGGTATGAGAGTATAGCAAGTAAAATATAATGATTAACAGTATTAAAGGCATTTGAAAAATCTACCAAGACAAGCACTGTGGCCTTAGTTTCCTCCATACTAGCCCTACCAGTAACCTTTAAAAGGGCAGTTGCAGTGCGCTGTGACCTGGTCTAAACCCTGATTGCAGTGCACTTAGTAGGTTGTTTTTATGTATGAAAAGTGCAAGTTGTTTATGCACACATGACTCAAGCACCTTAGATAGAAAAGGAAGTATAGAAATGGGTCGAAAGTGATTGGTTAGTGAAGGGTTAGGTATTTTAGGTACTGGGATAACGTATGCGTTACGCCATCGAGATGGAAATGTTCCAGAAAAAACGAAGAAGTTAATTATGTGAGAGATAGCAGGAAGCAGTTGGTCGATTATAGGAACAATCATACGTCGACTTATCAGATCACAACCAACTGCATTGGACTTAACAGATAGGATCACCTTTTTAATGTCATCAGTTGCAATCATAGAAAATTCGAAAGCGTCTACATTAGGTTTATCAAGGCCAGCTATGTAGCTCAATGTACGAAGACGACTTTGGCTTTAAATAGGAGTTGTAGAGGAGAAATGTCTGTTTAAATCATCCAAACCAATTGTACATTGATAATCCACACGCCGCTGTTTGCCTATACCTAAAGTACCAAGAAACTTCCAAACGCTGGCAGGTGAAGAAGTATTAACATTTTCGAGAATATGTCGGCGTTTAGCATTACGTATCATCTGGTTACAACGATTTCTTGCAGCCTTAAAAAGGTTCCACCTCTCATCCGTACGATTTTTACGAAATTTAGAGAATGTCCGATCCCTACGTCTCATTGCAACGCGTACTTCTTCGGTCATCCATGGAGCTGGTGGTCGTTTTAGCTTCACTCTCTTTATAGGAGCGTGAAGATCATAGAGGTTAAGCACCATGTTATTAAATATGTCAACTTTGTCGTCGATGGTAGATGCTGACTCTAAGTCATCCCACTGCAGCAACGCAGCATCTCTGCGCAACTGATCCACGTTCATACGCCCAAAACTACGTATGTTCAAAATCTTTGGAGGGGATTTAGGAGGATTTAGGGCGTAAGAGAGGGAGAGGAGGTCATGGCGCGACAAAGCAGGTGCAGGTAATTGTCCATGTGAAGAGACAAGGGAAGTAGAGGAAGTGAGTATTAGATCAAGCCAAATATCATCAACCAAAATGTTGTGATGAGTAGCTTGTAAAGGTCACATATATATAGACAAGCAGATTTTACAATATGAAGCAGCTTACGAGCCCGAGATGATTCAGGTTCTAATAAATCAGTATTCAGATCTCCCATGATGATATAGTGTGTATACAATGACCCCAAGGAGTCCAAAACCGTTTCCAGGCCGGAGAAGTAATCAATTGAAGGAGGACAATAAACAACCCCTAGAACCAGCTTGGCTCCCCCAACAATAAACTAAACTCTAGAAATAGGAATTCAGAATCGGCAGAGTATTCAGGGTCCGATGAGGCTAAAATTTTAAATGGGAACAAACTACGTATATAAATAGCTTCTAACAATACCTAATTTATTAAATTCTGATCAGAAGGTTACAAATTATAAGAATAAAGTTCTGGTTTTCTCTGATATCTTCGGGTAAAAAAAAATCAATGTGTCAAATCACTGGTAAATGAAAAATGACTTAGCACATTTCAAAGTTCAAATCTTTACTAAGACAGTAAAGATTTGAACTCCTCATAATTTTCGAAATGTTTACTCGTTACCCGGAAATTTCAGTAGGTCCATGTTCGGAAAATTCTTTCCTGGTTTCCCGCATATCTATGAATAAAAGTTGGCAACACTAATGTTGGTATTGCTTCAAAAACTCGTGATTGATGTTTCTGTTCCTATTTCAAAACAATTACATTTCTCGGACAATGGATTGACCGAAATTTCGTGACTACACGTCTTGATACGAACTGTGATTATATACATTATGTATATTGCTGAGTGCATTCTTCGTGACCGCAATACTCACTGAGATAAAGAGACACGCTCGGCCGAGTAAATATTAATTACACGCTAGTTACAATTACCTTTTGTGACTCATTCTTGACACCGAATACAGTATTGTAAGGTACATGTGTGCACACTGTAACATGTTGCCAGCAAATCTGAGTACTTCTTAGTGTGAAGTGGATGTACCTATTACTGCCGAGTACCGAGATACCCAAAATCTTCATTCCTGATTCCGCTTTGAAGGACTGTGACTTGACTTAAAGCTTATATATGTACTCTGCTTATAGCGTTTTGCTACCTAAACCTTTGTAACTGTTACTAGAACAACTTACAACGAATTACTAACTAACTGTTACTAATTCGTTGTAAGTTGGGGGCCGAGTCTACTATTTTCCAATAGAAAGCCGATCTAGTTCTATTCTAGTGCGATTAGTCCAAAACTAGGTAGTCTACTAAAACTATTATATATTTCATAATCACACATCTCAAGCTGCAGAATAGAGACAAAATAGCTTTTTTTAGCTATCAAAATATTAATATAGACTACCAAAAATGCAAATTTAGAGCTACTTACAGGCGCTACACGTGTTAATAACATTCTCTCGTATTAACTAACTAACTATCTTCACACTGTATCCCTGACGGGGTAGTCAGAGAGGACAGATCGCCAGGCTTCGCGATCCATGCATACTTCTTTCGCTTCTTCGAGATTCATCAATCGCATCGCACGTCTGGGTATCCGAGTACTTTTGACCTTTCTGTTTTTGAGCAATCTGCTCACGTGGTCTTCATATGTAAGTCTCGGCCTACCCTGACTCCTTCTACCATCTACTTTTGAACAATATATATTCTTCGTTAATCGTTCCTCACTCATTCGTTGGACGTGTCCAAACCAACGAAGCACGCCCTTTTCCAGCTTAACGCTGACACTTTCATTCAAACCTGCCATATTGCGCATCACTTAGTTACGTATTCGGTCGGCCAAAGTTACGCCGCACAATTTTCGAAGTGATCGCATCTCTACAGCATTCAATTTACTTTCATGCATCTGCTGACATACCCAGGTTTCACTACCGTAAAGCAAAGTTGGCACTAGCACTGCGTTATGAATCGCCATGCGTGCTTTTATGATGCTTTGTCGCTTTACTAAATGGGACAAAGCACCGTTAACCTTGTTTCCGGCAGCTACACGCCGTTCTACATCCGAATCACATCTTCCATCCGCGCTAAACATACTTCCTAAATATACAATTTCATTCACTTGCTCTAGACGTTCCTGGTTTACCATAATCTCGCATTTAGTTATTACGTCACCTCTTTCAATTACTAGAACCTTAGTTTTACTTGCATTCAAGCGAAGACACATACTTTCACACTCCTCTTTCATATTAGTGACTAATGCCTGAAGTTCGGCTTCTGATGAGGCCATGAGCACCGCATCATCAGCGTACAGCAGACAGTTTACTGTAAAGTCACCCAAATTCACACCCATATTAAAATCTTTCAACTTCTGCAGGCAACTGTCCAGATACACTTTGAACAGCCAGGCGGACATGACACATCCCTGTTTGACGCCTGAACAGACATCAAAAAGAGGTGACACATCCCCCCCTACTCGCACGCAAGCCTTACAGTCCCTATCAAGCGACTGTATTGCCCGCAGTAGCAAGCTGTCCACACCATATCCGGGCAGCAAGTCCCACAGCGTTTCTCTTACAACGTTATCAAATGCTTTCTCTAGATCCACAAAAGCGCAGAAAACCTTCTGGCTAACAGCCAGAAACCTTTCCGCGATCATGCGGAGAGAAAACACTTAATCCATGCAACCTCTTCCACGTCGGAATCCGCATTGAGCCTCCCATAAATACCTTTCAGACTTTTCTTGCATTCGTGCCGTTATAACCTTTGCATACACCTTACTAGCTTAGCTGACCAAGCTGATCGCCCTGTAGCTGGAGCAGTTTAGGCGCGAGCCTTTCCCTTTGTAAATAGGTACTACAACTATTAACGTATTAGTAGTAGTTACTAATAGTAGAATACAAAACTGATATTTTTTTCTGTATGCTCTCTATTGAGCAACGATTTCTATTCTCTTCTGACGCGATTGAATTAGTAGACTTGGCCCCCAGTTAGTTTTACAATTGACTTGAAACCCGAATATTATGTTGGTTCCTTGCATAGCGACTGTAAAGCGTTAGTGAGCAGCAATGTAAAGCATGCGGGTCCCATTTACACCCCTGTGTGCTATCCTGTGATACAAATTGATATTTCGCGAATTGTAAATTGTATACAGCCTGCGCCTGTCCATTTCAAAACGACAATGGGCTCACCACCTGTTACGTGGGAAAAAAATGCATACGGTGAAATGTGGGCGTTTAATATGCCTCTGCCTACGCCTTCGTGGATAAAGGCGTGACAATATGTATGTATGTATGTAAATTGTATGTTGAACTAAGCCGCATGTAAACAGTTTGCAATACAATTTCCGACTATTAGGAAGATTATAATAGGTCTTTACCTGTGAATTTGGAGTTCAATTGCGGCCAACGGCCTCTATTAAAGACTCGTGATCACAAACTTTTTGCAAGGGGCTGACTGCTAACTAAGCTGACTGGTATTTACTAAATAATTATGGCTTTACTATTTTAAGTAATTTTTGAAAGGCCTTATCTATCACATATTTTTTATTGATTGGAATTCTTTTTTTTATTTTTTATGTGTTACTTATTTCTGCGCATTAGGAAAAAATGATGAGAGTAAATTTATACGATGCGCGCGCAGACCGTCACGCAAAACCGGCACCATGAAGTTAGCTGATAAGTGTTTCCATGACAACGTATAACTACATTCAAAGTATTTTTTATTCTTTTGATGTTTTTTTTACCAATTTATCATTCTAGTTAAAACACAGAGCTGTGCTATATGTGATGAAATCTGATTAGACTAAAGCAGTATAACTTCTAACGCGTGTAGACAAGTACACGCAGACTTTTTTTTGGTTATATGTTAGAGCACCTGCCACCTAACTTAACATCAAAAACGGTACGTTAGTCCGCAACTTCGTCTCTTTCAAAAATCGACTATCGAGATCAAAAGTAGTCTTTGATACCCGTGTGCTGGGTGAAATTTATCTCTCTAGGGACTAAATCATATCACATCCGTCTCATAATCAGTACAGGAAGCGGTTTGGTCGCGATGGTGTACTCAAATGAATATTTGTTGACCTTTACTTCAGTTTAAATGTATGTCAGTATTACATACCACCTTTATCAGAACAATTAAATTGTAAATCAATAACGACAATATGTCTCCACCCACGTGACGTCATCGTCAGCCCTGTCTGAATAAAATATTGAAAATATTGACTGCCTAAGTTTGATCGTGGCCTTACTTTACTCTTTTACATTTATCGATCGTGTAATATTTTGTATGTAAATATATTCTTATTTTGGTAGCACTATAATTGTTTCTCCTTCAAACTTGCTCGTGGATGCCAACACGTATGTGTAAAAGTGCAGTACGAATAGATCTTGCAAACCCGTAACACTTATCAACATCTTCAGACAGAGCTCAAGCCGATCTTATCCAGGCACCTCAGCAGTCTATCTAAAACATATCATTTCCTGGTTAAAATACTTCAATTGTAGCTAGATGGTATATATACGACTGCGAACCATGAACTTGTTTTCTTTAAAAAATATTGAAATACATTTACATAGAGAATATGATAATGGTTCGTTAAGTCAAATTAAAGACCTTTTGAGCATCTGGAAAATTTTAACTGCAGCTCGCCATAAACTGTGGGCTCATGGCCTCACCACCTTTTACCTGGTACAAAAATGTATAGGTACGGTGATATGTGGGCGTAAAGTATGCCTCTGCCTACACTTTCGGGGATAAAGGCGTGACAATATGAATGTATGTACAAGGAGAATATTCCAAATGAGGTCTTAAGCTGTTAAAGATGTCGAAAAACATACAAAAAGACAGTCAAATTAAGAAACTTTCCCTTTTCAAATGAATAGAAAATACACGGAAAAGTCAAAAGTACTCTGATACCAAGACGTGCGTGTATGAAGCGATTGATGAATCTACAAGAAGGGAAAAAAGTATGTATGGATCGCGAAGCTTGGCGATCTGTCCTCTCTGACTACCCCGTCAGGGATACAGCGTGAAGATAGATAGATTCACAGACGATAGCGGAAGTACAAATTGTTGTACCCAAATAACAGCAGGTTCAACATGTAATTTTAAGTCTTCGGTTTCAAATTACCTACTTCCAAGTTGCACGAGTAATGGCTATGGCGGTAGAGTGATAAACTGGAACTGATATCAATCTAATTGTTGCTTCGTGTGCTCCATTGAAGAAAAGTTTTAATTCTTCCAGGTTTTATTGTTCAGGAACAATACCTTTCTCGTCGTGACCGTAGGTAGGTACTCTATGTATTATGGTTTTCGGGTCTTCTTCGCGTAATATCATGGCCTTTGGTCACCTCTCGACGTTTCGGCTTTATTGCAATTGTAGTCACGAGTTGGCACGGTACTCTATGCATCTTTAATGATAACACTTGTACTATTCCACATTATTTTTTATTAAACTGACTGGTTTCGCCTTATATCAAAGGTTGACACATATTTTTAATAGCGTGACAATGTGTATGTATGTGTAATCAATTTTTTATTTAGATTAATCAATGATTCATTTATAGTTTTATCTTTCCGCCTTAGGTCAGTAAACTGTACATATAGGTACATAGAAGATTATCAAAATAAATATTTTACGAACAAGCACAGAACGGATATAAAACTTTATTTGGATAATTAATACAGTCATATCCATTTCATAGCGCGGTTGTTGCACGAGTGTTGCACGAACGTTGCTCCATATTTTCGTTGCGGTTACAGAGATATGAGTAATCTAATTAATTATGTTTATGGAGGATAGTGGACTTAGCAACGTTGTAATTAAGATATGTACACTACTGAGGAAATCGAAAGTAATCTTTTTAGTACTCATTTTGCTTTTTAATTTTTCTATTGTGGTAAAAGCATACAGTTCAACTAATCGAAAGTAATCACCGTAGCGTAGGTGACGGTGCGGTACCAACCTAGCAAAAAACCTTCAAAACCCATTTGAAGAACCCTTACTGTAAAGTTAGACCTAAGGAAAATGGACGCAGAGAGTTTATTACACAATCTGAGCGATCGCTAAAGGAAGCCGCTATCGAACATTACCCTATAGAACTTAATGGGCAAATATCATGTAAATTAAACTAATGTAATTTCTGACGGTTAGAAAAGAGTGGCCATATTTTATTGTCAGGTTCTTCATCAGGCTCTACCTATTGCGTTGCGAATATGGCAGTAAATATAAATGTAGAAGCAGTAATCTTGACTTTCATAAGTGTTGTAACCTACATGAATAAAGATTTTTCATTTTCATTAACCGTCTTAATGCTTTTAAAACGTGCTCTTTGTTATAAAAAAAAAGGAAAGGCAAAATCTGGCGGTTGGTACTCTCCGCTCCGTCAAGTATTGTTACTTCTATTTTCAAATTAATTGTATGTGTTACCACCTCCGTAGGTGGATTCGCTACAAACGCTCAAATGTCAGGGTGACAAAAATATGCTTCCCAGATTGTCCGCGGGGCGAAGACGTGACTCAATGAATATTTAAGTCTTTTACTTGGTAGGTACTGTAATACTGTGTTACTATGTAGTAATTCTGTTGGATAATTAAAAAAACTCGTTTTTATTCCCCACAAAAAATAGAGAAACAAAACCAAAAAAAAAAACACGTCTTAAAATACTAGGGACTGTGTGGAATTTGGCCTCCTCTCAGCGTAATGCTGTCTCAACTGAAAACCCAGCTTGACAGCGCTGATTTTCAGAAGAAGCCAACGACGGCGTGCATGAGATTACGCCACAACCCCTTCGCCCCTGACTAAATTGATCTAACGATATATCTAACGAATATTTTTAATATATTGTGGGGCAACGCGTGGAGATGAACAAACAAGCTAATATTATTAAAAAAAGTAGTCGTCCATTCGTTGAATCGAAATTCGATCCTAATTCATTTTTGAATTTTTAGTTTGAGCTAATGTACCCATTTAAAATTCAAAAAAATAGTTACACACTTCTTCTCCAAGTAAACTATAAGCCTGTCAAATTTAAAGGTCATCCGTTTGGGCAATTTTCTTAAAAAAGGGGTACATAGTTTGCGCTTCACGTATTATTATAATTTATCAGTCACGTTCACGCTTTTATCCCCGAAGGGACGGCAGAAGCATAGGTACTATACCCTCACACTACTATTAATATATAGATATCGTATACAAAATTCACTGTAATTTTACGGCCTATAGTAATCCTTGTGCTTATCTTGTTATAGCCAATATAGGTACCATTTAAGGAGTAACTTAACAATTGCAATGTAATAGCTCTATACGTACTAACATCTTAAGATCAGAGTTTGTGGTCACATAACCGGTGATATAACGTTGCTTATGGTGTCAATAACAGCTGGGTATTGAGGCCACGTAGGTAATGGTTTAACCGACTTCATGAAGAATCAATTACCTGCCACATAATTGATTTTGCACACTATTTAGATAGACTTCTTTTTTTTACCTGTGTCTGTCTATTTCAACACGGCAATGGCTTTACTAGGTACCTATTAGGCCTACCTAGGTCCTAACAGAAATGCACACGGTGAAATGTGGCCGTATAATATGCCTCTGCCACCCTCCAAGGATAAGACGTGCTTGATAAAGTACTTCTTCTTTTTATTATGCAGCTAGCGGACGCCTTGCAGTTTCATCCGCTTGGTGGTATACCTGTGGGATTATGGGAACAAAGTGTAGCCTAAATTACTCCATATAACATTAGCTATCTCCCAGTAAAAGTACCGTTAAAATCGGTCCAGACGTTTCAGAGATTAACCGGAACATACAGACAGATAGGTAGACAGACAAATAGAGAAAATGTTTGAAATTGATTTTTTGCGTAGGTATACTGTTTATTTGGAATTACAAGCAAACATTTCGTTTTTATGTATTTCTATAGAATATAGAAGGGGTAGTTCAAGCCGTGCATTTGTGGGTGGCAGAAGGCAGTTAATTATATGTTTAAAAAAAGTCCCTAACTATACTGAGAATAGTGAATAAGTAGATATTAAAGTTGGTTTAGACAAAATTGACCTTTAACTCCGCAGAAATAAGAGCCATATTTCAAATTCCAAAAACAAGATTGGCCTTAAGAGCTTGGTACTTCACCCTGCTTTAACTACATATTCGTGGCGGTCCGGAAACAGCTTATTGAGGGGTGAGTGTATATTCGCAAAATACCTGGGGCCAAAGTATTACAATCGCGTCAAAAAAGAATCGTAATCGTCGCTCAATAGAAAGCCACCGGTACAATTTTGTTCGTAGTCTACTATCACAATCGTACTCCAATAGACTTCTATCGGTCGACCGATAGAAATCTACTAACACGTACCGCGCCAGTGGCCGCTAGTTAGTTGCATTTGTGATAGTCTACTAACATTTTAACTAAAAAAGAACTAACTAACTATCTTCACGCTGTATCCCTAACGGGGTAGTCAGAGAGGACAGATCGTCAGGCTTCGCGATCCATGCATACTTCTTTCGCTTCTTCGAGATTCATCAATCGCTTCATACACGCACGTCTGGGTATCCGAGTACTTTTGACCTTTCCGTTTTTCTTTTTTTTTTTTTTTTACTAACATTTTTACATCTAAAAACAACGATTCTGGTTCTACTCATATTCTACGGCTTGTCATAGTAGACTCGGCCGCCTGTTAGCTGTCCCCATAAGCAGCGCATTATATTGATCTCAAATTGAATCTTTAGTTTCGTGAATGAAACGCGGACTCGTAAATATAATGTCAACAGTAAACCAAAAGAAGTGATCAAAAAACTCGGATACCTACCCAGATTTTCATATTACATGAGTATGAATCTGCTAGAAGAAAAAACAGCATGCATGGATCGGCGAAGTCTGGTGAAATATCCTTTCTGACTATCCGTCAGGGATATGTTCATTAAATTCAACAAGCTCACTTATTAGGGTGTGTTCTCTTGTCCCGCGTAATATGTGGTGAGCACTGAGCACATCGATCGCCCTGTTGAAATAGACAGACGCAGGTTGTGGCTCCCTACTGTTGAGATTTTTAAAGTCGTTTATAAGGCCTTCAACTTGGCTTAACAACTGCCATGTTAATGGCAACCGTGACCAACGACTTAACGTGCCTTTCGACGCACGGAACGTTCGTAAATGTAAATGCTACAAAGCGGTCACCCATCCGTAACCAGTCATAGTGAAAGTTGCTTAACGCAGTGATCGTTTACGGAACACTGAGGCAGCGGTGCCACGAGCGTAAAGGCACAAAGGTCACGAGTCCAAGTCGTCTTTTTTTACTTTAGTTAAAAATTTATAATAATTTAGTACTAAGTTTAAAAAGTATCGGCGTCACTGCCGCCGCCAGATATTGGTGTTCTATTTTCAAATATTACTATTTGATGGTAGTTTATACTTTTGAGTGTTGCAACACTACTCAGAGCTGAGCTGTCAACGCGGAAAAGACATGTTTGTGTTACACTTATCGCCGCACACCTACTTAGTTAATACGGGCCAGTTAAATTTGATAATTATATAGGCACACGCACAACACTATCTAAATATAACATGTACTTTTATAGACACAGTTTATTTAACAATCGTTTTTCGTTTTTAAAAATACTTGTCATAAAAAAAAAACCGAAACATTGCTAGTACACTCTAAGCAGCCATTAGTAAAAAAAAATAAAGTACACTATAGCTGTCAGCCGCTGTCAGTTCTACAATATGACGTAACACAATTCCAAATTGAAATTCAAATTTTCGATGTTGTGTTATTACAATTCAGCTTGCACATGATGTGCTGGCTCGAACTGTGGAGACAGATACAGATATACTATTGTAGTGTTTGTGTGGAGACTTCAGTAAAACCTAAAATTGTAACATCCGGTTCGGGGTTTGACCATATTCTTTCAACTAAATCAATTTACTAGGACCCTAGAGACGTATCTTGACTCCTTTTTAGACTTCTAAACCCTAAAGCTTAGAAAAGTCTTATAAACCGCTTGTCCATCTGTGCCCATCTATTACTCAGGAACCATAGGAGATAAAGACAAAGGTTTGCGGCATTCGATTCAGGACACCATGAATATGTGCATAGGCGATTTTGACGTTTCTACCACTTACGTTTTTGAAACTGGATTTGGATTTGGTTTAGAAGTAGTTTTTTTCGATTCCTTCGCTACGATAATGAGTGGCACGTTACTTTTTTAATAGATTTTTATGATTCTTATTATAGGTACATTCATATCTTTGCAGACCTTTAGACGAAACTGTACGCATACGATTGGCAAAAATCGTAGATGCAGTCAAATATTGTTATAATTTCACGTACTTATTTGTTACCTATAAATCTTGTTTTGTATAAAGCTATTGTTAATGTGTAGCTATTGTAATGTGTTTGGTTCACATTTAATAATTGCAAATGAATTCGACCGCTTTCGCACTGAATCAGAAATGAAGTCACGCTGACTGTTTTGGGTGTGTAAATGGCTGTTGTAAACAACAGATAGAGGTATACAAGAAATCAATTTCTTATCTGTTTCTTAAACACACTGGTCCAAAACGTAAAAACCAAATGTTTCTCAGAATTTTTGAGAATTGTAGGCACATTCTTGACAATGCCCCGTTTGACATTGACAATATACCGTCAAATTCGTATTAATTAAGGATATAATAACTAATTGAATCAGGCGTTACTGGCGTAAAGCCATTTCAAAAAACTATAATTATTGTGTTTTAAATGTTATTTTTTAATATGGTTTTAGAAGCAACTTAAAACATTTTTCTAACACTATGGGCTCACCTCCTGTTACTTAAGACAAAAATGTATACGGTGAAAAGTGGGCGTATACTTGCCTCTACCTACCCCTTTTGGGAAAAAGGTATATGTATATAAGTAGAAATAGTCACGCATCGAAATACCGTATGTTATGTTATGTGTGAGTGTATCGAGCCTACTACAAGCATTTTTTTTTTAGTTTAGATACATAATAAGTTTTCCCTTTTAGAAACCCTTCCCCATCACCGTCGGGGTACACCAGGGTTCGGTCCTTAGTCCGCTTCTGTTCAGTGTAATATTAGACGAATTGTCGGACAGCATCAGGAACTCGCATGAGCAGCCTCCATGGTTGCTCATGTATGCTGACGATATTGCGCTGGCAGACGCGGACAGGGGCAGATTGGTGCGACGTGTAAAGGCGTGGAAGGAGACGCTTGAGTACGGCGGTCTGAAACTAAATGTGGCGAAGACCGAGTACTTGGCACTAAACTCGACAGATCCCACATCCGTCCGCATAGGCGGTGATTTGGTCAAGCGCACGGACCAGGTTAAATACCTGGTATCTGTTTTTCACACGTCCAGTGACATCGATTGCGATGTCAAGTCACGCATTGCTGCCGCGTGGGCCAAATGGCGGGAGATGACCGGTGTCATTTGTGACCCTAAAATGCCGATCCGGTTGAAGGGACAGGTCTACAAAACCATTATTAGACCTGTCCTTTTACATGGCAGTGAGACGTGGCCGATATTGGAGCGACACAAGCAGGAGCTGCGTGTCACGGAAATGAAGATGCTGCGGTGGATGTGTGGAGTCACGCGGATGGACCGCGTGAGGAACTCTCGCATCCGCGGCAGCCTTCACGTCCGTGACATTGCAGACAAGTTGCAAGAGTGTCGCCTTCGTTGGTATGGTCACGTCTTGCAGCAACCGCCGGGCTACGTAGGTAACAAATGTCTGGCCATGTCAGCCCCGCCGGGTCCCGGTAAGAGGGGAAGACCCAAGAAGTGCTGGCTTGACGTCGTAAGGGATGACATGCGTGCCAATGGTCTCACTACAGGGGATGCCGACGACCGTGCGAAGTGGAGGAGAAAATGTAGGAAAGTGGACCCCGGGCGTCGCGAGACGCAACTGGGACATACGCTCGGATGATGATGATGAATAAGTTTTAGTTTTAATTATTGTAGGTATTGATAAATTGATGTTTATGTTGTGTTGATAGTACATTGACCTTACTATTGACTCTACCTCCATTATTATAAAATCGTAAAGATAAAAGTCTGTGCTTATGATAAAAATTTTCTGTAAAACCCACTTAGTATACATATAAAACACGAATACGCCATTTTTAGAATTATTATCTGTTTTTGTGCTTTTTGCCTCGTTAAGACTTCGGGGTCTGAGCCAATCTCATCGACAATGATGAGAGGCCCTTACGTATGTGAGGTTATGCAGCAGTCGATGCCAACACTGTCAACAATTAAAGGAACAGAAATCGTAGCAGTAAAAGTGTACCCCAAACTTCAAACTCAGGTTTGGTTTGCAACTGGAAAGACGATAAAGAATTCCAATGCTACTTCCATCGGGTACCAATATGAGAGGAAAATCTTACTGGACGTGATTATCGATACATAATGGCCTTGTGACACTACTAAAGACGACCACACTTTGAAGCTAGATCACCGGACGGAATCAGAACTGACGCTTGCCATAAAGTTTATTGTGACGTAATAAAGAAGATTTGGTTATCGGCTTGAGCTATTTTGATGAACCGCGAGAGAGATGAAATGAGAGAAATCATTCCTTGCTCTGTGATGCTCGTTCAAAGAGTAATGTTGGTCACTTCTCGCTTGCGCCCTAATAGAGCCGAAAGTAATAAATACCGCGTATAGGCTATAGCTATAGGCGAAAATCGCATACTCGGCCTTTCAGTTGCATGCCATTTGTCTGTAGTTATTAGTTAATCGTATGAGTAAATGGTTACGCCCCCTGACACACTTGGTTGTATGAAATATATACAGTAAGGCGTCTCTAGTATATAGCGCGCGAGTAACATAGATTATTTTGCTCTGTACCAAGCATATACAGTGTGACAGGAAATGAGTGGCGGAGCCGTTAAAGGGTGATGGAATGGGACATTTTTAGCCGACCTACCGTCCTAAAGTTAATATTTTCCAAGATTTTCATAAATATGTCAGCAGTCAGTCGAAGATTTGCGTGGGAACGTTTCGGCATATTCACGACGAGCTTCTTCTTTTTTGATTTGATTATTGAAACATTGAGTTAGTATACTTTTTATAACAGTTTAAAAGATATTTTAAATAGCCCTTATTTAGAATATCTTTGCTGCAAAATAATGAAAAACAATTTTTGAGAATTATAGCCATTTTAAGATTTGAAGTAAGAATTTTGTGTGTAGAAGTAGAAGTTATTACTAAATAAACGGTTTTACTCACGTAAATGTCGGGATAGCCCGA
This sequence comes from Thumatha senex, assembly GCA_948477245.1. Classification (NCBI taxonomy): domain Eukaryota; kingdom Metazoa; phylum Arthropoda; class Insecta; order Lepidoptera; family Erebidae; genus Thumatha; species Thumatha senex. The sequence continues at coordinate 27,665,232 of OX419728.1, forward strand.
CTAGTTTCGGACCTAACGGAGGTCCTCTCCACTACTATATCTATACTAATATTATAAAACTGAAGAGTTTGTTTCCTTGCTTCGGAAGTCACGTTAAGCCGTTTCTCCCGGTTGCCAGTAACATATTATGGCAGTCGTTAAGTCAAGTTGAAGGCCTTATGGGCGGCTTGAAAAAATTCAACAGCAGGTCGCCACAGCCTGCGTCTGTCTATTTCAACACGGCAATGGGCTAACCACGTATTACCTGGGGCAGGGATACACATGGTGAAAAGTGGGCATATAATATGCCTCTACCACCATTAAGGCGTGATAGATAAATAAATAATAATAAGAGTTTGTTCGTTTGCTTGTAAGTTTGGTTCGACGCGCTAATCTCTCGAATTGTTTACTTTGTTACTGTTTGACGTTTTACTCGGTATCGATAAGGAGAGGGTAGGATTAAGTGGAAGATCTATTGAGAACATTCACTGTGGGAAATAAGGTAATACCTAATTAAACAATTATGCATGTCACGTCTTCCCTTTCCTGCTGTAATGTCATTATTCCAACTTCCAACCACCCATTTATCAATATTAATGACATTACGTGTATGCAATGTGATTATTATTGATAGTGCCTGACCTGCTGATTATCTATAATTAATTCCACTTGCAGCATTCCTAAAACTAGTCTCGTTGGTGATTGTAAGGTTAGTTTTCTTTCTACCCACAGTATACTCATGTGCCAGTGGGCGAACATAGCAAAATATTTGGGCTCGTTCAGCCCACGACTGTTCTACTTCCGTCTTATGCATTAATCAAATATCTGGTAGATTACTAGGCCCCGTTTAATGCTGTATTGGGTCCATACTAGGTAGTAAGAGATGCGTCAGGAAGCCGGTCCACAAAGTATCTTAACTTTTACCTAATATAGAATTATATTATGTTATCTGTGCTAATATTGAGTGTGTAAGCTTTATAGATCGGTAGCTTCACTCACATTTGTAAGTAAAATGAAGTGTAGTGGACGGCGGGACAGATCCATAAGCCCGTTCGTAGTCTCAACATTACTTTTATAAACATAGATCGGTTCCGTTCATATCGTCCTTCTCCCTCTTTGGCAGAAACCTTGGCAGGTACCTACGTACACGATGGATTTTCACTAATTGAAATTTGTTTTTTTTTGTGATATTGCTGTCTTTGTAATAATTGTTTATAACGTATTGAATAACAAAGAATGAGGATTAAAAAAAAACATTTTCTTCTAAAGTTACCTACTGACAGCAAGATGAACATGAAAACAATGAACAAGAATCATCCACTCGACATTGCACAGTTTTAGTATGAAATCTTTACAGACATTTACCACCGGTCATATCTAAACTAAATGTAGATTTAGATCAAGGAAAATGTTTCCTTTAACCAACCGCAGTTCCATTTTTGATGATAAGGTTCCTTTGCGCGTAGGTTTAGGCACTTCAATCACGGAGTTCTAAGAATACCTTAGTTTCCTACGTACGGCTTTGTACGGCCTATTGTGCTTTGTACTACCACACCACAATGGGTGTAGAAATGTCTACTCGGTAATAACACATAGATATAACTTCACATAATACGTATTGTGAGCGTTTGTGCAGTAATTTGTCGCTTTAGTCATTTTGAATGAGTCAGCTGATTTTCGTAATGACATAAACTGTTATTCTTTAAACGGGAAATGAAGTAAATTGATACGCTATTTCCCACGAGTTCGTTTACTTGAAACCTTGAATACTGAACTTTTTGTTTATAAAACATAGTAACTATTGTATAACTGTGTCCATAATTATTTTGTAGACAACCATGATGACTGACCTACAACGTTGCACTTGTTCTGTAATTATATATCCCATCACAAGTCAACGATTAAACCTATTAAGGACACCTTAGTATCAATTACTGCAACAACTGCAATCGCAGCTGTCTAAAGGAACTGATTTGTGAGGTGCGTTAAAATCATATCAGAACAGTTACGTATGGTTAGTTAGATTGCTAACACAAGTTATTTCGTGGTACACATACCGTGGTGGAAAATATATTCTGCATATTTTTAGCAATTTCTCTACTCGTCTACGATGCAATTGTTATATGGCAACGTGATTTTAATCATAATAGAGATGACAGATTTAGATTAAATGCTATTCAAAAACATTTATTTAAAATTATGTAATATTTAGCTACGGAATAAAATAATGCATTTTAAAAGAAGAACTTTAAAATTTTATACTTTAAATTGTACAATGGTCACTCATATCAGTACATTTTGGAAATTTTACATCAATTTTACATGTATCATGAGCAAATTTACAGGTATAGGCACTTAGTCCATAACAAAGTTTCACGACGTGATAAATCTTATGCATCGCAGTACATATATTCATACCATCTTACACAAGAAATAAACTGCTATTGAATCCAAGCTTGAGTACTTAACAAATAACCCTTTACCTGGTCGTTAAGACCATGCAACGTTAAAACAAGCGTTTGATAGTGCACTTAGCTCTTGGTGCTTGAAGTAAAGTCATGGCGTGTGCGCTGTGTCCACACGTACGCTCGCGTGCAGTCCATTGTGTAACAAACACTGTATTAGGCTGTGCACAAGATATAAATGTGTAGTACAATGTGGATTACAACAAATTACATTTCATAGAGAAGCTAGGTTAAAATATTCGCATGTCGCTTAAGGCTTTGTATAATATTACGATTGCAGGGTATCATGTGCACTTTATTACGTAAAAGTACCGGTAGTAAGTCTACAATTTGTCAAAAAGCTGATAGCCATCTCACAACGGTAAAACTAACGATAGTTAGAACACGTGTGAAAAAAAGCATAGATATCCGAAATTGCTTTTCCAAAATCATTGGGAAAAGGTTTACCACTACCAAAATCTAAAGTATTTAAAAAACACAACAGCTACAATGTGATGTAAAAATATGTCATATTTTAAGGAGACAAAGCCGTTGTCTTTTGTTTTGGGTTAATTGCGTACGTCATAAGCGACCTAAATATAGAAAGAGGAAGCGCCTGCCACAAAGAGGAAATATAAAGTAAATCCTAATTGTACCTAATTTTTATCTTCACCGAAAGTACTGGGTACTTCCATAAACCCGTGATTCATGTTCTGAAGCAAAAATAATTTAATGACTTAGTATTTTTTTCTCATTTTGTTTGCACTTTGCGTGAGTGACATCGCTCATCAGTTACTAAAGTTTTTTTTAAATTGATTCCCTCTTATCTTAGCGTTCCGTACCGCAAAAGGTAAATGCAACCCTTATAGGATCGGATTAAAACAAGAACGGCATTTTGCGCAAAAATACTTACGTGTTGTCGATGTCGATCGACAATTGTTTGGGCTTCATCCGGAAGCCTTTATCAGGATCAGGAGTACGGGGCGCTCGCCGTCGCGTCCCACCTCGCAATGTCATCGTCACGCCTTATAGGAAAACTATATTATCCGTCTGTCTGTAAATACCCTTTATCTCGTTAACGCGTGAAGGTATAAAGTTTAAATAAATCCTGTATTTCTACTCACAAGTCTACGGTGCTACGTTGCTGTGAAAAAATAAACCTGCTGAGTTAATGTAAAATAAGTTATGGCCGTAAAGAAAAAAATACGGAACCCTCGTGGCGAGTCCGACTCGCACTTTAGTGTTTTTTTTTTTTCATTTAAATGTAGGTTAGATATAAAACACATGGACGTAATGAACCTAATTTGTTTAATAAATTGATGAACTTGAGTAGTATGTGGATAAACTTTCCTTCCTCATCACTTTGGTTCTACTTGGGAGCTAGCTATGGTTTGTATTTATTGTTTAACTAGCCCTTTCTTATTTGACAGCCTCTGTGGCGCGATGGGAGTGGGGTCGTGGGTTCGATTCCCACCCAGGATAAAACTTTGTGTGATGAGCACGATGGTTTATTCTGTGTCTGGGTGTTATTTATCTATAATATGTTTGTATTTAGAAATATATAAGTATGTTTATCAGTTTTCTGGTTACCAAAGTACAAGCTCTGCTTAGTGTGAAATCAGATGGCGTTGTGTTAGTTGTCCCAACAATATTTTATCATTTATATTTTTTTTAACGTACGGAATCTAATACTAATATAAAATACTACCCAATTTAACTTGGACCTTGACCGTTAAATAGTTCCGAAACCTTGCGTAGTATGCTGTACTAATGAGATTAACCTACATTAATTCTTTATAAATATAATTATGTGAATTTAGTTGTTTTCCGGTGATCGTAGGCCTTTTGTATCCGTACTTATAGCTTTACTAGGTGACATCCACGGCTTTAGCCGTGACATACTCCACGTAATTCTACAATAATGTTTAAAAATTTGCCCGATTTGTCGTCATTTATGATTACTGTTATAGCCCGCCTATAGTATAAAACAGTAATATATATATATATTACTGTTATATCCTCGATAAATCGACAATCCTACACAAAAATATTTTTTCAAATCCGACCTGTAGAACCTGAGAATAGCACGTTCAACTAAACAAACAAACAAACTCTTCAGCTTTATATATTAGCATATATAGATTTATCGTATTAAAATCTAACTTGTTTTTCAATAATGGCGACTAACAGGTGGAATTGGAAGAACAACCAAAGGAAAATAGTTTTATCTCGACGTGGATCAGCTGGATGTTGCAGAATCTTTGCTAACCTTGAAGGCTATGTGCCGTTAGACCTTTGTAAAATCTTGATTTTATCGACGAAAACCCTGAGCAGCCTTGGCAGTACGCGCCTTTTTATGTTGATTTATTTAGGAGTATTTTATAATCATAACACGTTTAATATAGTCAAGAACTAAACTTGACCTATGAAAAGTCCAAGTTTGGTGATAAATCTAACATTGTGTTAACACGCTTTTATTTTATCTATGACCTTTGACTGCCTCGGTGGCGAAGTTCGATTCCCAGGTCGGAACAAATATTTGTGTTATCTGCAAATGTTTGTTTCGGAGTTTGGGTGTTTGTTATGTATAATATGTATGTATTTAGTAATAAATAAGTATGTATATCAGTTGTCTAGATCCCATAGTGCAAGCTTTTATAGCTTTGTTTGGACTAGATGACGCTTTGTAAAAAGTGTCCCACTCGCTTTGCTTTGTATCTGCTGAAGTGGTATTATGTGTAATGTGTGTAAATGTAATGTATATAGGGCAATCATGTGTAATGTATAGTTACTGGAGACTGTCTGTGGTATGTTCTTAATTAAAAGTCAGCTTGTAAGTTGTATCAGAGAGAAACCGACTTACGTGTTAAAGATACTTAGTGTTACCAAGCATGCGTGTAATCACTTTGTACCTGGAAAACGCCAAGTATAAGATAAAGAAATAATTTATTAATACATAACAAAACACAATATAAAACAAACAAACAAGCAAAATAGTCTTTATTCGTTTAGAATAGATCACATAATCATTATGAATTTCTATTTTACTGCCAGATTAGGTAGAGCAAAGCAATAGGTAAAGCCTGTGCGTAATCGAAATCTCACGGCATCTGTTTTCCAATCGTCAAAATGTATTTACAAATTATTGCAATAAATTACAGATATCCATGTTTTATATACTACTCGGGAGTTCCCGCGAATCAAAATTCTACTTACTTTCACCGACATTTGTTTCGCGTGAAGTCCCGAGTAGTGTAATAAAACATGAGGTATACACCGCGAAAGTTTATCATAAGCGAATATGATAAATCAATAAAAAAGCACAGTAGTAATAATTATGACGTGAATGAAGCGATTGATGAATCTCGAAGAAGCGAAAGAAGTATGCATGGATCGCGAAGCCTGGCGATCTGTCCTCTCTGACTACCCCGTCAGGGATACAGCGTGAAGATAATTAAGTTTAAGTAATAATTATGAGTAAAATTATCTTAACAATAAATAGCGAAGTTTCATGATTCTGTAGCATTGGAGCAATCTTTTTTCTTTTCAATTCTTTTTTGGATTCAATTTTTTTTTTTGTGGTTGATTTTGATTCTTCGACACCTAGTCGGGGCATTATTGTCAGTCTTGTAATAATCCCCACCACCTCTATATTTTTTGTACTTGGTTCTATAAATATGTTAAATTTTAATAAGTTAAATATCTAATTATTATGAATAAAAATAAATTAAAATAATAAATATAAATATCCATCACGCCTTATCCCCGAAGGGGTGGCAGAGGCATATTATATGCCCACTTTTCACCGTATGGATTCCTGTCCCACGTAATAGATGGTGAGCCCATTGCCGTGTTGAAATAGACAGACGCAGGTTGTGGCTACCTGCTGTTGAAATTTTTACAACCAGGCTTAACGACTGCCATTTTACTGGCAACCGGGACCAACGGCTTAACGTGCCTTCCGAAGCACGGAAACGCTCGCAAATGTAAATGCCACAAAGTGGTCACCCATCCGAGGACCAGCCATAGTGAAAGTTGCGTAACTCAGTGATCGTTTACAGAACACTGAGAACGCGGAGCCACGAGCGCTTCTTCAAAAGTGGTTCAGGTGTGGCAGTCAATTGGCTTTGGTAGGTGTTCGAGTAAAGAAAACAACAATTAACAATATGTACTTACAACGAAACATTTGCATTTCTGCGCGTGCGACCACACCGTTCATATTTACGTTTATCTACGCTAACGATGTCAGTAAGGCCAATAAATGTTACGTGAGTACGTGACTGGTGTATCAAGTGAAACAGGAATAGTCGGTATGGTCGGCATGAAAATTGACTGACTTACAAAACTAATTATTTTCACTTTTTCTTCATCTTAGTTTTTATTACTTTACAATAAAATTTAGGATGAAGAAAAACTTACTTACTTACTCATCTTAGTTTTTAGAAGTGAGCAACAATCATTTTAGGGTCGGCAGCGCGAGTGACGCACCTCTGGTGTTGCAAACTTCCATAGTCTACGATGACCACTTTCCTTCAGATATGCTTGTCGGCTGTATGATTGTCTGCCACCACAGTGGTATAAAAAAAATCTCCTTGCTCGGTGTTTGCTTCCACACCCTACTTTGGATTTGGAACCTGAGGTTCACTTTTATTTGTTAGCTATGAGCAGCCATCGGTTAACTTATGATTTTATCCATTGTTGGGTTCGACTGCCATCTGACTTCCCATCCTCGTAAGGGCGCTTGCGTCGTTGCCTCGTTCGATAATCAGCAGGTGCGCCGCTAGCAGGTCATTAAAGTCGCTTGAACCCCAAAGATCTTGGTAGTTACACCCACTTAAAAACTCTTAATAACTTATAAATTAATTACATAATAAACAAGGCAACAGTGACTCTATAGAATTTCCAACAGAATCGATATCACGGGTCGATTCTTCAAGGATCTAATGGAATCTACAAAGATCTAATGGAATTCTATAGGGGTTAATAAGTCATAAATATGAAAAATTTTGGTATATAATACACGTTTTTCTACTCTTCAAGGATGCAATATAATATAATATAAATTTATAATCAATGAATATATTAATCTGTGTTTCTGCAGACTGTACTCTAGTAGTGCAGTCTCTTTATCATGTCTATTTAAAGATATTTTCCGTTTGTTGACAGTAACAACAGCTGCATATGTAGTTCTTATTTTATATAATCTAATATTGTCGTCATAATAACAAACAACAATTTCATTATCATCTTCAATTATGAAATCTATGGATAAATTTTTAAGAGCAATTAATATGATAATCCTACTGATATTATAAACGCAAAAGTTTGTTAGAAAGGATGTTTGTTACTCTTTCACGCAAAATCTACTGAATGGATTTTGATGAGACTTTACAATAATATAGCTTACACATCAGAATAACACATAGGCTACATTTTATCCCGGGAAAAAGTTCCTGTGGGAAACGGAAACGGGAAAACTTACGGACGTCAAATAGACTTCATATAAATTTCGATTATAATAATAAAAGACACTTTGGTCACTTTGATTCAGACGGGACTTAAACCTTTGCCCATTTGTAAAACCTCGGACCTTTGCTTGATAAGGGCATGCTCGACCACTCAGCTACAGACCCCAGACCTGCAAGCTAAAATTCTTTACTAAACAATTATTGTGTTTGTTGATAAATCGTACCTATCTTGTTAGATAGGTAGGTACAAATTATTATTTTAGCTGTTAGTTGATTGTTATCTTACATGGTTGATGTCCACTGCCAAGAATAGGGCTCCCCCAATTCAATAGCTCCTTTAAGGATCAGAGTAATCAATTTAAATCTTGATACCACACTGGCCAGTTATGTTGGTACTGTTTTATTTCAAGTTTCCCTTCTCTACACAATGAGTAGTATTGTGAACGCAATAGGTAGTTTTGATAATGTGATCCGTTCCTCACCTTTTTCGAGATCCGCGTTATGAAGTTGGGTGGTTATCTCTCTATCCCATCATTACAGGGACCTTTTTTATTAACATAATAATATTTATAAAAATAATTACCTACATACTTATTATTTACAAATACTTGTTGCATTATACCCTTTAATGAAGCACGACCAGATGGTCAGTCAAATGTTGTGATTTAACGATCAAATTATGCATTGATCGCTCGGTGAATGTGTTGTTTACACAACGCGACGCCATTGCGTCTGGGAGAGTTTGTTACAACGAGTTTGGTTGAAATCTTGTCTCTTCAACTAAAGTGTTTTTTTCTTTAGCAGACAACATTGTTGGTAATATCGATATTACTATCTATTAATTCCTTTTCATTTACACATTACTTGAGTGTAATTTCAGTATTGTTAATGTTGTTACTGATCTAGTTTTAAAATGGCGCTTGGCTTTTTTGATAGTTAAAATGAAGAACATTTTGGCTTGATATTACTTCCATTATTTTGTAGCATAGTCAATGCCAAATTTAATAGTGTCAACATAACCTATTCCGGTAATTACTCAAATGTATATCAAAATTCACGATTCCTTTATTCAATAATTCATAACATTTCTTTAGCCACTTTTGAAATTATAAACTACTACTATACAAACATTGCCGCGTCAGGGATACAGCGTGAAGATAGTTGGTTAGTTACAATACAATCATTTGAGCACTACCTTGTCAAAACATCGCTAGTGCCTAGGCCTGTATACTAATATTAATAGGTCTAACATAATGGTATCGAACATCAATAAATGTCACGTCACCGTAGAAAGCCAAATTTTTTTTTTAAAAGATACTTATAATTTAAGAAACAACACTTAAAAAGAGTCGGGTTCATTGATTGGTTGTGTAAGGCTCTACAACGTCACAAATTCATAAACTTTACCTCTTTACAATATTTATATAGATAAAGCCTTTTCTCTCTGTCTAACGCTTAGTCTACAATAAATCTCACTTCTCTATTCTAGAATCCGACCGCAGACCTCAGCAGAAGTCCTTGAAGGATGCGGGATTTGCGCGCGTGCAAACGGCGCAGCTGGTGATGGCGGAGTCTCCCTCGGATCAGAACGTGCATTTACCTTCGACTTCGCGTTCGAACCCGCATCGTGCCAACAGCATGTATACGACACGTGTGTCAGAAAGCTGGTGGATGCTGCTCTGGATGGATACAACGCAACTGTGCTCGCATATGGACAGGTAAGTTCATTGTGAGAAATTATGTTATGAGGATGTTCTTCAATAAGAATATCTACAATCAGCTGATATGTTTAGAGCATACTTGTACACGGTTTAGGACCGTACTATGGCTGTCTATTCTCTTTCTGTTCTAGTTTTTATACTAATGACTTTATGTCCTGAACATAGCGTGTATAAATAAAGTATTTTGAAGTGCTGGTAGCAGTGGTAGCGATGCTAGCTCGGAGTTCTGGGCGGCTACTATCATCTCTTAGAGCAATATCATTTTAATATTATGTACTTCAACTTTCACAGTGTGATTCGGACAATCGACAACCGTCAGGAATATCATGACGGATGACAACACGGTCCACATCACACTGTGAGATTAAAAGTAATTTTAAAATAATATTGTTTACATTAAGAGACGGTGGTAACTTCCCTTAAGCATCTTACTCTTATATTTTAAATACGTAGATATTTTCGCCGTAATTAATTACCTTACAAATCTGTATCTGAGTGTAATAATTAAACATTCGTTCTAATCTAAAATGCCATCATAAAATTAACGATCATAATGGAAACTCAATTTCACACAGTTCTACAGCGAACAATAAACCTTTTACGATAAAATAAGTTCAATGACCTGAAATGTACCGATAGAAACGAAAGTAATAGTGCCACAAATCATCATTTGAAGAAGCACTTAAAAGTTTCAGTATGTCTAGCTTGCAAGCTTTTGTAGTGTTTCTGTTGTGCACCCGTCGCGGTATTACTTTTGACCTAGTTAGCGGTTATGCTAAGAATACAGCGTGTGTTAGATCTTATCTAGCGGGATTGTTGCATCTCGCTAAGATGTTGACAACTTGATGCGTTCATTCGTCATAAGAAAATGAAAATGAATAAATCTTTATTCATGTAGGTCACAAAGTAACACTTATGAACGTCAAGATGATTGCTTCTACATTTACATTTACTGCCAGATTCGCACAGAGGTAGAGCCTGAGGAAGAACCTGGCAATAAAACTCATGGCCACTCTTTTCTAACCGCCAGTAATTACATTAGTTTGAGTTACATGATGTCTGACCAATTATATAGTAATGAATTTATACAAAACAAAATCAATGTTGTGTGTAAAATGAATTTATACAAAACAAAAAAAAATCAATGTTGTTTTTAAAATCATATCAAAATTAGAGCTATTCTAGTTGCCAGTTCTAAGGGCAGCCTACACTTTAAGAAGAAGAATCTAGCAAGAAAGTCAATGGATGCTCTTTTTAAAAATGTAGTGTGTGTGTATGTTTTAAAAATGGCTTACAACATTAAAATCACACTTACATTGTTCCTTTGGATTTATGTGAGAACGGTCGACTAAACTTAGTTTGCCTTAAATTTAAATAATTGTATTTGTAATAATTGCAATAACAGCTATGAGCTGACCAGTCCCAACAGACGGCACCCGTTCACGGGTATGACGTATATATCAGCCATCGCCCTACTCAACCGTATTGTAGGGAACAAGGCGACCCGATACATACGCCACCACTGCCAGGACACTTAGGCGAGCATGACATACCCAAAAAACTGTACAGCAACTGTCATGTCAATTTCAAAATAATAAATAAGTCTACTTGGTGCTCACACAAACTCAAATTACATATTTTTATATTAGTTATTACTGGGACTAAACGCAGCCAATTTAGAAACCTTTAGTTGTCGGATTTTTCAAATTATTCAATATGCAGAAATGTAAAAATACAACATATATATGCAGATTCAAGACAAGTACAAAATAACACAAAGTAGTTCGAGCGAAGAGCAAGCAACTCATTTCCATTTATTTTTATCATTCAAATAATCATTAATTATGTAATAGGCCCTTTTCAAGAGGTGCGTCTTAATTTCCGCCTTAAATTTATGTAACGGCAGGTTCATAATGTCTAAAGGAATTTTATTATATAGGCGTACGCCAATTCCTGCAAAAGAGTCGTGAACCTTTTGTAAACGATGATGCGTTCCAATTAATTTATGCTTTAATTAATTTATTTATCGAATTTTCGACTAAAGAGAAAGAGTTTTTTCGAGTAAAGGTTATAAATTTCAAAATGTTTTTAATGAGTACGGTAAGATGAAAATGTAAATTAGTCATCATTATATTATCGCAACCAGTTAATCCCACGCTGCCACTTATTGAAGTCGTCAGTGTCTCGTAACAGGCCTAATCCACGTGGCATTAGCCTGTGCTCCGAAAACTAATCATCGTTGCTTTACCTATGATACTCTTGATATCTATCAAGAGCTAAGCTAAGCTAAGCAACGATGATTAGTTTTCGGAGCACAGACTTTATTCGATTGCAATACGATAACACTAAAATAATGGGCTGGTATTCAACTATGAAATATATGAAACTAATAAGCCCACCTGCCCTGAAGGTATATCGGATTGAATCGCGGACTCCATGTGAATAGTGATCAGTCACGAGTTTTGTTGAGGCGATACGATTGAAGAATGACAGCGATTAAAGAAAGACTATTTTTATTACATGGCTGCCTGTAGACGTTACGTTAATATTTAGAATTTTAGAAACTATCAAAAAACAGTCTATCCGTGACTCTATCCTACTAGATTTTAAGCGTCCAGCACCATACATAGCAGAGTTTATACTTGTGTTGGTGTATGTACATATATGAGTACAAATTGTACAACCACGCACAACCAGAAAACCTCTTATCATTCATACATCTATGCCGCGACTCTATACGTTATTAGCATCGGTCAGTCGGTATCGCGAATCCATAAGTGTTTTCCCCACCAAAAATCGCCTAACACACCCAAAGTTTCAAGTAGGCACCCAATTGCATAGGTTATATTATACTGAGTCCTTAGGAGTTAGGTTAGTATACGTCGATTGTCTGCTACGATATTTGAAAAAGCAATTAAGTTTGTTTTTCAAAAAGGAGATTCTCACGGTACATTGATATCATTGTTGCTCATGGCATTATTAGCAATAGGTATAAGCGGCAATGTCGCAAGTATTCATAAAAAAAAGTCCCTGTCAGCTATGAACCATTTTTTTACGAATTAAACGTTAAAAAAATCTGTAATTAAATTCTACCGTGAATAATACAAGTTAAAATAAAATAAATATCCATCACGCTTTATCCCCGAAGGGGTGGCAGAGGCATATTATATGCCCACTTTTCACCGTGTGGATTTCTGTCCCACGTAATAGGTGGTGAGCCCATTGCCGTGTTGAAATAGACAGACGCAGGTTGTGGCTACCTGCTGTTGAAATTTTTCATGCCGCCCATAAGGCATTCAACCAGGCTTAACGACTGCCATTTTACTGGCAACCGGGACCAACGGCTTAACGTGCCTTCCGAAGCACGGAAACGCTCGCAAATGTAATTGCCACAAAGTGGTCACCCATCCGAGGACCAGCCATAGTGAAAGTTGCGTAACTCAGTGATCGTTTACAGAACACTGAGACCGCGGGGCCACGAGCGCTTCAATAATACAAGTTATTGCTAAAATTCTATGACAATGCATTGAATACCTACCACACTTAAATCAAATTCCTACAGCAAAACATCAATTTGTTAAAAGTTTCTATGTCTTACAAGTTTACAAGTACAATAAGGTCTTTGTAGATATAAAAGCGTTAATGGCAGAGCCATCAATGTTTAATACAACTTTACATAATTTATGCTCTACATAACCTTTAAACTTGCTATTCAAATTATGCTACGTTGTAAATCTAAGATTAATGGCGAATAGCTGTTCAAGTTTCTGATATAACATACCTATATTATTTGTCCATATCTATTTACGAAGGAAATCTGATTGGACGTGATAACAAATAGAGAATTATGGGAATATATGGTTAGATGCTTCTTTGAGTGCAACAAGGACTAACAAAGATCCATCAATGAAGAGAAGAGGATCTTTACATGGATTTTAGAGGATAGAACGTACTTAAGCGGAAGATGATGGTAATTATGTAATTATCTATCAATTTCTTTATCATCATCTCAGTTAATGATGATACCACGACTACTCCAGATATCGCCACAACATTCGTTCTTGGCCTGTCAGCATCCAGCAGTTTCCCCGTAACTTTTATGAGGTCGTCCATTCAAGAAGGCCTATTCACGCTGCATCTTCCAGCTCTTGATCGCCCCTCGAAAATTTTTCTACCCCATCGACCAATTCTAATATAGCTATATGGGTGATCCGGGTATCTATTTTTACGCAAACCTCGTTAGTACGGAAGTGTACGAAAACTGTTTGAAACTATACACTTCAAATAATACCGGCTTACACCCTCCGAAGCCCTTTATGTGCAAAATCCAAAGGCAATTTGTGGCGATGGATTAATTCTGTACCTATATAATATACAACACCTCTGTGTAATGAATTGGTGATATTTAATTGGTCTCGTTCATCATCACAGCGTCTTGGAGCCGGTTTCATTGCAGCAGGATACCTGGTGTACCCTCGACAAGTAATCCTTGAGTTCTTAACAATCTTGGCCGCCAACCCTGGAGACACACCTGAATGCTATTCCTCCCCCGCTTCTAGAGCCGCTACAACAACACGTACCCGTCGCTGCTTCAGTCATGCTATGCGGTCTGCCAGCTATGAAACTCAAGTATTATACCCATTCACTTTTTCTAAACAGCCAATTCATTCTCATAAAAATGAAATTCCATTTTTTAATAAATCATGGAATATTTGAACTTATAAATCATTACATAGTTTATTATTTATATCGTAACAATGTGGGTCAAGTACACGATTATGTTATGACATTGGTATTTTGTATTTGGTATTGACCGCTGTACTTCCAAGGGCCTACTTACGTTCATTAGTTGAAGTATACTAATAATGACCTAGGAAAGTTTGTTAATTCTTTAAGCAGATCCTCACTCACTTGACTCAAGACATTGTTTTAAAAGAATACTAACTTAGATATATTTGTTCTCTCATTGTAACTTCTTATATAAAAAACCTAAGTCACATGCCGTTGTATATTGTGATGTTAATCACAGCCACGGTATTCATTGTCCAGTTTGCATCGGGTTTAGAGGCGGCTGAGATACTTTTTTAAAAGAGTTGTTAGGTTTTTCAAAGGAGTCATTATTGGGCTTTAACAGGAGCGGTAAACTCCGGTATTGCAAACGTTCATTACTAACAATTTTAACACTGTATCGCTAGCGGTCAGTGTGGACAGATTGCCACACTTGGCGATCCACGTATACATGCAAATGTTCATAAGTTCTCAACGCAACAGTTCAAATCTGTAATCTGAGAAAAGTATATTTCTCTAGTCATTGCACATAAAGTAACTGTTAAGATTCGTGGTGCAATTTTATCCACCTTTAAAATGAAGTCGGAATGCTTATTGACTGCATCATGGTCAATTGGTCCTCGTTCCGACTCGTTTCATACGAATACTGGCTGTTTTATATTTTATACTGAACATGTGCTAAAGTTTATAGCGCATTATGTTGAGTAGACTAATATATTTTACACCGACACTGTACATGACTTAATCACATGCATACTGACATGTACAGTTAATGATTAATAACTAACTAACTATCTTCACGCTGTATCCCTGACGGTGTAGTCAGAGAGAACAGATCGCCAGACGTTGCGATTCATGCATACTTCTTTCGCTTCCTGCAGATTCATTAATCGCTTCATACTTGCACTGGGTATCCGAGTACTTTGACCTTTCCGTTTTTGAGCAATCCACTCACGTGGTCGTCATATGCATTCCTCGGTCTATCCTGACTCTTTCTACCCTCTAGTTTCATTAATAATCTTAGCGTGAATAAAAATACCTTCCAGCTATTTGATAAGTAGCCTAAGTTACCAATTATATTATCATCTACCCACCAGTGAAAGTGTCATTAAATGGATCCAGAGAGGAGAAACTTCTTCGTCTTAGTGCATTCCTAATTCCTTTAAATCCCTACCTGGATTTGAAGCCTGGGGTCCACTTCTATTTGGTTGCTAGGAGCAGCTGTCGTATGGCTTTCAATTTTTTGGCATTGTTGGAATCAACTACCGTCTGACCTCACAACCTCAAAGTCCGTTAATAACCTGTCGCATCTGTTAAAGCAGCAGGTGTATGTCGCTTGGGCTCCAAAAATCCTGTTAAGGTCTCTTATATCCTGAATAATTATTTCCATTTCTGTGTCTGAAAGAAATGTTTAATCATCGCAATATCCACTTCCCAATGCCTAGTTTCAATACGCAGTTCATAAAATGTCTTTCTAATTATATTTGTTAATTTTCTTTTCATAGTACTCGTCTGCCGTATCCTAATACGTTCGCCAAAATCTTCAGGCATTTTTATCGATGAGTAACAAAATAAATATTCAATTTTATATTAGAATTTTATGTTGGCGACCGACCAGTAGATTAGGTACTGCAGTCCAATCAACAATATAAACAACATTTGCTCCCTTCGGAATTATAGTCTGCTCTTTATTTATGGATCTAAATTGGACAGGAAGTGTCGACAAACTAGAGGGGGAAAGTAGTTGTACTGTTGCTACTTCAAACGCAGTTAAAAACAGTTGCATGTATTTATGTTGAGATGTGTTGCATAACAGAATATTAACGTTCGGAATATAATGCGTATTTATAAATCAGTATTCAAAAATATGTGCGGAAATAAAAAGCACTATCCAGTTTTATCGCTCATTTTGAATGCAAATGATAGTAGAGAGTAAGGTCCGTATTCCAGAACGTTTCTCAAGACTCAATCAACGCTTGAGGCTAGTTTTTGCTTTTTAAATACTATTCTCAAGCATTGATTAAATATTGAGAAAAGTTCTGGAATACTGCTCTAAGATGCTATGTAAAGGTCTGTGTAGCTAAAATTCTATGAGAATATATTAATTATATTCTTAAACTATTTTGCATGCAAAAGTCCACGCATCATATGAAGCGGTCGTGGTCCCCTGAGCTCAGTGTTCGGTAAACGATCACTGCGTTAAGCAACTTTCGCTGTGGCTGGCCACGGAAGGGTGACCACTTTGTGTGATTTGCTTTTGCGAGCGTTTCCGTGCTTCGGAAGGCACGTTAAACCGTTGGTCCCGGTTGCCAGTAACATGGCAGTCGTTAAGTCAGGTTGAAGGCCGTATGGGCAACTTGAAAAATTTCAACAGCAGGTCACCGCCTTCTTCCGTCCTACCAACCTTCGTCTGTCTATTTCAACACGGCGATGGGCTCACCACCTATTACGTGAGACAGGACATGGTGAAAAGTGGGCATATAATATGCCTCTGCCACCCCTTCGGGATAAGGCGTGATAGATAGATAATATCTATTTTGCGCCCAATACAGGGGTTTAGTATGAATGAATGAATGAAATATCTTTATTCATGTAGGTCATAAAGTAACACTTATGAATGTCAAGATTATTGCTTCTACATTTACTGCCAGATTCGCAAAGCAATACGTAGAGCCTGAGGAAGAACCTGGCAATAAAACTCATGGCCACTCTTTTTTAACTGCCAATAATTACATTAGTTTGATGATGACATGATGTTTGACCAATCAGTAATCAGTAATCTTTATTTGGACGAATATGGTAAATACAGTTGTTAATGTTCTGAAATTGAGTAGTAACATTTCCCAATTAACAAATTTGTAACTCTTTTTTTAAATAAACTATGGTTCAATCTCTTATATGCTTCTGGAATTTTATTGTATATTTTTGGTGCCATACAAAATACGCTTTTCCACATAAGTGTTGTATTGGATCTAAGCATCAACCAATAATATAGTAATGAATTTATACAAAACAAAAACAAAATCAAAGTTATGTTTAAAATCATATCAAAATTAGAGCTATTCTAGTTGCCAGTTCTAAGGGCAGCCTACACTTTAAGAAGAATCTAGCAATAAAGTCAATGGATTGATCGGGCGAAAATGGTTGTGCGGGCGAGATAAATAAATTCAAAATGGACTGTATTTGCGGGGAAAGACAAAATGAAGTTTACACGCAATTGTCGACGGAAAAAGAAATGGAAAAACAGGAATGGGCACACTACCTTGCTGCGAGATGCTGAGGTGGAGGCTGCCGGGGGCGTCCCTGGACTTGAATTCCTGGTTTTCTTGTACGAAAACACTATTTATCCATGGAAAATACAATTATTGCGATAGTTGGTGCGGGCGCGCGCGCGTAGTGAAGGACAAACTGGTCTTTAATCGTGGTCGCTGCCCGTGAGAGGCTAGCAGCGCGAGCGTAAGTACTTGCGCGCGTTATACAGCTGTCTTGCTCCTCCTTTATGCGATAACACCGATGACAAGGTAGGTGCGAAAGAGAAATGGAATAAAGGGGAGCGGGGGGAGTGTCGACAACTAATTAATTAAAAACAAATGCAGATCAGCGATGCAACATAGAAAAAATAAAGCGGCTACTCTTTTATCATATACCGGCGCAACCATCTCTCCCCCGGCTTGAAGGGTTACCTTCGAAAAAGGAACAACTGACTATACAGTTGCCACTAAGCTTTAGCTGCTAACTAAACAAAATGCTATCGAACTAAACTAAACTAAACCTAATCGAACAAGATAAATTTGTTATTGAAGTTACTGTTGATTAGGCAAAGGACAACGACGAATAACTGGTCGCAAGTACGAACCAGTTGCGGTTTTAACGCGAACTATACGGGTGATCCCATTTGACCCAGGGAAAACTTCTTCTACTGTCCCAAGAGGCCAATTGATCAAAAGCAGTACCTCCAACAAATGCCAAAAACTTCACCAGTGGGTGTTAAGTCAGGCGTTGGGCTCCGGGTTTATCATATAAATACATGTCAACATAATTTATAGTTGTGAAAAAGATCTATAAGGGTATATGAACAGAATAGAGCACATTCTTAAGTTTAAAGTGGTATCTCCTTATCGGCCTCTAGTGCTTCGTTATCAGCCCACGTGTTACCTCTAATTATGTTACATTACAAAAACTCAATGACAGAAAGATAATCATTTGCATGCGGTGTCATAATAACAATAAAAGTTGAATGTAACAGTTGCGGTGTGCGGGCGTCTCGGTCCTTGCCGCCCGCCCACGTCGACCTCTTTGTGGTGATGCAGTTTATACTACACGACACAATTTATATCTGTGCATTTATATGTAACACGGCAATAGGCTCACCACCTGTAATGTGGGACAAAAATACATACGGTGAAATGTGGGCGTTAAATATGCCTCTGCCTACCCCTTCGGGGATAAAGGCATGACAATATGTTTATGTATGTAATTACATGTCTGTATTTTCATTTTGACATCAAAATTTTTTAGTTACTAAACAGAATTTTTTACTCATATATCATTATTTCTATATAATTTTTTTATGCCTTTAAAAAATTTGATATTCTTACGTCTAGTTAAGAAATAATCCGTCAAAGTGGATCGTCACTTTGCACCAAACACAGATCAGGTATACTAGAGACGGTCAGAGCCAGTTTCTTAAAGCGTTAGATACTTACTATAGGAGCCGTAAATATATGGAAGAAGAACCTAGCACGATGGACGTCATGGTATAAGGAGCGCGGACTGCACAAGTAGCCCGTATGGTACACGACAGGGATATGCCGTATTGCATAGCTATGGCTGACGTCAACACATTGTATAGACAAGGACTACTAATACCAAAGAAGAACCTCCCCGTGTGAAAAGCAACCAGCCCCTTGTTAACGTTCGGAGTACCGAAAGGCTTGGAAAAGCACCCGTATGGTGGCGGGCAAACCACCAAACGATAGCATTCCCAAGGAGGGTTGGTGTCAAGCTGGCGGCCTACCATAAAAACCAAGCCAAAACATTTAGCAGTATGGAATTTAGACATACTACGCCGACCCCAAGTAAATTGGGACAAGGGCAAGGTGATGATGATGATGTATTTATGTGTCTGTAATTTCAAATTAAGAGCTTTTCACTTACATACATAAAAAAATCCTTTTTTTTTTCACTGCCTGTCTGGTGTGCCGGCTAATCGCTGAAACGGCTAGACGTACTTTCACTGGTAGATACCTGATGTTATAAGGAGTAACTTAGGCTACATTTTATCCCCTATTTCCACGGGAAAATACAGAGAAATTTTGTTGCCCTATTAGATAATGTTTAATATTACGAGTATGACCTTCAAGTTTAGTATCAATCGATAAGCGTCAATTTGCGGTCTACTCACGCCTATATCCGCCTGTACGATCCTATATATGTGTAGGTATCTTCTCTCATCAGAATTGAGTCAGCTATTTAGGCGTGTAATCGCAAATAGAAATATTTTTAGTGCAGAGTCGTGTCGGTGTCGTCTCCTGAATTAAAAGAAAAGGCAATGCATTATGCCAAACGCGTTGCTAATTATACAGTCATTTGAACATGATTGGTTTATATTAAGCCTCTTAACATGGTTATTCTTAATCAACAAGCCATTTCTTAACAAGTCAAATGTATTAATGGGCTTCGTTTAAGATAGTTATTTTTTGTACTCGTATGTTATGATGAGAAATAGAACGTAATTATTGAATTGTATGTAGTTTATTGCCCGTGGTTCACCTGGGTGGACCACGGGCAATTACTTTTACCCGTGATTCACCTGGGTGGACCATAGGAATATGTATGTATTTTTCTAAGACCAATGATATAAAGTTTTGTAAAATAATAAGAAGCTGCGCCCAACAAAATCTCTGACATCTAAACCAATGCCTGCCAAGTGTTTCTTTCAAAGTGACTGAAATGCAGCTTGGATTTTCTAGCTGTAACGAGAGAGATCCTTACTAAAACAAAAATGGGACTTTGCGTAAAACATTTACGTGTTGTCGATGTAGATCGACAATTGATTCGGCTTCATTCGAAAGTCTTCATCAGGGCGCTCGCCTTCGTGTCCCGCCTCGCACTGCCCGTATCGACAACACGTGTTTTACGCAAAGTCCCGTTTTTATTTTAATAAGATATTCTTTGCTAATACTTTCTTATCTGTATTTTTAAAACTCATTCTTACCTTCTACTTCACGCTGTATCCCTTACGGGAAGTGAGAGAGGACAGATCGTCAGGCTTAGCGATCCATGCATATTTCTTTCGCTTCCTGCAGATTCATTAATCGCTTCATACATGCACGTCTGGGTATTCTACTTGACGCCTTTAATATGAATTTAATACATAACACCCATTTCAGATTATTCTTGGTATCGCCAACAAATCTGTTAAGTACCATCAATGCGTAGACGCTACTGAATCCTTTTATAAATTTATTGCAGTCTATTCTAGAAAGTTGTTCATCCAAATATAGATAATACTCTTAATAAATCATTTCTGTTCACCTAATTGAAAACGCCTACCTAACCTTTACCGCAAATCTACTTCTAGTTTATTCCTAGAAGGTCTTGGCAAAGTAGCTCATGGAAATATACTGTAAATATTAACCAAATTAGGCTGATTGCATTTATCGTGCTGATTCAGTGAATTACATTTTTGGTGTCATTTAATATCAGCAACCTGCGGTTCTGAGACTGGTCGATACTTGGCTTGACTTGGCGAATCTCTGGAATCCGGGTGCAGCATCCGTATCCCGCGTCTAGATTGTTTAAAAAAATTTAAATTTATTTGAAATATTCGATTCAGTTGCCGCTTCTAGCATTTTTTAGTGAGCGGAGCGCTATTTCGCTGCATTAGACTTCTAAAAAGCTACTAAATTGCCAGCCGCGGATACTAAAAGAATCTAGTCTGCAAACCTTATTTGCAATCACCGCAACATCATCATGATTTTTTTTATAAGAAGTTGTATAAGAATTTCCAGACTACTTACCTACTTACTATTCTTGTTAAACCTTCCAACTATAACTTAAGAGTTTGTATACTCGTACATTTTACGTAAAAAAAGTTGTTTATGTAAAGATGTGTGCTATATAAACTATTGTATTGTAGTCTTAGACAAGAAATAAATATTTACAATTTCCGAACACTGCGCTTTATTCTTCATTTAATCGCTTCCTTGTTAGTCCTGTTCTACCACCCATGTTGAAGTTATTGATTCCCGCAGATTAAGCCATTTTAAAAACAAATCGTATTCTTTATGAGTATTCATAATGTCTGCTACGAGTACATCTTATCGCACTTATAGATTTAATTTAGTCTATAAATAAATCTGGCTAATCTGAGACTTAACACTAGTCATCTACTATCCGATGTGTTGTAAACGTTGCGTCAGCACGATGTCGCGTGGTATATTTTCGCAGCTACAGGTCGTGTAATAAAAAGGTGACATTGATAAATGTTCTGATATTGCATGGGCTCTACGTACCAAAAATGTTATACACTTTGTATAGAGATAGATCTTACGTAAAGTTGTCATGTCCTTTAATTCTATAACTGATTAATTGTGATGTAACAAATGTCAGACTAACTTCATTGTTCACGCAACAGTCCGAGGCAATAGCGATTTCTCCGACTTCTATCTGACCTTAAAAAGATAAAACCGTGGCAGCAGATGAAGCCATCCTGATATTTACGTCACTACTTTTGAGCAATTGACAGACCTTTTCTTAGTTTGGAAGACTAGGTGTAGTCTTTAAAACGAAGAAATGGTCTGTCAATTCCCAAAAGTAGTTTAAATAACAAAGTGTCCCACGTCCCTAGCTCAGAAGTAGGCGTGGACTAGCAGCTTAATCCAGTACCGGACCGTTGCAAGCCCACATTTTGTACACCAGTACTATTGATTGCAACTTTCGCTGTGGCTGGCCACGGAAGGGTGACCACTTTGTGTGATTTGCTATTGCGAGCATTTCCGTGCTTCGGAAGGCACGTTAAGCCGTTGGTCCCGGTTGCCAGTAAAATGGCAGTCGTTAAGCCTGGTTGAAGGCCTTATGGGCGGCTTGAAAATTTTAACAGCAGGTAGCCACAACCTGCATCTGTCTATTTCAACACGGCAATGGGCTCACCACCTATTACGTGGGACAGGAATCCACACGGTGAAAAGTGGGCATATAATATGCCTCTGCCACCCCTTCGGGGATAAGGCGTGATGGATATTTATTATTATTTATTTACAAATGTGGAATTCGTTTCCATGCGTCGTACATTCGTTACATTAAATCTACCTAGAGGGATCTGTAATATGACAGAAAATCAAATCTCATCTCATCGCAGCATTGAGTCTTAGTTCCTCCTAACGAAACTTGCTAACAGATTCCGGGTGTTACTAGCCATTTTGTGCGACATGTACCGTATGTCTGGTACACATGTCATCACTTTAGCTACTTGAGCTAACAAATTACTAATTTCCTTCTAGACGGCTGTTATATTCCTCTAAAGAATCAAGCCATGAAGCAACAATCTCGAACGCGACCCTCAATTGAGTGAATTTGCTCTAAGAGCGACAACCTTGTCCGTGAACTCGACGAAAGCGCTCACGTTTTCATCTTGGAAAAATTATACAGATTATCTTGAGTTCGTGTCTCTCATCAAGCCTTCTCAATTTCGTTCTATGTTAAAGTATATCGTAAATTATAAACCATGTAATGTAGTGTTGAAATGGGAAATTAATTTATCTTAAGAAGTATCCGCATTTTCCATTTTTAAGTGGAATTTTACGACTTGCCCAGATATCAGGTCAATAATAAAAACTAGCGCTTGAATAAAAGTGGAAACGCACCTAATATTCGAGCTTAACATTAGTTAGTCCTGTCATTTAGTACGAAAATCTATGAACCCACGCACACCTAGTCCCAACACACACCACTCATTGCGCCAAAAATGCTATGACTGTGGCCACTGCAGCGCCTGTCATATGCTTCCGCTATAAAAAAAGTAAATTAACAACGAGCGAGAATGCCCTTGTACGTGAACTTGATCAGCAACGTTACAAGTAGGGTATCTTATCTCGACGTTCAACAGTACCGTAATTGCTGCAATAAACCTCCTTAATTTTTGATTTATTGCTAGTCGTAGTCTGTTGTTTGAAAGATGGCGCCGAAATTATGGATGTTCCGTTATAATTGTGGTTAGTGTGTGCGAATAGTTGGCGGAATTATGACACGTCCACTTATGATGTTAGATAAACTGGATAATGTCAATTACAGAAGAATGATGATGAACATCATTTAATTAAATTCTTAGTGCCTTTTTTCTTTGTGCACGCATTGCCCCCGCAGGGCAAAGTTGTGGTTAAGTGGCAGGATATGGATGGTGACCAGACTATATCAGTTAAGTTGAAGGGTTAGGTCTAAAACTATTATTAGGGCTTGTTTTTTATGGCTGCGAGATGTGGACATTGGATGAATGAAATAAACAGGAGCTGCATGTGATGGAGATGAAAATGTTTTAGTTTAGTGTGTATGCGGAGTAACGCAATTAGATAGCGATAGGGACGTGTGTGTACCTATATATTAGGTAGTGAAGTCTCGCTTGATGTCTAGTTAATTATTATGAAGGTATTCTTCTCCTAACGTATTTGAAATTTATTAATTCAATTCCGGATTGATGAAAGGCAACTCACCACATAAATCCTATTCATTTGAAAATTTGTACCGAGAGGTTCATTTTTATTGTTAAAATAATGTTATTTGCTATTCACAATGACCCTGAACTATCTAATCAACACAAATTCATTGTCAATTATATTATTTTTCCATAGTCATGTTCGTCGTATGGAAATAATATCCGTTGTCTTTGTACGGTGTTATCGGCGGATATCCGGCCCTACGACGAAACCTTTTGTGACTGATAAAGGGTCTTAGTGTGCATTCAAATTTAACCGGCAAACAATAGCGTTGATGTGACGATAGATCTATCGACTTGTAGGTCGTTAGGCGTTATATATAAAGATAGTTATGATAGTGAGGATTAAATGAAGTTTCAATCCAGATTTAAGATTTTCTAGACCAAGCCAACTTCAGCTGCTACCTGGAACATACGAACACCAGGCAACGGACGAGGCGAGGCTCTGTATAAGCTCTGTAATATTATGATGTAAGAATCTCGACAGAAGTGGGCTGTCAAATTCCCATAATAATAGACACCATCTTCAACTTTCAGATTTAAAAAAAAATGCTGATAGCGTAGCGGCTTACTAAAATGCTTGCGCGCTCTAGTCTGAGGCTTATGATGCCACCGGGATGGTTCACCTGTTATGATAGTGTTGGTAGAAATAAATACATAAATAAGTTTAAATATCTGCTTATTGTAATTTTAAATAGATACTACCGAAACGGGCATCAACAGAGGCTTTTTTTTTTAGTAAAAGTATGATGATATTTTGAATTGAATTCTAATAAGCTAAAAACAATGTTAAACAAATATTCTTCAGGACACTATGTTATTGACCTGTGGCTATTATGGTTATGACTATCAATTAGATCCGCCTCCATACTGGTCTTAAGTCACCTAAGGGCCTCCGCAGACTAGCTTCTTTTAGTATCCGCAACCGGCGACGTAGTAGTTTTTCAGAAGTCAAATGCAGCGACGGGGCGCTCCGCTCGTACACTTAAAAATGCCAGAAGTGACTGCTGGATTTTCAAATCGGACGCTTTTCAAATCGCGAAGCAGTATCCGAGCAGTCGCCGGAACGCTTGATATCGATGCTACACCCAGATGACAGAGAGTCGCCCAAACGTGACGCAGCATCAACACAGTCTTAAAATCGCCGTTTGCGGATACTAAAAGAAGCCAGTGTGTGTGCGGTAGCTCTAATAAGGTGTGATACCCAACCACGTATAATTTTTCAAGTTCGTTCGGTAATATCATATGAATGACACGAGTACAGGTGTTCATATATATTCCGGTTATTGAATATATATTGCATGAATATAGATTAACTTATAATGTTAACTTGGAGTTGTATAAAGTAGGCGTAAAGTGCCGCAATATTGACTTCCGAAGGTTAATATTTCTGCAGACATTTGTTATTGTGTCCACAAATGGTGATACCTAACTAATAATTTTGGCAATATTTCCAATTATGTGTCAAAACATTAAACAAGGATGTTTGACGTTTGCCTTGGAAATATTGAGTAAGACTTTTACTTCGTCTTCATCTTAGGGTCTTCCCAGTTTTTTCCAAACCTTACTTGGATTTGCCGTCCGAACCCTAGAAGAGATCTTATGATGTCTGTTGAGGAGCAGCTATGAAATGATTCTTTATTTTCGACTTTGTTGGCTGCTGTCTGACCTTCCAACCCCGTTAGAGCGCCTCCGTCGTTACCTCACTACAGGTATCACTTGCAGATGAGGTCCATTAGACCTTGAATATCTGGGACTTCTTACAACCTGGGCAACAATTTTCAATAGTGTGTGAAATTTTAACAGTTGATCTACTAATTGTAAGTACACCACGATGAATTAGGGTATAGACTCTGACGCAGATAATGATATCTCATATATCTGACAGCAGTCGCTTACACTAAAGCTACTAAATGTCATACCATGTCATAAAATTAAATAAATCGTGCGAAATTTTGCTGTATTTCGACATGCATGACAGCAATTGATTTAGTATATTTGTAAAAGCTTGGTTTTCATAACTCATACTCTACTCACTCATAGTGTTCTCTCCTAACGTCATAATATAGTGAAAAAGATTTTAATTACGTAGGCTATTTTTGACTTATAAACTAAACATTGGTGACCCT
This sequence comes from Thumatha senex, assembly GCA_948477245.1. Classification (NCBI taxonomy): domain Eukaryota; kingdom Metazoa; phylum Arthropoda; class Insecta; order Lepidoptera; family Erebidae; genus Thumatha; species Thumatha senex. Next base: position 27,691,473 of record OX419728.1, read on the forward strand.
AGACAGTGGCCCTCATTAAGGTACTCACTATCACTCAGACAGTAATAGTGTCACTTCATGATCGTACGTAATGAGATGATTCGGAGGACCCGTACCTGCAACGTAACTGAAAGAATCACCCGCTTAAGTGGCAGTGGGCAGGCCAAATTGCTCGTAAAACTGATGGCAGCTGGAGCCGAAACATATCTGAGCATCAACCGCGTATCGGAAAATGCAGTGTTTAATGTCTACCCAAGTCAGTGAGGTAGAGTGACGGTCTCATATGTATGCTTTGTAATTTGGCGGAGGCATAACGTCTATCGACTTATTACCTACTATTATAATTTAATCGCTGCATTTCCGAATACCCCGTCAGGGATACAGCGTGAAGATAGATAGTTAGCTGAATCTTTGATTTCTGTACGGGACGACTTGAAGATCGCATAGTACAATGATACCTACGTATCTATAGACTAGTACGTACAGTACTTGTGGTTTCGATTTGTTTTGTTTACATGATTTATTATATAGTCTTTTTGTTGATGTTATATTTTTTATAGATGTGTAATAACGTAGTAAATAAGAAAATACACAGTTTATATACTTTTAATTAGATTTTAAGGTAGAAATCGACAAAAATGTGCCGCGGCTCTCGTTACGGTAAAGTTTCGAAGTAGCTTAGTAAAAATTTGTAAATATTGTGTAATTACTATTGGTTAAAATGTAGACATTCTGATTGGACTTGTATTTTTGTCCAATAATAAATAATGCGAAAATTGAATAAATACACGACCCATTTTGGGTATCGACACAGTCAACCGGCAACAGTAACCAGGAACAGTCCTCAGGAACAGAACAGTCCACTACAGAAGAAATCCTCAAGAATCCTGAAGAAATCCTGGACCAGAAGAATAGTTCTAGTAAGAATTTACTGTGGCAGATTGTGTGGCAAGAATAAACGGTCAAGCACGATCTGGCATTGCGGTTTTCATTTAGTACTTCACCAACCCCAGTCCCACCGAACACTACAGCGGGGTAAATAGTGCTCCTCACGGTGCCCTGCTGTACATTTTGGTCCTGGTCGAGCCGGATTGTGAAGTACTGAAGATTCCAAGATGCCAGTAACCAGATCGGAGGGAAGAAGCCGCAAGCACGTGGAACAGACGCCGTCATCCTCGGGGGACACTGCCGCTTCCTCGAGGACCGGTACAACCGGAGCAACAGTCACAGGGACCACCACCACGGGAGTCACAGAACAGACAAGATTATTAACCCCCATGGCATTGGAGTCCACATCAAGCCCGGTTGAAGCCATCACCACGCCGCCGCCATGCGTCGCTTCGGTTCTCGCAAACGCCGCCACCCGGTCTGCCGCCACTGCCGCCGCCAGAACTATCGCCGCCGTCTCGACTGTCACCGACGCCGCCCTGCTCTCCGCCCATACAGAAGAACCAACTGCGGAAAGGAGGGTGCCGGCAACGTACAGAACAGAAGCACCTTTATATATGGAACAGAATAAAGGAGCACCCGGTCTGCCGGGCCCAAGCAGACAACAGGACCACCTCGCCACCAGCCGAAAAGGGGGTAAGGGGGGGTCAACTCGCAGCAAGAACAAGACTTACAGAATTGCAAAAGCAAAAGAAGAGCTCCTGCGACTACAAGTTGAACTAGCAACAGCGCGGATAGCCACGATGGAAGCCGAGGACTCCGAGGATGAAGAGGACAACGAGACCTCATCGAGCAGCAGAACAGAAGCCAACGAACGTGTCGACCACTGGTTGAAGACCCATGAACAACCACCCAAGCCTACGGTCACTAACGAAACGGACCACCCAGCCAAGACTCCCGTAGTCTCAAGACAAGACGCAGAGAAGCAAGAAGAGGAACCGTACTCACAGTCAAGGCATCCACCGACGGTTGCCCAGCCTGACTTCGCAGGACTAGCCGCAGCAATCACCAGCGCTGTCAAAGCCGCACAGCGCCCGAAGTTTATAGAGCTGCCCTTCTTCAGCGGGTCACATCAAGAGTGGTTACCCTTCCGTGCCGCCTACTACGAGACGGAGCACATGTTCTCAGCGGTCGAGAATACCAACAGACTACGGAGAAACCTTAAAGGGAAGGCAAAAGAAGCGGTCGAGGGCCTACTTATCACCAGCGCTCACCCATCCGAAATAGTGAAAACCCTGGAGTCAAGATTTGGAAGACCAGAATCCATAGCAATAATGGAGATAGAAGCACTTCGAGGTCTACCACGATTAACAGAATCAGCACGTGACATCTGCATCTTCGCCACGAAGGTCTCCAACATAGTAGCAACATTGAAGACACTGGGCTGCATCAACTACATGTACAACCCGGAAGTCTCGAAGACCGTAGTCGACAAGCTCACACCTACGCTGCGATACAGATTCTACGACTTCGCTACAACTCTGCCAAGGGACGAACCAGATTTAATGAAAATAGAAAAGTTCCTAAAGAAAGAAGCCGAGCTATGCGGACCGTATGCACTACCTGAACAGATAGTACCGCATACTCCACTACAGAAGAGGTCGCAGAAGATACACAATGTTACAGAAAAAACAGGTGATTCAAGATGTCCTATATGCCAAGAAAAGGGACATGCCTCAACAGACTGCGAACAGTTCAAGTCCGCTGATGAAAACGGAAGATGGGATATAGCAAAGACCAAGCGTCTCTGCTTCCGGTGCCTTCATTACAGAAACAAGACGCATCACTGTCGAGTCAAGCCGTGTGGTGTCACTAGCTGCAAGTACTTTCATCACAAGATGCTGCACTACAACAGAACTACAGATAGGCCGACAATGAACAAACAGAATGAAGACACAACAGAAGCCATCAACTCAGCCTGGACTCATAGAAAGAAACAGTCATTTCTGAAGGTCATACCAATACAGATCGAAGGACCCAAAGAAACAGTCGACACCTTCGCCTTGTTGGATGATGGGTCAACAGTCACTTTGATAGACAGCAACATCGCCGACCGCATCGGAGCAAGAGGGCCTACGGAAACCCTCAAGATAGAAGCCATCAACGAGTTGAAGACAACAGAAACAGCCTCAAGAAGGGTCAACGTTCAACTTAGGGGCCGTAATGGATACGAAGAAAGAATACAAGCACGCACCATCACAAACTTACAAGTCTCGTCTCAGCAAGTTCCAGTGAGTCTGCTCAAAGGATGCCGACATTTAGAAGACATCAGAGGGCAGCTCACTTATGAAGAAGTAAAACCGAGAGTGCTGATAGGTCAAGACAACTGGCATCTCCTACTGACATCGGAAACAAGGAAAGGTGGAAAGGACCAACCAGTCGCTTCACTCACACCACTGGGTTGGGTTCTGCACGGAACCTATAGTAACACCTTTGGGAGAACCAGGAACGTCGTATCGCACATCACAGAAAAAGCTGAAGACAGCCTTGAAGATTTAGTAAGACAGTACTTCGAGATGGACGCGCTGAGTCTGAACCCTAAGAAGCCCAAGTCAGATCCAGAAGTCAAGGCCCTGCAAATCCTAGAGAAGACCACGAAGAAAACAGAAACAGGCAAATATGAAACCGGTCTACTCTGGCGTAAGGAAGATATAAACTTTCCCGATAACTACGACAACTCGTTGAAGCGTCTCCTCAGTATAGAAAAGAAAATAGATAGAGAACCCGAGCTCAAGAGAAAATACACAGAACAGATGGAAGCTCTCATCTCTAAAGGATACGCTGAACTCGCTCCGAAGAATACAGTTCCTGGCAAGACATGGTACTTGCCTCACTTCGCCGTCGTGAACCCAATGAAACCGGACAAACTACGAGTAGTCCATGACGCTGCAGCCAAGACGAAGGGCGTATCTCTGAACGACATGCTGCTTAAAGGCCCAGACCTTCTACAGTCGCTACCCGGTGTCATCATGCGTTTTCGTCAACATCCGATCGCCGTGACAGCAGACATCAAAGAAATGTTCATGCAAGTCAAGATACGAAAGGAAGACAGAGACACACTGCGGTACCTATGGCGCGGCAGCCGACGAGATAACCAACCACCAGATGAATACAGAATGACCTCATTGATCTTCGGCGCTTCAAGTTCTCCATCAACAGCGATTTACATCAAGAACCTGAACGCTAAAGAGTATGAGCACAGTCACCCTGAGGCAGCAGCGGCGATCATCGAAAAGCACTACGTCGACGACTACTTGGATAGCTTCAAGACTATACAGGACGCCACACGTATCACGACGGGCGTAAGAGAAGTACACACAAAGGCCGGCTTTGAGCTCAAACAGTGGAAGTCGAACTCAACGGCTCTGCTCGAAGAACTCGGCGAATGTCAACATACAGAAGATCTGGAACTTTACAAACCAGACGAAGCAACAGAAAGGGTGCTGGGTGTTATTTGGAAGCTCGATACAGATGAACTCAGTTTCAACCTCAGCCTCACCCGCATCCCATCGAAACTTCTCGAAGGAAAAATACCAACTAAAAGAGAAGCTTTGAAGATAGTAATGTCTTTATTTGACCCGCTTGGTCTTGCGTCACCCGTCACCATAAGAGCGAAACAACTGCTACAGGAAGTATGGCGCAGAGGGACAACTTGGGACACCGAGATTGACAACGACTTAGCCGAAGAATGGAAAAATTGGATGGCTCATCTGAACAGTCTACGTAACGTTTCAATCCCACGACAGTATCTTAGCTACAGTGACACTACTTCGCTACAGCTTCACGTATTTACCGATGCCAGCGAGTCAGCATACTCCGCAGTCCTATTCTGGAGAACGGAGAATGCCAGCGGCGAAGTCAACCTGTCGCTAGTTATGGCCAAAGCGAAAGTAGCACCGTTGAAGTTAACATCGATCCCAAGACTAGAATTACAAGCAGCCGTTATGGGGACAAGACTTGCGGAAACAGTAATAGAAGAGCACGAGAGGAAGCCTGACTGCAAGGTGTTCTGGACAGACAGCAAAACAGTGCTCACCTGGATACGAACCGGTTCAAGGTCGTATAAACCCTACGTTGCTCATCGGCTAGCAGCTATAGAAGAGAGCTCCAAAGTCAACGAATGGCGCTGGGTGCCTACCAAGAAGAACGTGGCAGATGATGCCACTCGCGACGTCCCAGCTGATTTCGGAAAGAACCATCGCTGGTACAAGGGCCCCGACTTCCTCTACGAGACAGAAGATCTTTGGCCTACTGAATCACAGACAGCGGAGCAACAGATACCTACTGATGAAGAGAAAACTCATCACATCAAACTGAAGACAGAAAAGAAGCTCGCAAATAGCCTACCGGACGTCTCTCGTTTCTCAAACTGGGATAGACTTCGGTATACAACAGCAAGAGTCCTACAGTTCATTCGACTTTGCAGACCACATAAACAGGTAGTCTGCTACAAGAGGACCAAGAAAAATACAGAGGAGGATTCAACATGGAAGAAAACAGTCAAACCCTCCGTCACTCAGACTGAATGGAAGAAAACAGCGTCATCACAAAATAAACAGTTCCTCCGAACCTCCGCAGAAGACCTCAGATTGGCCGAAGAATTATTAATGCGTGCCTCACAAGAAGACTCTTTCGCCGTCGAAATAGAAAATCTTAAGAATAAAAAACCGATCGACAAGGAGAGTCGTCTTCGACAGTTGAGCGTCGTGTATGAAAGCGGAGTCATCAGATTGAGAAGCCGTATCCAAGCCGTTCAAGGCATCACAGAAGAACTTAAAAGCCCTATGATCCTTGACGGTGCACACCCAACAGTCAAACTCTGGGTACAGGCAGTACATCGTCAGCTACATCACTCTGGAGTCGAAGCAACAGTGAACGAGTGCAGACAACAATATTGGGTGCTAAGAATAAGACCCATCACTCGCACTCTACTCCGAAGCTGCCTGTTCTGCCGAATGAAGACTCAAACACCGCCTCACCCGAGAACAGGAAACCTGCCGGCGTGTCGCCTAGCTCACCACAAGCGACCCTTCACATACACAGGGGTTGATTACTTTGGTCCCCTCACAGTGACCGTCGGAAGAAGTCACCAGAAGAGATACGTGTCAATATTCACTTGTCTCACCACCCGAGCCATACATTTGGAAGTCGCTGCCTCGCTCAACACGGACTCTGCAGTGATGGCCCTAAGAAGAATGATGGCACGCCGTGGTTGCCCTACAGAAATCTGGTCAGACAACGGCACTAACCTAAAGGGAGCGGACAAAGAAATTCGACGTGGCATCGACGAAGCAACGCAGGCAGAAGCAGCCAAGAAGACAATCTCATGGCGCTACATCCCCCCTGGAGCCCCATTTATGGGGGGGGCTTGGGAACGAATGGTCCGCTCAGTGAAGACGGCCTTAACAGCAACGTTACATGAACGCTTTCCTACAGAAGAAGTACTCGTCACGCTATTAACAGAAGTCGAGTACACAGTCAACAGTCGCCCACTGACACATGTATCAGTAAACGAAGAGGATCCAGAAGCCCTGACGCCCAATCACTTCCTACTGGGGGGCCAAGGGCGAGTACCGCAGCCTGGGTCATTCACCGATCAAGACACAGTATCAAGGTCAAGCTGGCGGGCTTCACAACGCCTAGCAGACCTCTTTTGGACACGCTGGTTACGAGAGTATCTCCCTGAGCTTCAACACCGGCGGGAGCCCCACGGACGAGGACAGCCAGTACAGAACAACGATCTCGTACAGATAGTCGACGCAAACCTTCCTCGCAACGTGTGGATACGAGGCCGAGTTATCGCCACGTACCCTGGACCGGACAACATCGTGCGGACAGTGGACATCGCGACCAAAGGAGGCGTCCTGCGGCGGCCGGTGAAGAAGCTGATAGTACTACCCGTGTCAACAGACGTCGCGCCCGTACTCGAAGATAATGCAACATAGTTGCACGGCGGGAGAGATGTACGGGACGACTTGAAGATCGCATAGTACAATGATACCTACGTATCTATAGACTAGTACGTACAGTACTTGTGGTTTCGATTTGTTTTGTTTACATGATTTATTATATAGTCTTTTTGTTAATGTTATATTTTTTATAGATGTGTAATAACGTAGTAAATAAGAAAATACACAGTTTATATACTTTTAATTAGATTTTAAGGTAGAAATCGACAAAAATGTGCCGCGGCTCTCGTTACGGTAAAGTTTCGAAGTAGCTTAGTAAAAATTTGTAAATATTGTGTAATTACTATTGGTTAAAATGTAGACATTCTGATTGGACTTGTATTTTTGTCCAATAATAAATAATGCGAAAATTGAATAAATACACGACCCATTTTGGGTATCGACACAGTCAACCGGCAACAGTAACCAGGAACAGTCCTCAGGAACAGAACAGTCCACTACAGAAGAAATCCTCAAGAATCCTGAAGAAATCCTGGACCAGAAGAATAGTTCTAGCAAGAATTTACTGTGGCAGATTGTGTGGCAAGAATAAACGGTCAAGCACGATCTGGCATTGCGGTTTTCATTTAGTACTTCACCAACCCCAGTCCCACCGAACACTACAGCGGGGTAAATAGTGCTCCTCACGGTGCCCTGCTGTACAATTTCCTTATCTGAACGCAAAATCTTTAAGTGGAATGCGGATAATCCCGGTCAGTACCATCGACACAATGATGAATTCGTCTCAAGATGTCTTGACAAATATTTTTGCTTCTGAGTTGATGGTGTATTTTTCATAGACATCAATCACCTTGCAGTCAATCGAAATTAAATCAACTGAACCGACTATTGTTTTGTTTTATCTTAAATTTATGGTGAATGTCAGTATGCAGAATCGTCCGGTCGACCTCAAAGGACATGCACTGATCAATTTAGTGACCTTTAATAAAAAGTAGGTCAGAAGTCCGATACACTCTTTTTAGATTTCAGCAAAATGCGTACCGGTGTCTGTTTATTATTTCTTTTACAACACTTGTCTCACAAAGAATTTTGTAATATAGCGTTGCAGTCTATTCAATCTTTGTTTTCAAACAGAAATGCAAACAAGTATTGAAAACAGCACGGTGAACATTTATGGATTGCGGACGACATTAGCGCCTGCGTCAGTTCCGTAAATGGGCGGGCGGCACTAGGCTCTGATCTATATCTGTTGCGTACGCGGCGTTTCCTACATACTAGGCGAGGCGGTAGGTAGACGGACACTGCACATTGATGCACTCTGAAACGGGCGAGTTGAATGCACCGTTCGTTGTACTACTTTTTGACAGCGAATCGTAACACGACAAATAGACTTGTTTCGAGTCGAAATATAAAACAGCTAAATTGACGTAACGGAAAATACTTCCCAATTTTCTAAAATGCAAGAAGATGTGTCCGCATCATGGAATATTGTAGAGACTGGTAGACATAAAAAGATGAAGTTACTGTACATACATTTTATTTGTGTCGTAGGGTATGTATTTTGTGATATGAATACTGTGGCAGTATATCTTTAGACACAATTTACAAAACACCTCCACAAAGCCCGTAGAACCTAAAGTTCAACTCTATTCTTGTATAATACTCTAAGTAATAGGTTAGTACACACTTACTAGACAACATAATGCCGTGTAATTTGCCTATTACGCAAAGTATTACGATTCAAACAGTGTGCTACCGACCTTATTGTTTATGGTGACGCGTTCCCGAAATTCTTATGTAGATCCTATGGCCTCATTTCGTGCCTTTTAAAGTATTACTCGTTTCATAATAGGGTGAAAACGGTTTGATCGTAACAATGATAGCCTAATTTATGATAATGTTTTAACGCCTGCCTAAAGCTAAGATTAATTAATAAAAGCAGTCCTATCAAACTACATATTAATTATAATCTGTGGTCCTATTTCCTTTAAGACTTATCTAAAGGTAAAATCCTGAGAATCCTACCTCTCAAATCTAATGGTAGGTAAGTAATGATGTAGATCATATCGTTACATTTATTTACCTAACCAGTTGAGCCCCGTGACTTCCCCGTGGCACCCAGTGGAACCAATTTAATCCCTTCATTTATTATTTGTATAATAATTTGCGCGATTTGTTGACATTTATGTTTACCGCTCCGCTCTCCTGCATGTATAACCGAATAATAAGTAATAGCCTTCTCCGATAAACGGACTGTAAACAAAAACAGATATTTTCTAGTTATACTAGTAGTTCTTGATTCAACCAAACTCTTCAGCTTCATAATTTTGGCGCCTATAAATTTTCCATTATCAGTGGGTCTTGAGTTTAATCTGAAAAACATTTGTTCCTTGTCCATGGATAAGTTTGGTTATAAAAATTAAATTATTTTTTTCTTTTTTGTGCCACATGTAGATGCAGCGTGGAATCATGATCATGTAAAGGCTGTTAGTGTCATTTGATATCATGTCCTAAAGACAATAAAAAGTAATGTGCAACATGTGCATTGCATGGTATAGTATAATTTATAGAGATTAACCTCTTTCCACATCTGTAGTTAGTCTGCCTCTGTCTGAATGTACGTTGTCAAAAACAATGATAATCATAAGTAGATAGAAAATAAAAGCCTTTATCAAAGTAAAATGTAAAAATAAAAAAGGTGAATGTAACGCGCCCTTCACTGTCGCAGCGAAGGAATTGACGACTTCTTAACCGAAACTAGTTTCAAAACCAGAAGTGCTAGAAACTTCAAAATCGCCTATGCATGTATTCATGTTGTTACGGTTCCTGCACACACACGGACGGACAGACCGAGCCGTTGTTTCTTAACTTTAGTGTTTATAACTCAAAAAATTAGGACCCGAATCTAATACAGCTTAACACATAAGATACGTATCAGTAATGTCGACACTATCTGGTATGAAGCATGACGTCAAGTATTATTATACGATTAAACGTAATGGTGATAATACATTATGCAAATGAGAAAAGTTGTTGGATCTAGGCTTAAAGCGCGCCGGGCGTCACCTAGCTTACTATTATTATCGTCCATTATTACTACCTACATACTGGTTTTGCCTAATCAAAATGGTCTTTGAGTGATTGACCCGACTCGTCTTCATTTGCCTTTGCGCTCTGACCCATTTATACAAAACAAAACATACTGCCAACGTCAAAAGTTTCGGTAATGACTTACGGCCAGGAGAGCATGCTTGTCTGCCATCATCATCACCATCCGATCGTCTGTCCCAGTTGCATCTCGCGGCGTCCTGGGTCCGCTTACTAATTCCTTTTATCCCATTTTCCATGTTTTTTATGTTTTTACACATGTGCCCTCAGAACTCCTAACCCCAGAAGGGGAAAGCCGATGCCAGAGCCTCGTCCAAGCTCGCGCGACTGGGGCCCCGATTGTCTAGGTAGGGCCCTCTGCACCCAAGCAACATGCTAGTCTACAACCAAAAAAGAAAACTAGCCAATGTGTGACACCATCAGGAAAAGACAAAGATGATCGAGTCGATGATGACAGAATAGTTTCCATTACTGGCAGTGGCGGCGCCGCCACTTATAAGGCCTTTACTATAATAGACTTAGCAAACACAACATACACGTTATCTTGTATATCTGATTTATCCTCGGACGCCACACTGATAACATCAAATTTGTCATCACTTCACCATGCATCACTAAGGTACCCACTGCAAACATAGGTACCTCCAGAAGATAATAGACTATAATGTATTAAAATAAGGTTCCTTTTTTGTTATATCGTTTAACATTTTCATGTTCCTAACGCGAATTCATTTAGGGATCTGTCTAAAATGGGTTAAATATTTACACATTTAAATAACCTTGAACGAGTGAGGTCATATCAATACATACCATATCGTAATCGTGATGAACCATTCATTATAAGAATACAAAGTCACTAATGGATGGAGGGATTCAAGACATTGGTTTACTACACACATGTAAAACCGTAGAGAAAAAAAAAATAAAAAAAATATTTTATTTTTTCTCTACGGTTTCACGGTTTAAGGTTTCTAGAGAAGAGGTATATTTACGACGATATCGAGAATTTTATCAAAATTCTCAGTGTCAAGAGCGAAAAATGACATTTTTACTTTCAAATGTTCTAATCTTATTATCGAATCTCTAGATATAAACTGCGATTGAAATGTCTTATCATAATATAACCAGCTACTGTGAGATATTACGATTACTTCATAATTTCCAATACCACTAAAATAGGTGTAAATAATAGTTTATTGTATAAACCTTGGCAACCTAAAAAGGCACTAAAAGCTCGGGAGTGCTCAACAGGGCGCGGCAGTACTGTACTGCGGAGAAACACTGCTTCACTATAACTCGCAAGTGCAACTCACACATGGAGTATTACTTTCACCTTTGGGGGCTGGTGCACCTGAATACCAGCTTTCGACTCTGTAGAAAGACGTGCTATGAGGATTGTCTACGATCCTCTACTAACAGGCGGTGTCGAAGCCTTCGCCTCCTTATGCGTGTTCTATCGCCTGTTCAACGGTCTGTAGTCTGACGAATTGTTTGACATGATGCTCACGGCTACTTTCTATCATCGCACCTTTCGCCATAGACAGGATGTTCACTTTGTGTCCGGAGCGCTCGCATATGGTTAGATCCGATTGAGGCTTTATTTCGCTTAGATTGTGGACTATCTCCCTGCCTGGGTTTTCCCGAACGGCTACAGTATGGGTTTCTTCAAAAGGGGTCTTAGAAGGTTTTTGCAGAATCGGCAGCGCGAGTGCTGCACCTCTGTTGTTGCAAACGTCCATAGGCTAAGGTGACCACTTTCCATCAGGTGGGCCGTATGCTTGTCTACCACCTAAGCGGTATAAAAAAGAGCCTTTAAAGACTCCTTCCTTATACAAGGCGTATATTGTTAGCGAATCTAATCTACTATATAAAACTAGTGTCTCTGAAAATGTTCAGGGGTAGAAGGTGCTCATCGCGTGAGGTTGTGTCAGAGTTGTTGCTGTTGATTTCAGAGTTCTGTAAGATAGTCGTCAGTGCTGGGTGTGTATACACACCGCACAACGTATATGAATACCACGCCATGTCTTAAGGTTTGAAGCGCTCGTGGTCCCGCGGACTTAGTGATCTGTAAACGATTACTGCGTTAAGCAACTTTCGCTATGGCTGGTCATGGATGGGTGACCACTTTGTGGCATTTACATTTGCGAGCGTTTCCGTGCTTCGGAAGGCACGGTAAGCCGTTGGTTCCGGTTGCCAGTAACATGGAAGTCGTTAAGTCAAGTTAAAGGCCATATGGGCGGCTTGAAAATTTTCAACAGCAGGTAGCCACAACTTGCGTCTGTCTATTTCAACACGGCAATGGACTCACCACCTATTACGTGGGACAGGAAAACACATGGTGAAAAGTGGGCATATAATATGCCTCTGTCATCCCTTCGGGGGTAGGGCGAGATAGATAAATAAAATAATTAAATTAAAGTTTGAGGATATTTGATACGGACACAACTACGTAGTGCCGGGCACAAGCAAGAAAATAAGTATTTTATAAACGACCCACTATAATAAAATTAAATCTTACCACACTTGTTCTGATGACATCTTTCTCAAAGGTCAGGAGCTCAGGAGTGCTGGACATGTAAATGTCGAGCCGCATCTCCAAGTGGATTGATAATATCGCAATCAAGTTATATATTGTCCGTCTTACAAGTACTACTTGATCGGATGGTTAGTGTTGAAATTTTGTTCAACGAACATTGAGTAAACATTGTATTATAAACGTATTTTGGCTATGTCGGTCAATATTAGAGCCAAAACCATAATAAAGTAATTTCGAAGATTCATCGAAGCTTTCAGATTCAGCTTCATCATCAGTGGTAAGGTCGTCTTACCCAAAAAATATAGAAGACCTTAACCTACATACCTTCCTGTGTAATCTAATCTAACATTGTCACGAACTTTGTGCAGCCACTAACACCATGTCACGAGAGTTTTATATATACCTATTACAAAAATACGTGTAGATCTTTATGAGTGAACTACTTCATAAGCCGGTCGGTATAAAGTACTATATACCTATATATCATGATCAGAGTATTTTTATATGTCACAATTTTACCTATGTATAAACAACATTAAAAGCATAGTAGACATTCGTACAATATGTTTACAGTTGAATGTATGTCACGTTTTACCTATGTATACATTGAGAGAGAACACTAAAAGTATGGTAGGCTAGACACTCGTACAATTGTTTACAGTTGAATATTTGCGTATCTACTGCAAGAAGTTTGCGGCGTGAATAGGCATCTCTCGGGGCTTGAGTGCAAAACGGTTGGGCGGCAGACATTTTCCCTTTTGTTAAATATCACACAATTGCTTGACATTGTAAGGGCCGCTGGCTATTCGTGTAAAATACCCTTAACCAAAGTCATTGAAACTATGGGCGATATACAAATGCGCTGCCTTATAATGTTGTCTTATAACAGGTGACATCAGAGTAAACAAAGCGATCGTGCTCATGTCATTCAGATTATACATATTGCTGTTATTTAAAACATAGGCGGTAGCGATTTTGTGCCGTCCCAGCTTAGCCTCATTAACGAAATGTTCGATCTTATACCTGTATGTGTGGATACGACTATGAGATATTGCCTTATTATACACATTACAAAACATTAGACAATTACAATACACTGCTACTGGTCTGTGTGTTTTGGTCAACAGCATATGCACCTCCGCCTTGCTCAGGCTAGTGTGGTGGAATAGGTCCATCCAGCTACCTTCCTACGTCGGTATTCCACCCGCTGGGGAGCGTTCTACCATACGTTTACAAAGTAAAATTATTTCATTATCGCCACAGTTGAGATTTTATTTTATTGGTAGATATAAAAATATGATGTAAATAATCGGCATTTCATATAACTTGAAGCAAAACATGATTATGTAAGAACGTAAAGAGGAATTCCGAGAAAACTGGTTTTAAAACGTGATTTGTACCTTGTCCATTGATTAAATACAGTATATTTAGATAAACCTCTTCATATCTACATATTACAATCACGTTTTGCGTAAAAAAGAAATAGGATGTATTTTATTATTGACAGTGTCCATTAAATAATTTTCAACGGCTTTCAACGAGCCTCTCCCAACGGCTTCTCGCGATTGGAATAGATTCGGGTCCAGTGTCCTTGACCCACAGGAATCTATTATTGGCACACAAAGTGTTCCAATGTCCTATTTCAGGTCACGACGGTCACAAAACATCTCTACCTACGCCTTACGTAATATTTCGATAATTTTCTGTCCTTTGTTCTACCACCATCAGACTCTGTCATTCTGAGAATAAAGTGAGTTTCTATTTCCCTCAGGTTCCCAAACCTTTCGTGTGTGATTCCCCGCAGCGGGTTTGAAATTAAATATTCATTGGATGCTACGAAACTTTGTTATAATTTTTGATTGGAGAAAATGGTGGCAACAGACAGGGGAAAATTATTAACTAAAAAAACTAACTATCTTTATACTGTATCCCTGTAAGACGGAAAAATTACAACACTTGTTATTCAGCCGCTTTGAATCTATTTTAGAGAAAACGTTAATAACGAATTCTACATAGTTATTGTCGTAAGGTTTTTATAAAACGGTGCTTAATTATTCCCATATTGTCACTTATGAGTTCTTTTCAACATATAATAATCCAATAATGTCAATAGATGGCTTTTATGATTATTTTGCAGGCACTAGGTAGTGTATGCGACTGTTGCACTGAGGTCTCGGGTTCGAATCCCGGCTCAGGAACAAATATTTGATTTAATATTTTTTCGGAATTAATGTGTAACATCAGTTCAGACCAGTTGTCTAAATCCCATACCACAAGCATGTTTATGTTTAGTTTTGGCTAGATCGTGCTGTGTAAAAAGGTGTCCCATAATATAAATATTATATTAAGATTAAGTAGGTATCACATGTAACTATTGCTGCTAATATATAGGTTACAAGCTGTCATTTTCCTATTCCCTAACGTCCATCAGATTAAACCACAGTTTACATTACTCAAACTAGATTCTAGACCCATATAGCAAAACGAACGTAGGCGATACATTCAATAAAATAGACTTGTAAATTATATCCAAAACTGGGTTATGCAGAAATTGAAAGTTGTAATATTAGGTGCTTCTGGGCATGACAATACATGTAGTGTTTCTCATATTTTGCATAGCACACTACATGGGGAATCTCCGATTAATTAGCCAATGACACTCTCGTAGTAGGTTATGTGCCTATTCATATGACATGCACTACGTTACATTATATGTGTGGAAGGTACTCTATCAAAAACCCACAAAAATCAACTAGCATATGAACAGTTGAGAACAGAGAACAGCCCTGAGGCTATCATTCCGAGGGCTCACCCGGGCTATAGACAGATGGAAAGGAAACGTCTGGTTTTAGTCGGTAGGAGTCCGGCATAGCATCCATGAGGATTTCCACATGAAAAAAAAAATATAAAAATCATATGAACACTGTTTCGATCATTTCAGTCTTTGGACGAGGTGCTGAGTCATGGACGTCTGTCCGTCATAATGTATACTTAAAGTCGACCACACCTCCTTACGGAAGTTCCTAGGTAATCTTCATTCAAAGTACCCACTTTGTGTGACAGAAATAATAACTAGTACCCACTAGTTATTATTTCTGTCACTATGCAGCTGTGTGTTTTGGAGTGGTGCAATGACTTTGTGTGGTACTTTTAACCCTGGAGATGATCTATACAACCCACTAAAGCAATTACACTTACAATAGTTAATTCTACAGTAGCATAGTTGTTCCACCTGTCACGCGGGAGACCGGCGTTCGGGCCCTGACGGGAGTCCCCCGAGTCATCTTCTATCGGGATTGTTCAGAGCACAACTTTTGCCAACATACATAGTCTGTAGCAAATATTGTCTGTCTTTATCTCTAGAGTCCACACTAAAGAGCAGTGGCAAAAGCTAGTAGGTAATGTGAATAAAAAATAATAAAAAAAAATGTCCATCACGCCTTATCCCTGAAGGGGTGGCAGAGGCATATTATATGCCCACTTTTCACCGTGTGGATTCCTGTCCTACGTAATAGGTGGTGAGCCCATTGCCGTGTTGAAATAGACAGACGCAGGTTGTGGCTACCTGTTGTTGAAATTTTTCAAGCCGGGCGGCTATAAGGCCTTCAACCAGGCTTAACGACTGCCATTTTACTGGCAACCGGGACCAACGACTTAACGTGCCTTCCGAAGCACGGAAACGCTCGCAAATGTAAATGCCACAAAGTGGTCATGCATCCGAGGATCAGCCAAAGTGACAGTTGCGTAAAAAAATATAAATCCTTTAGATTTGAGCGAAGTAGGCGGCAGAATACGCGGTCGAATCGCTTGCTCGGCGGTGCCGGCGTCCCCTACTGAAATCCTTTAGATTAGTGATTTAGTCGGATATAATATTATGCCCGGATACCCGGATCCTCTTTGATGGCCCTTTGGAATTTTGGCTAAGCCCCTTACCCCTTATATCTGCAACAAGCATTTGTTCGATAGCTGTGGCTGGAGACGTGACTGCTTATTGGAATTAATACGCTGGTTCTCTGAATATTACTTTAATTGGCGGTATACAAAGTAGGTAGGTACATTTGTATCTTAATATTATTGTAAAATGTACCAATTGGTTATAAGTTTGTAACTTCTGATGATAAGATGGCGGTGACTCTATAGCATCAGTTGTAGAAATTTGTCAAAATGTAATTGAATCTTTACTATCAGCCAAGTTTAATCTACGGAAGTGGCAATTTTGGAAATTTTGAAGTGTATATCAAATAACAGAAATAACATACAAAAAACAGAAAAGCCTCTAGATTTAAATGAAACATTACCAAATAAAATTTTAGGTTTATTATGGGATTCAGAATCGGATAAATTATTATTTTCAATTAATTTGAATTGTAACACAAAAAAGGTAACTACACGTGTAATTTTATCACTTATTAGCCAAGTGTTTGACCCTTTGGGGCTTTTGGGCCATGCACTGTGTAAGCAAAAACTTTAATGTAGATACGCGTAGGTGGCCGGTTAAATAATTCAAATTACAGCTATAATGTAAAGCACCCAATACTGATTTGCAGTAGACATCACCTTACACACATTTTAGTTTACAAATGTCACATTGACCTATTACAATCCGGCTCGAAGGAGTACTGTTCGATAGCTGTGGCTGGAGACGGGACTGCTTATTGGAATTAATACGCTGGTTCTCTGAATATTACTTTTACTAGCTGTATACAAAGTAGGTAGTTACATTTGTATCTTAATATTATTGTAAAATGTAATAATTGGAATAAATTGAAATATGAAAAATGCGGGTAGGCGGTCCCGCTAAATTTTACGCCTGTGTATTTTATTTTAATTTCAATTAGTTTCTCAACTTTTTTCTCCCGTAATTCCAATAAAGTATAAAGATCAGGTCATAGTGGTGACTATCCGGTGTTATCTCGACATACCCGGCAAAATCAAGACTGAAAATCTTTATAATCACAAAGGGACTTTGGAACACAACAAAGGCGCAAAGCAAAAGTAAACAAAGTGACGATCGACTGATCTCTCAAAAGATTAACGTCTCTCGGTGTCCGTGAAAGTCTTTAGTGGATAGTCTGTGTGACAAGTGCGAAGTTTTCGTGATAAAAAAGAGATATTAAAAACAAGAAGAAAGTCCTTGCCTGAACAAACACATGGCGCCATCTATCGTCTGAGTGCCGCACTAGTATGGTATCCTGTTGGCTGCAGATCAAGTTTTCAGGAAGATTTAAGGCAACAAAGATTAGTTTTGGGTTCCTGTAAAATCCACAGAGGGCGCTATTATCCAGTCCAGACATCCAGAAACTCAGATTGAATTCGCTTCACGTTCTCAAGTGGCTGTTGTTAAAATCCAGTTACATACTTATTTTGTTTATTTTATTTTATTAATAACTATATTTTATTTTATTAATAACCTAGTTATTAATTCATTTATCGAACGATTTAACTTAGTTGATGTTGAAGAAGTAGTGAAATCTAATAATTTTATGTATTTATTGTTTTTGTTTTAATTTTTGCGTTCTTTTCTCATCGGCAATTGTTGGACCTCGCAATATAATTTAATTTGAAATTTAATTTAATTCTTATGTTATTTATTTCTTGATGTAACGTATTTTTATAGGCAGGTACGTTAATTTGTAGTTTAACTGTTTGACATTTTGAATTTGGATTATCATTGACAATTTGAATTGAATTAATATTATTATCTAGATAATACCCTATTAAGTGAAAGTTGTTTATTTGAATTTCAATATTGATTATTGTAAGGAAAAAGAATTGAGGATTCCGTCCACTATCCAATATGAGTATACAACCTACACAGGTAACTTGTCCACACTGCCCGGGGTCTTCCCGTGTTTTCTCCGCGCGCGGGCTGGGGGTGCATATTGGGCGCATGCACAAACGTTTGCAGCATTCGGGTGCGGACGTGCTGGTTGGTCACGCCGACACTGGGGTAACAGTGGGACAGGGTCCGCCGACAGCACCGTCAAATCATTGTTCCCTGGACAAGCTTAGTTCTTTTAGGGGGAGAATTCCAGTTCTCCGACACATCCCTAAGGGTGCCCGAAATCAGGCGGCCGGTAGGCTGTCTGATATTATCGACTCATGTATTAATTGTAACGGTATGGAGGAGTGGGGCGCTCTTCTATCTTTCGCTTATACTGGTTTGAGAGTGCCTGAGAGGGAGTCGCCTGGAAACGTGACATCAAAAGTTAAAGCTAACATTTTAGCTTCTGGTCATTATAATAATATTGAAGTACCTTCACCGACTGCGGCTAACTGTTCTCACACTTTTAGCAAAAATATCGAAACGAAAGTCTATGAGGGGGACTTGAGGGGCGCCGTCCGCCTATTGATGTCTGACGATTGCATTGCGGGACGGGATCCTGACACGTTGGCTGCTTTAAAACTGAAGCATCCCGCTCCTTCGCGTGCTCTAAGTTTTCCCCCTGATCCGGGTTTATCGTTTACTGCGGCGACGGTCACTTTGGAGGACGTGATTTTAGCAATCGGTTCTTTTTATGCGGGGTCAGCGGCGGGCTTGGACGGGATTCGGCCGGTGCATCTTAGGGAGTTGACTTCTGTGTCGGCGGGAGAGAATGGAAGACGCTTCTTGGGATGCTTGGCGAAGTTGGTGAATTTCTTACTCAGTCGTCGGGTGAACCCTCTGGTGTGCCCATATCTGTACGCGGCTTCTCTCTTTGCTTTGAAAAAAAAAGATGGCGGCTTAAGACCGATAGCAGTCGGTAGCGTTTTCAGGCGTTTGACTGCTAAATTGGCTTGTCGTGCCGTCAAAGAGGATATGGCCCGATACCTGCAGCCACACCAATTGGGTTTCGGGACACGCCTTGGTTGTGAGGCCGCTATACACGCCACACGTAAGTTCGTCATGGACCCGAAGAACGAGGACTCAATTTTGTTGAAGCTGGATATTCGCAACGCTTTTAACACCTTGGAGAGGGACGTTCTGCTGAGCGAGGTCAAGGAAAAAATTCCATCTCTGTACCCTTTTCTTCATCAAGTATACCGATTACCTTCCAATCTTTTCTTGGATAACAATCTCATCCTTTCAGAAGTGGGTGCCCAGCAGGGAGATCCTCTCGGTCCACTTGTGTTTAGCCTGGCAATTCATAGAGCGGTCCGTGATCTTAGATCAGCTCTTAATGTCTGGTACTTGGACGATGGCATTATCGGGGGCAAACCAGAAGACGTATTACAGGATCTTCATGCCTTAATACCCAGCTTTAGGGACCTGGGTCTGGAGGTGAATCCCTCGAAGTGCGAGTTCTTCCCGTGCGGTACTACGGCTCGAATACACTTTTCTCAATTCAGTTCTATTCTTCCTGGCCTCAGGGAACTTTCTTCTTCCGACTTCAGCCTTTTAGGATCACCAATATTTCTATCTGCAGTTCCTGAGGCCATCACTACTAAAAAACAGCTTCTCATTACCGCTCACGAACGTCTGAAAAGTATTTCTGCTCACGTTGCGATTATCTTATTACGCATGTGCCTCGCTCTTCCAAAGGTCAATTATTTATTGAGAACCACTCCAACTTGGCTGTGTCCCGAGGAAACTTCTTCTTTCGACGCAGAATTGAAAATGGTGGTGGAGTCAGTCCTGAATGTCGCTCTTAATGAGACTCAGTGGAGTCAAGCTGCTTTGCCAATCCGATGTGGTGGTCTCGGGATTCGTTGTGCGCTTGATGTGGGCCTGCCGGCTTTTCTGGCGTCTGCGCATGGGGTTGCAAACCTTGTTACTACTGTACTCAATTATGATGGTGACGAGGGGAGCTTGCCTTTTGTGTCGGATGCCGTGTCAGCTTGGTCGGCCCTCAATACGGGTGCTTCGATCCCTGAGTCGGGGCACCTTCAGCGAGCGTGGGATGATGTAGGCGTGAAGCGACTTCTGGAGCAGTTGTTGGAGGGGGCAACGGGAGCCGATAAGGCTAGACTGCGGGCTGTGTCGCAACCAGAATCTGGAGCGTGGTTACAGGCGTTACCTTCGCCCCACCTGGGCACCCTGCTCGACTCCGACTCTCTGCGTGTGGCAGTGGCTCTACGCCTGGGCTGTAAGGTGTGTGAACCCCATATATGCACCTGCGGTTCCATGGTGGAAGCGGATGGCCATCATGCCTTGAGTTGCCGACGGTGCACTGGGAGGTTTTCGCGTCACCACGCTCTGAACGATATAATCCGTAGGGCCCTTATATCGGCAAACGTGCCTTGCTTGCTTGAGCCTCCGGGTCTGAGCAGGTCGGACGGTAAGAGGCCGGACGGGCTGACTTTGGTTCCCTGGAACAACGGCAGGTGCCTAATTTGGGACGCAACTTGCGTCAGCACCGTCGCCGCCAGCCACCTTAGTCGCACGGTTTGCTCCC
This sequence comes from Thumatha senex, assembly GCA_948477245.1. Classification (NCBI taxonomy): domain Eukaryota; kingdom Metazoa; phylum Arthropoda; class Insecta; order Lepidoptera; family Erebidae; genus Thumatha; species Thumatha senex. The sequence goes on from OX419728.1 coordinate 27,712,328, forward strand.
CGTCTGCTGCAGCGGAAGATGCCGGCTCGAGGAAGAGACTAAAGTACGCTGATTTGGAGCCGCTGTACCACTTCGTGCCGGTGGCGGTAGAGACCCTGGGGAGCTGGGGCAGAGAAGCCAAACATTTCATAAAGGATATTGGGAAAAGGCTCCAAGAGACGACCGGTGACTCTCGATCCGGATCGTTTCTGGTGCAGAGGATGGCCATCGCAATCCAGCGTGGAAACGCGGCAAGTGTGATGGGCACCTTTCCACCGGGAACGGTCAGGAGCGGGTACAAACTATTGTAAGGTTGATATTATTTTTCTATCTAATAATAATTTGTGAATTGTAAATAATTGGTTATAAGTTTGTTACTTTTGATGATAAGATGGCGACGACAAGAACGGAAGTTTTTCGGGCCACATCTCCGCCCGCGGGGTTCGCACGCGCCGGCCATAGACAAACGACCATAAAGGCCGCGCTGTAGCTGTACGCGCAGCGCCATTCTGCATCCCGCCACACTCCAAGGCTCGTTAACATGCGTGGACGCAACACATTGACTAAAATTAATTATTGTAACTTACCCATTTGTTGCAATCTGCGCTTAAAATTCAGACTACATTTATGGCTAAGACCCTCCCACACGACGCCCGCCCGCAGCTGGCGTTATTAAACCACCATTCCATGACCTAGGTCTACAAACATTTGAGCAACGATTCAGCTTCTCCGGCCTTACCAATGTTTGTAGAACGTGTTTTCGCTATCGGTTGATAATTGTTTTGCAAATACGTATGAAGAATCTGTTTACACAAGATGTTAAGACTTCAGTGTAATGAACGTGTCTGCGTCAACGTGATCTTTAAACGAAATCAGTAGGTCCATCTGTTAGAACTTTGGACCCGGAAGAAAAAAAAGTAGCTATTGAAGTTCCTTCTGTTGAAAGAAATAGTATTCTTCCGAAGACCGACTGGACTCAGATATTTGGCACTGCCGACGGAAAAGAGAGGTATTTTATGTTTAACCTGTGTATCTATCTGTCTGTGGCATCATAGCTCCCGAACGAATGGACCAATTTTGATGCGGATTTTTTTTTGTTAAATAAATAAATAAATATCCATCACGCCTTATCCCCGAAGGGGTGGCAGAGGCATATTATATGCCCACTTTTCACCGTGTGGATTCCTGTCCCACGTAATAGGTGGTGAGCCCATTGCCGTGTTGAAATAGACAGGCGCAGGTTGTGGCTACCTACTGTTGAAATTTTTCAAGCCGCCCCCATAAGGCCTTCAACCAGGCTTAACGACTGCCATTTTACTGGCAACCGGGACCAACGGCTTAACGTGCCTTCCGAAGCACGGAAACGCTCGCAAATATAAATGCCACAAAGTGGTCACCCATCCGAGGACCAGCCATAGTGAAAGTTTCTTAACGCAGTGATCGTCTACAGAACACTACGTCCGCGGGGCCACAAGCGCTTTGTTCGAAAGCCTTAATCATGAAAAATGTTATAACTTAATTTTCTTAGTAACTTTGATCATATGTATTTCACCTGAGCGTCTAATTAACTTCCATTTTTTGTCTATCAGATTAATATTTTCTTTTATTAATAATTTAATAATAAATAAATAAAATAAATATCCATCACGCCTTATCCCCGAAGGGGTGGCAGAGGCATATTATATGCCCACTTTTCACCGTGTGGATTCCTGTCCCACGTAATAGGTGGTGAGCCCATTGCCGTGTTGAAATAGACAGACGCAGGCTGTGGCTACCTGCTGTTGAAATTTTTTAAGCCGCCTATAAGGCCTTCTACTAGGCTTAACGACTGCCATTTTACTGGCAACCGGGACCAACGGCTTAACGTGCCTTCCGAAGCACGGAAACGCTCGCAAATGTAAATGCCACAAAGTGGTCACCCATCCGACGACCAGCCATAGTGAAAGTTACGTACCTCAGTGATCGTTTACCGAACACTGAGACCGCGGGGCCACGAGCGCTTCTTATTATTTATAATAAGAAGCATATATAATATAAATATATATTAATTTAATATTATCTACTTTTTTTTTTATTTATTTATTTCATTTTTTTTTTATTTTCTATTTGTCTATTTCAACACGGCAATGGGCTCACCACCTATTACGTGGGACAGGAATCCACACGGTGAAAAGTGGGCATATAATATGCCTCTGCCACCCCTTCGGGGATAAGGCGTGATGGATATTTATTTTATTTTTTTTAATATTATCCAATATAGACATATACTTGTAATATTTAAAGCTATCATAATTACGTAGACAATGGTGCTAATTCTGTTGTTGACACCACTAACTAAAATTTCTCTAAAATTTTCTTATTTGTATTAAGAGATTGCCAAATGCTATTCTGTTATTAAATCGAACTAAACTTAGTGATATCATAAACAGCACTAAATATGTATCTGACATCACTAAAATTCATTTTATGTGATAAAATTCAACAAAACATGTATTTGCATGCTGACTAACTTAGTGATTGAACTGTCTATGCACATTTTTCACGTTACAACGTTATACACGTTTTCACGTTTCAAACGGTGACAAAATTAAAAAAAATGTTTTTTAAGTTTCACTAAAATTAGACGTGACTTATTAAGGTGACGTCTAATTTTAGTGAAAACGTCTAATTTTAGTGTGTCGTTAAATTTGTATCTGACATCACTAAAATTCATTCTATGTGATAAAATTCAACCAAAAGTGGAAAATGTACATAGACAGTTCAATCACTAAGTTAGTCAGCATGTATTTACATGCCGAGAAACGTTTTGTTTAATTTTATCACATAAAATGAATTTTAGCGATGTCAGTTAAATATTTAATGCTGTTTATGATATCACTAAGTTTAGTTCGACTTAATAACAGAAATAGCATTAGGCAATCTCTTAATAAAAATGAGAAAATTTTAGAGAAATTTTAGTTTAGTGATCTCAACAACAGAATTAGCACCAGTTTCTACTAAAAATACATTTTGAAAGTAGTAAAAGTACGTCAAACATGATTACGAAAGAAAAGCTACTACCTACATTGGACGTCTAATCCACGTAGTTAATTCTTTTGTTCTTCTATTTTACGTCATCTAAATGCATCTGTCGTTCATAACGCTTAGTTAATATTATTAGAATAATTCGTGCACTAATTGTATAACCGACGCGCCTTGGCTCACGAATGTTCCAAAAAATACCATCTCGTGCGTTTATCTAATTATTTTGCTACTCTTACAACTTAAGCGGTGCTGATGAAGCCACCAGTTTGATTCTATGGGTGTAAGGGCCCCAACCATGTTCTCCAGGACCCAAATTACCCTACCTGCTAGCGTTGCACCTACGCAGGCGCCTTTACGAGGTTAGTTAATCGGTTGAAATCAAAGGCCAACCTATAGCTGCTTCCAGAAGCCAAATAAAAGTGGACTCCAGACCCCAATCCCAGGTAGGATTTTGGTAGCAACTGTGCATACACTGGGATGAAGAAGTTCTTTGGCGCCTAATCTCAAGAATATCGTCACCTTCAATTATTATTGAGATGCCATTTTAACGGACTAAAAACAATCTAGTGAGCGTGGTGTTTCAGTTTATGTATTTATTTTCAAATACCAAGCAACAAATCTTCCGTCACCATCGTACAAAGATGGCCGTGGTATTACTTACCTCACAATTAGAATGAACGAAAACGTCTATGATTAGTGCTGCTCCACTGATTATGCTTTATTTATTTCATATGTCTTTATCTGATGGAGAAATTATAATCGGTCTTTGTCATGCATCTATAGGGATGTAAGGAATTTCGTCTTTACTATCCGGATGGAATCTGAACTTCTACCGAGCTGTCAATTTATTGAATTCTGCCATATACAATTCTGCTATTTAGAAATATAGCTTACAACGCTGCCTCTGAACTATAAGTAGGTAAGAACAGATGTAATAGTGTAAAGCCAACATTTTTGATAAAGTTAAACAACTTATCAAAAACGTTCTTGGTACGCGTTAAGGTGTACGTACTTTCATCGCTTAACATCATCAATACAACTCTCCGGGTCTCGTATCTGGTGGTCAGGTTAACTATTTAATTCTTTTCACTTTTTCTATGTAATAAAAGATACTTTTTATATCCGGAAATTTGTTTCCGACAGCCCTACTAATGGACAGACTTGTCTGATTTAAAGTTTTTTATTATATAATAATTGTAAAGCAATATCGTTTAAAGAATATCTCTCAGTTGTATTACGGTCACGTGCCACCGCTCTGGCAGACACACAGACGCCCGATGTGAGCGATCTAACAATAGCCATTAGTATCGTACATATTTATACAAGTACACAACGATGTATCACAGCCGAAAGACATACAGTCGGTCGACGAAGCTGTCTAGACAGAGCAATCGTGCGGGGGACAAGGGACGAGACGGGGGAGGGCTTGTCCCGAGCTGCGAACAAAATGTTGTTAGTAGCTCGGGACAGTCTTTCAGGGCTGACGCATTCACGACCGCTTGCTATGAGTATTTTAATTTTGTATCGATTTCTTTAATTCCTTATTTTAATTACCGAAAAAAAAATGGTGCATACGAATTGTGCTGTAAGAGATTGCAAGTCATCATCGCGGAAAAATAAAGATCTGCGATTTCATCAATTGCCGCACACGGAAGAAAGGTAAGGGGTATATTCATGTCGTTTGAATAGTTCTTTTTATTAGAAAGCGTTTACAAAATGGCTGCCGCGTCGTAAATCGTAGTTTTAAAATTATAATGTAGGGTACATGTATAATTCATGGGGTTATTAATATTCTGAATACATATTTCGTGTTCATTTTGCAATCTAATATGGCCGCCGAACCGTGTTCATAAAATTTCATGTTGGGTATCGTATAAGGGGTTGGGTTTTTTGGTATGCTGAGTATGAATTTCGAGTTTATTTTGCAGTCCAATATGGCCGCCGCGCCGTGGTCATAAAATTTCATGTTGGGTATCGTATAAGGGGTTTTTTAGTATGCTCAGTATGAATTTCGTGTTTATTTTGCAATCCAATATGGCTCCAGCGCCGTGGTCATAAAATTTCATGTTGGGTATATTAGGTATATTATTACTAGTTTCGGTTTACGACTATTTTTTGGTCTTAAAGTTGGTCTTAAAATTACTGTTGTTTTTCAACAAAATAATGATTGGATACGCTTTAAACAAGTTTAAATATTAATTATGACGAAAAACTTGCATACACTTTACACAGGATAACAAAGTATAGAGTGTGGTTATAATCCCACATGTGTGAACCGCATACCATATTACCCAACATGAAATTTTATAACAGCTGGCGCAGTGACTATATTGGATTGCAAAATTAACTCAAAATTAGCATGAAATTCGTACTCAGCGTACCAAAAAACCAATTATATGATAGCCAACCAAGCCAGAAATTTTATGACAACGGCCCGACGGCCATATTGGGTAATAGAAACCTCATGAATTATAAATGTACTTAACATGATAATTTCATATCTACGACGCGGCAGCCATTTCGTAAACGTTCTCTCATAAAAAAAAATTATCGATTCGACATGAAATGAACCTTACCTTCTTCCGTGTGCGGCAATTGATGAAATCGCAGATCCTTATTTTTTTAAACCGGTGTATATATTATTGATTAATTATATATTATGTACATATAAAATATATTGATAGTTGATTGCGACTGCGAGTCCCTAAATAAGTTATAAATAACATCAGCCTTGTATACTTGTGACAACCCTACAAGCATCACTGTCTAGACGTTGTCGGCATTTTCGTCAACTTCAAAGGCGTAACGCTACTGGTAGATTATCTTTATACTGTGGATGTATTGTGATTACTATCTCTCATTAATCGAATGCTGTTGTTAATTATATATATGTATAGCTGTCCTCTTTTTGCGACTGTCGACTGTTCCTGTCCCAACGATTCTATTACTGCCTACGCCAGACTCTCGTATGTACGTCAGTTAACGGTGCATCTACATATGAGGTTGCTATGACCCTACAAATTGACGAGGTTTCTATGCACACAGCCATGAAGTATATTTCGATACCCATATCCGGATAGACGTACAACATCGTATTCAAACTTTTTAATTTTCAGCCTCAAATTCTATGATTAGCATTTTAATGCCTGACGTCGAAAGAGAAAGTAGTAATTATTTTTTCATGACTGTTCTTATTTTGTATTGCAGCGGCCAATTACAAATTCAACAGATGAAACCTTTCAGAATAAAATTATTGATAAAATTCGTAGATACCTTATCCAATCTGAATTAATGGAGTGCCCCAGGCGTGCGCGTGCCTTTTAACCGTAGTACGAACTACCCTATTTATTGTCAAATTCAAGTAGAAGAATGCTTTCTTTTCACGTAACTATTGCATTTGAGTGAGTACCTTTCACTTGACATTATCCAATAGAATAAAGAATAGTAGTATTTTTATATTATCCAATAGATTAAAGAATAGTAATATTTTCCGCATACTAGGTATTATGCATAACAGTTTTTAAGTTGCCTCACTACCACTCATGTAGTTGAAAGAAAATTAAACATATCAACACACTTTGCATGTATATACGGCACAGATATATTTGATTACTCTGTGACATAAGTGAATGAACAAACAGCAGCGATTACCATACTTTCGTTTTCGATATGTGGGCGATTGCCGGTTATACTGCGGCACGCCCGCAGGTAAGTTATACCCTGATGGTTATTTTATGGCATATATATTACTTTTTATCTATTAGAAATTGAACTGATATCAGTAAAATTAAACTTAACTTCTAATAAAAAAATAAATCTGATATATCAGAAATATCAGAATAAACATATATCAGAAGAGAGTGAATGGGCAAACTAGTAACGGTCGACGTACATATGTCAATCAAATAGAAGACATTTTGGAAAACGTGAGGTCAAGAGTACCTTTAACCGGCGTGTGTGTATGAAAACACTTATGAAAGTGGTAGAAGCGAAAGTTGTATGCCAGGATCGTAGCAAGTGGAAAGCCATAGTCTCTGCCTACCCAGATGGGAGACAGGCATGACGATATGTATGTAAAATATTCGCTCCGGCCCATAATGTTGAATTTGCTTCAAATAGGACTAAAATATATAGAAAAAGTAGATATCCAAACAAAATTAAACGTTGTGACGTATGTGAAGCTAGTGCACTAAGTTAGTTGTAATTAATAGGAATTGAACTTGCAACAGCGTTTGCCTACTCTAAAAATAAAGGGCTCCCCGTATCAAGAGCTCCGGGGCCCAAGCAACCTCACTTGCTAGTGGTGCACCAGCAGACTAACGGACGAGGGAACGACGTGGTTGGGAGGTTTTGGAGGGTCAGACGGCAGGTGCAACAGTGACGAAAATTAAAGGCTTAACTATAGCTATTAAAGTGTCAGCGTTAAGCTGGTAAAGGGTTCCGTTGGTAAGGACACGTCCAAAGAATGAATGAGGAACGATCGACAAAGAATATATATTGTGCGAAAGTAGAGGGTAGAAGGAGTCAGGGTAGGCCGAGCCTTACATATGAAGACCGGACGACCAGACGTTAGCAGATTGCTCAAAAACGGAAATAGTACTCTGATACCCAGACGTGCATATGTATGAAGCGATTAATGAATCTGCAGGAAGCGAGAGAAGTATACATGGATCGCGATGCCTGGCGATCTGTCCTCTCTGACTACCCCGTAAGGGATACAGCGTGAAGATAGATAACTACAGCTGTTCCTCGAAGCCAATTGAAAGTAGACCCTAGGCTCCAAATCCCGGTAGGGTTTTGGAAGCAACTGTAAAAACTCTTAAGATGATGTAAGATAATCCGAAAATTCTTTTACAAAGTGGCTGTAGTTTAGTAGTTTAGATGCTGTTGCTAGTATCTACCAATTCTTAAAAAAAAGTGAACTATATGCCATATTGCAAGTTAAGCGTTTAGAAAGTGAGTGTGGTGTGCACCAGCCGTGACCGTGGGAACTCTGTATCGTAGGTATCGTCACCGTCACGCCTATTCATACAGTTTTATAAGTGATTAGCGCAGCAGTTCCGCTACTCAACGTTTCCGGTATCTACCTACAGATGTTGCCTTACCGTATGTTAATAGCTCGTACTGTTAGCTTGACAACAATTTGTAGAAACAAATTGTAAAAAATGTTGTCAAGAGTTATTATTTCTTGTTATTTAGAATGGTGGTTATGATTTTCTCAGCATGACGTGTAGGCTGATTCATTACGCGTGTCATGAGTTCAATATATTCTGTTAAAAAATTGAGTTGACTTAAAAGCTTCAGATCCAAATGGGACTAGAACGTTTGAATCTCAACCTCAAACAAAACCGCTGAACCGGAAAAGAACTTAACTATTGTCTATGAAAGAATGTAGTTAGGTAGCATCTATCCAAATTTATCTTATCAATACCCTAGTCTTAGTTAAAACTTGTATATAGTTGAAAATATTTCAAAAACATTTTTGATATTTTTAAAACATAGCCTAATCGGGACACTTTATTTAGAACTCCCGCTACTTAAATGATACAATTAGGAAACCCGTGTAACATTTCGCAAAACTGATGCCGAATTTTACTCCTATTCCACCGCTAGAAATTTAAATAGGCTACTTCAACCAACTTTTCTTTCTCTTTTTCAGACTGGCTCCGGTAAAACCTACACAATGGGCAGTGGCTGGGAAGGTGAGGGTGATGGCGATGAGGACAGACGTGGCATCATCCCTCGCGCCATTCGAGACCTGTTCGCCGGCGCGGAAGCAAGGGCTGAAGCGGCGCGGGCTCAGGGTCAACTGCCACCGGAATTCTCTGTGCAGACACAGTTTATTGAGCTGTACAACGAAGATATTGTAGATCTGCTTGATCCTGCCAAAGATCCTTTTGCTAAGGTTTTTATTATATTAAACATAATTATACGCTCGTTCGTTGATATTCGGGCTCAAAGGTATGCAGATGATCTTGGTAGTGCACAAAAATCATCTGCATACCACGAATATCGTGCGTCTGCTGACCAGTGGAAGGATAGTTTTAGGTACTTCTCATAACTCAGTAATTTTTTATCAATCTTATCCTAAGTCTCGACAATAATCTTGGATATAGTCAAGGCAAAAGTCAGAAGTACGTTCCTGAATAACGTTTTACATATTTTGAAAGGTATAATTTGTATTTCGCGAATCCTGAAGATATGTCCTCTCTGACTAACCCGTCAGAGGTACAGCGTGAAGACAGTTAGTTAATTTGTATTTCTGAATGTATAGTACATTCTAATACTGTCACGGTTAAAAGCGGTCAAGCAAACAGTTCGTGCCTTGATGTCTACTCTTGTGTCCACTTTACCACTACTGTATTACCGGTTCACTGACTAAATATGGGAGCCATGCAAATACTTCGGTCGTCAGTTAATTATGCACTAGCCTTATATAGCTCAGTTAATCATTTATTAAATTCGTCACCAAGTGAATTTTAAATAACACAATTTTATATAAATGATAGGATAAGAGGAAGTGCTGACTGTCAACAATCTTTTAGAACATTTTTGCAAGAAGTGACTTTGAGCGACTGATATTATAAAATTGAAAGCCACGAAACAAAAATTCCGGTTAGATAATTAAATAGAACCTGTTATTTACACTTGATACTTATTAAATTTTAATGAGTTATATAAAGATAACCTTGTTTTCTATAACATAATAATTAAAGATATTAAACCTTAACCTTAAAACCCATGTCAATGTAATGTAATAAAAACTAACAAACTTGGTCGCCAAATATTGATGTTATTATAATATGTGGCCACGTCCGTCGAAGAACCATTGACCGATGGAGCAAACGAGTCCTGGGAGCCAAGTCTACTAAAAACAATCGCGTCAGAATAGAATAGAAGTCGTCACTTAATATAGAGCCGACAGAAAAATAAGTATATCCCACTATTATAATTGCACTCCAATAGAGTTCTATCGGCCGGCCGCGGCCGGTAGAATATTATTAATGAGTACCGTGTCAGTGGTCGCTTGAAAGTTGTGTTTTTTGTAGTCTGCATTAATATTTTTACAGCAAATAAAAAAAGCTATTTTGTATCTATTCTGCAGCTTAAGAAGTTTGATTGTAAAATATATAATAGTTTGAGTAGACTACCAGTTTTAGACAATTCGCAATAGAACTGGAATGGTTTTCTATTGGAAAATAGTAGACTCTGCCCCCTGGAGTAGAGACCACGATTAAAACGTTAGTTAAACCACTACCAGATGGATCAACTATTTAGAAAGGGCCTTGGGATGGGACTGGAAGCGGAAGACGCCTTCGTTCAGCAGTCAACTACCATAACATACACAAAATACATTATGGGTCGTATTACAGAAACTAACTCAAGTCACACATAAACGGAATTTAGCAGATTGACACTTGAGTGCTAAATCTAGACATAAGCATGTGGTTTATTATAGAACTATCCCCATACTCAGATCGGTGAAAAGTAACCTTGAGTAAATATCCAAATCTCCAATCGCCAGAATACGCATTGGAATGTTGCAAGCCTAAAAGCTTTTATTCCTTACATATTTTGTTTTCATTCCACGCAGCTTACTTTTTGATATTTATGTTTCAAAAGCTTTTTTTTTTTTACTTTTTTCATTGAAATGAATTAATCACCTCTGTGATTGCTTTAAAGTATCCTTACTTCAAAATACTAAACAAAAAACTGCTGTAGAGGAAGTCCCGGACTCATAAAATGAACCTTTTCTCTGCGTTAAATGGATCGCGAGTTTAATAAACTTTGCTTGACTGACATTTGATATTATGGTGCCAGTGTTATGTTTACATTGTAAATTAATTGAAATTCTTCTAATTCTGTACATATCTGAAAAAAGAATAATTTTACGATCGTCCAAAGGAATCTATTACTAGAAATATTGAAATCTTTCAAGAATATTAGGTATACAAAATAAAAAACGATGCCATACAACGTCTTGGGCCAATATTTCAGAAAAGTATATTTACTACAAAAACTATCGAAACAGTAAGTGTTGGAGGTTTATGGTCTTATATATTTGTGCAGATATACGCCATCTAGTAAGTCATGATAACTGTTTAATAAGATTCATTCTATTTTTGTTCTAGGCATCCGGAGAGCAGTTGACCCGCTTTGTGGTAAAATTTCAGAGCAAGACAGCGTGATGAACTTACGTGTGAAAGGCAGTACCATATAGCCACTGTCTGTAGAGGTCTTTATCCTGATGCCGATATGGATCCAGATATCTAATGTAACATATGCACTGAATTTAAATACCAGAGAGTATTGACACATACCGGGTAATTACCTATTATTTGTTGAAAATATTATAGAGTTTTGTACACTTTGTAACATTGGTTGCATAGGGTTCGGGGCTCTGTCATAAACAACCTTGAGAGGATAGAAAGATAGAGCTTAAAGTCACATGTAGAACAGAAGCTTTAACACCGTGAATCAAAGTTGTAAGTAGGTAATGAGTTTATAAATAAACATTGTAGGACACTTTTCACACAACGCCATCTAACCCTTTAAGCTTGGATTATGGTAACTACTCACCTGATAAACATACTGTATATCTAAATATATACATTGTTATAGAGCAAACACCCAAACTTCTAAACAAACATTTGGGGATCTCACAAATATTTATTCCAATATGGGACCTTCACATGAGTAGCAGTCACATACACTATCACCTACACCACCGAGCCAGTAAGATACCTGAAGATTTTTTTTGTTACAGTGATATTGTAAGCTGAAACAGATACTGTGGAAATAATAGTATCTCAGAGAACAGAAGTTGAAACTCTTGTCCTTTTGTTATTAATGAGATTGTCGACTGTGACACAAGCGTCCAAAAACTTGCCGAGCCTGTCGTGCACAATATTCACCACAAAAAAGTACCAAAGAATCTGTCATCAAATCATTATCTTAAGAAATAATAATAATAATAATGATTAATTATTTTTAGGTTCTTTATTTAAATTAAATAAAATATAATATAATTGTATTGTTTAATATGAATATTTAATTAATATAGTATAAAAAATCATTAAAATAAATATTTTATCTATTGATGATGGTTGTTATAAGTTGTAGTGTACACACCTCTCATTCAAATAAATGTTATTACAGTGATAAAGATAACTCGGTTCAAGATGGGGCTTGAACGAGTGACAATGAAAATATAGTAAATAATTTCAACTTATTTTGGTATGGTTATGATACCTCAGTGGCATAGAACATTGCCCTGGTTAGACATAGGTTACGGGTCAAACCCCATCCTAAACCAAATCATGTTTTTCACTTTAATAAAAATTATATGAAAGTCAGCATCTACAAATCGCTTTGAAACCTCTCCTTTATCTATTCCTATTCCTCCTACATATTGAATGATCATGTTCTTATTATATGGAGTACTCTCTTAGGGGGTAAAGTGTATTGGAAGTCAATAGGGATATTAATATAATAGGCACAATAGTGCAGTACAGCACAAGCTACAGTACTATCCTGAAAGGATGCTGTGGCATAAAAAGGATGTCCACGCTGGTATTGCTTTAACAAATGTTCCATCATTTACGGTATTATCTTGTGTTTAATGTTATGTGTTTGATGGTACATAGCTACACTACTCGTAAGCGACATTGACTCTACAACACAACCATAATAATGACATTATTTTTTAATATCCACATATCTCATTATTATCATAGGTATTATTTTATTATCACATTTCTATTAAAAGTGTGGTAGTTGAAATAAAAGAATGAAGCAATACGATCCACACTGCCACACAATACAAGATCACACTGTCTTCGGTATTGATATAATACTGAATTAATATCTTTGTAAAGTAATTGTTATTGATTGGTACGGGTCTGCTGTTTGGTAGAATGTGCTGGCACTGAAATAGGGGCGTAAATATGACTCTGCCACCCTTTCGGGGATAAACACGTGAATGATAAGTAAGTAATAGTCTATTTATCTTCAAAAATATCCATTTTAGAAAGATAAAGGAGGCCATCTTTTATTTTTGTTAACTAAAATCTCTGCTTGAGCGTGGTGTCGACTAAACTTACGAAAACTGCTCGCAAATCTCGAATCAAGTAGCGAATCTGAGCTGAATATGGTTTAAAAATAAAGGATTACTGAAATGACACTTGAGCACTGTTCTATAATATGAATCAAACGTCATTTCACTGTGACAGCTCTCAGGTGATTCTAGATTGACGTTTCACGAATCGAGTAAGGTTCTATAATAAAAGCTCAGCTTAAAACTAGTTCTAAGTAATACTTGAGGCTTGAGTAAGGTTCTATAATACGACCCTATGATTAAGGGACCTCCTTTTCTGAAATCCAATTGAATATAGTTCGTTTTAAAAGCAAAGTCCGGTTATTCAAACAATAATATCTGATAAGAAGACATAGGTATGCTAATAGGCATTTTATCGAACTTGGTAAATGATGCAAATTGGTTTACAATGACCAACATGTTCGATGAATGAAATCAGACTTGTAGCGTACATAGAAGATCGACCTATACTGATAAATAAAACTCAAGTGTATGCATGTAATTCCAAATTAATAGATTATCACTAAATGCAATGTCTGCCGTCAGTCGTGTCCATCTGTTTCTTCCAGCTAATCTCTGAAACGGCTGGACGGATTATAACGGGACTTTTACTGGCCTATAGCTGATGTTATAAGGAGTAACTAAGGCTACATTTTATCCCAGTATTCCCACGCAAATTATTAAAGTCGGTCAAGTCGTTTCGGAGAAGTGCGAGCACATACACCATGTCAGATGAGATATTATATTAGCAGCGGCTTTATACCATTTGCATTGCACCTCTTTAGGTGAAAAGTTTAATAAACGTTTTGGATGCTTATATCATTACTCCGTCAGGGCAAAATATTAATACTTATGTTTTTTTTATATGCTTTTACTAAGTAAGTATGTTCTATCTTAGCATCAAGTGATGTTATATGAAGCTTTCACACAGTTCCCTTAATCATTTTGCTTTTGTTCAAATGTAGTACCGATTGACTTTTCTATGCCGCGTCTATCAGTCAGTAGATAGACCAGCTTATAAGTGAGATTGTTTTGGCCGATGCTCAGATCTTAGTGCTTCATTAGCGGATAGTTATTGGCGAAAATTAAAAAAAAACCGTTACAAATGATGTCTTAAATAATACTCTGATTTTGTTTAGGGTACCCTAAGAATAACAGAAGACGGCTGCGGTGGAGTTCGCGTAGTGGGAGCATCAATGCGAGCTGTCCGTGGCGCAAGAGAAGCCTTAGGAGCCCTAAGAGCTGGTGCCTTAGCCAGAACTACCGCAGCCACCAACATGAACTCGTCATCTTCAAGATCCCACGCTGTATTCACTCTGCTACTCCGACAAAGGAGGCTGGCGCCAGACCAAGAGATGGTGGACAAGGAATCGGAGACAGATACGCCGGAACAGTATGAAACATTGACAGCGAAGTTCCATTTTGTTGATCTGGCTGGGTCGGAGCGATTAAAACGTACAGGTGAGAGATGTAATATTTTTTAAAAAAGGTATGTGAAATGCTTTCTAAGGTTGTAATAGAACGTAAAATAGGAGTTACCCGGGGTACACCGCAATAGACAATTGGGTAGGGACATAACATGAAACATGACATAGCGAAAGTAGTATGCCTGGATCGCGAAACCTGGCGATCTGTTCCTGTCAAGGATACAGCGGGAAGGTGGTTAGTTACATAACATTCCGTAGGAATTTCCACGTGTAAAAAAATGGATGTTGAGAGAGATTTTATACATTTTAGAGAGATCCTACTAATATTATAAAAGCGAAAGTTTGTAAGAATGGATGTTTGTTACTTTTTCACGCAAAATCTACTGAATAGATTTTGATAAAACTTTACAATAATATAGCTTACACATCAGAATAACACATAGGCTATTTTTTTTCCCGGGATCAAGGACCTCTTTGGGAAACGGGAACACGAAAACTACACCACACGTGCATGGCATTATATAAGTATCCAGCTAGCTATCTATTTTTTGCGAAGTTTTCAATAAAAATACAGTTTCCTCCTCAAATGTCCAAAATACAAACAATCACAACTATTTTACTGATAAATGTTTATTAATGACTTTATCTGTCTGCCTCTGTGGCGCGGTGGGAGTGCTCCGACTGCTACGCAAGAGGTCGTGGGTTCGATTCCCACCCAGGATAAAACTTTGTGTGATGAGCACGATGGTTTATTCTGTGTCTGGGTGTTATTTATCTATAATATGTATGTATTTAGAAATATATAAGTATGTTTATCAGTTATCTAGATCCCATAACACAAGCTAATATTAGCTTACTTTGGGCTAGATGGCGCTGTGTGAAAAGTGTCCCACAATATTTATATTTATTATTAACTTTATCAAAGTCGCAGATTTGGACTATGAATATTACCCTAACAAAAGATATTTTGTTTTTCAGGAGCAACTGGAGAACGAGCACGCGAAGGCATCTCCATTAACTGTGGTCTATTAGCGTTAGGAAACGTCATATCAGCTCTCGGAGACAAATCTCGTAAAGTCCTTCACGTTCCGTATCGAGACTCCAAACTCACTCGACTGCTGCAAGACTCTTTAGGAGGAAACAGCAATACTGTCATGATAGCGTGTGTGTCTCCAAGTGACAGGGATTTTATGGAGACCCTGAATACCCTCAAGTATGCTAACAGGGCAAGGAACATCAAGAACAGGTGTATCGTGAACCAGGATCTGACTTCGAGAACTATACATCAACTGAGGCAGGAGGTTGCAAGATTACAATTGGAATTAACGGAATATAAACAGGTATAAATCTTTAGTTACACCAGGGGGTACCAATGCGAACAAAATATTTTTAATAACATTAAATTATCCCTAGATGGCAGTAATAGTATCAAATTCAATATTACAAAAAATAAAAATCTTATTTAGCTGTTTAAAGTCCGTTATATGATTTTAAAAATAAAAACCATATTATATAATCTGTGATATTAACATACTAAACTCGTTAATAATACAATTAATGTAGATTGCGTGAATAATTGGTTCTCGATACTGTTCATTTATAATAATAGATGGCGACGTAATAAGTTGAACAGTTCTGCACCAACATTCGTCTCTCTATGCCAATAGTACCTGTAAAAAAAAGATCATTCTATCTCTTTCGGTCGCGCACGTCACAGCGATGCACGCTAGAATAATAAACTTATTTGTAAAAATATTGTGATATGACGACGAGGATTAATAAATATCCGCAATAATCAAGTAGTAGATAAATTCATTTTATTACGTTACAGTGTGTGTGGCCTGGTGGTTAACGGCGAGAAGTAGAAATATTGTTTATTTAGTATTTTTCCCAAGTATAGAGTCCCAAGATCGAATCCTAATTGTTTTGATTTTTGTTTTTGCATTTTAAAATAAATATTAACAATTGTGAATACAAAACACCGAAAAAGTAATACATTTTTTTTGGTTTTATAGAAATTTACTAAATAAGTGTTTGTAATAAACACTTATTTAGTAAACCGTACCAGATAGAGCAAAGTTTACTACACTACTCTTACGTCAAAATATTATTAGCGCTGCATCGTATATTACGATGATACATTGCGCTTTGACAAGTAAAAATATAAAAAAGCTAGTTGACGGCCGCGGCTCCGCTCGCGTGATGGGAACTTGTTCCCAGTATAAAAAGTAGCCTATAGGTTGTAAATCATAAAATAAGTGTAAGTACTTTTTACGTGAAAGAGTAACAAACATACATCAAATCTTTTAAACTTATAATATTTATATCTTATATTTATATTAAACTAGTTGACGTCCGCGGCTTCGCCAGCGTAGAAAAGTTTTCCCGTTCCCGTTTCCCACAGGAACTTGTTCCTGGGATAAAAAGTAGCCTATGTGTTATTCTGATGTATAAGCCACATTGTAAAGTTTCATTAAAATCCGTTCATTAATTTTTACGTGAAAGAGTAACAAACATCTATACAAACTTTCACATTTATAATATTATTAACATTAAGATAATCATAATCTATCAAGGGACAGTCTTTTATTTTGCTTTCATTAATTATAAATTTCACGTTCGGAGGCCTGATACAATAGATTATCTACCTATATTATAGAACTTAAGGGTTTATTTGACCCCTGGTTTCGGTCTCTGTAGCCTGCACTGTAGACAATAGGTATATCTTACAACCTAAACCCCGAGATCACGACCATAGACTTAGCTACCTCGGAGCCAGGGGCTATAGACATCCATTGACTCTAGACAGTTGACCTTGACCTCAGGATCTAAGGTCTCGGGGCCCTACCGGCTCTAAGCCCAAAAACTCAGATTCTAGCCCAGAAGCCTGGACTTCGGATCTAAGACCCTGGAATCTTGACTCAGGACCCTGGACCCCGGATCTCGGGAACAGGATCATGAACCCTAGGCCCTTAACCTTGGATCCTAGCCCCTGTACTGTGAGGTCTCTAGAGCCTCTACTGCATACCCTCGATGGAGAACCCAACCCTTGACTCTAAACAGAGGATCTGGAGTAGCTGACCTTGGACTCTCGATCTAAGACACAGAAGCCGGAATTCGGGATCCCAGACCCCGGGTCTTGGATCCTGGCCCCTGAACATTCATGAACCCTGGAATGGGTTTATAATGTTTATTTTAGAAGTTCCTATGGCCACCTTCCAGTGTCCTCTACAAACAATCTCCATGCATGGAAATTACAAGTGGTCACTTACGAGTACCTACGTAACTAAAAAACACTGAATGAACAACTCTAGTTTTATAATATGAGTACCTATAGATAAAATATCCAAATAAGTAAAACCCTTATTTGTTGCTTTATAACATGACCTTTATCATGCCCGTACAGAATATTGATAACGTCAATTAGCTAGAAAAGGCATACGGCAGAGTATTTCTGTTTATAGTGACATCTAGTGTAGTGTAGTAAATAATAAGAATAGTTTGCCAAAACATTGTCGCCATCTATATACAAACTCCCGTACTGCCTGCCTGCTTGGAAAGTTAAGGCCGTGACCATTTATAGTTCCTGTTCGTGCATCTGTATAAGAATTATATTATATTATCTGTGGTTACACACACTAATTTTAGCCATCTATCTACGCCTTGTTGAAGTAAAAACTTCTTATGGCGCACCGCACACAGATTTTTCCGTAGGTAGTAAGTTAGGCTGATCCGTTACGCTCTGAGGTGAAAGGCTCGATCGGGTGAACTCGGGAACGCCGAATGTACCCGATCGAGCCTTTCACCAGAAAGGAAAAACGAGAGACATACAGTCAGTTGCTCTCCGTTGTGTCTAGTATATTCAATTCATACGTAATAATTGATTGCGATTGCCAATGAAGTTTTCGCTTCTGCCGTGCGGTCTTAAGCACACTCTCTAAATTTTTTTGGAAACAATTGACGTCTCGGTCTAGCCTCCCAAACCCTCTTGATTGTTTGTAGGAGAGGTGACTAGGCTTTGGAGATCCTGGTCAAGTACATATCTTTCCACCCAAATAATAATTATAAACACCAGCGTGACAACCTCGGGTAGCGCAGTGGTAGTGTAATGCGACTTGCGACTGCCGTAGCTGAGCTCTTGTTGTGTTCAGTGTTCAGTGTTCAATACTCAGGTCGCAATATAGTGGCACATTTTATTATTATATAAACTGAATCTGAGAACGATCTTGTGTCATTCACAAGAGTCACAAGACTGTATTGCTTGTCTTATAAAGAAAAGCTTAGATTACTTTCTGGGGGCCGACTCGGCTATTTCAATCGTGTTGATATAGAATCGAAATCGTCGTTTAATAGAAAACCACCTGTACAATTTTGACAGTTTTTCGCAGTCTACTATTACAATCGTATTCTACTAGCACGTACCGCGCCAGTGGCCGCTTGTCAGTTGCATTTTTGATAGTATAATGACATTTTGACAGGTAAAAACAGCGATTCTGGTTTTATTCTACTGCTTGTCAATAGTAGACTCGGCCCCCTAGACTGGCTTGATTCATTATCTGTTCCATTGTCCGTTGTCGAGATATATGGGAACATCACACGGACCCAATTAATTTCTAGTATGGTGTAGGGTATTCATTCCAAGCAGTCTCTTTCACTGATTCTTCTTGCCTTCTCCAAGCAATATAAACGGATATGTTTAGAAGTATGTATATTTTCCAGGGTAAACGCGTAGTATCAGAAAACGGCGAAGAGGGTTGGAGTGACGTGGTCCAAGAGAATGCCATACTAACTGGAGAATGTGAGTCACTGCGACGAAGAGTGAAGGCCATGCAGGGCACCATCGAGCAGCTGTCGGCCAGGAACAGCGAGCTGCTGGCTGAGAAGGCGCTGGGGAGCTTCGCGCCCAAGGACGGCAGCCCTGACGCCAACGATTGTTCGTTGACGTCCTTGGTGCAGGTATTGATATGATATTTTTACTAGTATAGATATGTTACTAAAGTAGGTAAGCAGAGTTGTGGTATACTATGTAGTATTATTTTATTACTAGTTGACGCCCGTGCTTACAAGTTAAAGTTTTCCCGTTTCTCACAGGAACTTGTTACAGGGATAAAAGTAACCTATGTGTTATTCTGAAGTATTAGCTACATTATTGTAAATTTTCGTCAAAATCCATTCTGTAGTTTCATCGTCAAAGAGTATCCTACATCCGTACATTATTACAAACTTGTATGTATGTAATGTATGTAATGGAATGAAATCGCAACTGCAAGTCTTAATATTTCTGAAGGAGACAGTTATTACTCATTGATCATGTGAATAATACCAGTGACTATATTAAGAATCTTTCATTTTAGTGAACATTTGGGGACATGAGCTATTAAGAATATTAAACAAACTGCTATGAAAGATTTGATGTTGATCTTAAATGATCTGATGATGATGAGATTTGGATTCTAACAAAAGATCTTCGAACTACTTTACAAACATCAAAAAAATATTTTAATACAAATACTAGGTGGCGATAGTGAATATTGGCATAAATAAAACACTAGGTCAGTGCGAGCATTATGTGTTATTATAAGTTAGATCATTTGTACGCTCCACATCCGATTTACAAACAAAATTATTACATCACGATCGATTAATATCCGCGTGCAATGCAGTGGCTGTATTGTCCTTTCTCTAATGTTCTTATTATTTTGAACGGATTCTGAAATTGAAATATAATTGTAACAGAATCAAATAAAATATAGTAGCGTTTATGTCGTCTTGTACTCCTATTTATTTTAGCAACCCTATTACAATTTATTTACGATATTATTTAGTGTATTATTAAGCGCTCGTGGCCCCGTGGTCTCAGTGTTCTGTAAACGATCACTGAGTTACGCTACTTTCACTATGGCTGGT
This sequence comes from Thumatha senex, assembly GCA_948477245.1. Lineage (NCBI taxonomy): Eukaryota > Metazoa > Arthropoda > Insecta > Lepidoptera > Erebidae > Thumatha > Thumatha senex. The sequence continues at coordinate 27,732,761 of OX419728.1, forward strand.
CCTCGGATGGGTGACCACTTTGTGGCATTTACATTTGCGAGCGTTTCCGTGCTTCGAAAGGCACGTTAAGCCGTTGGTCCCGGTTGCCAGTAAAATGGCAGTCGTTAAGCCTGGTTGAAGGCTTGACAAATTTTCAACAGCAGCTAGCCACAACCTGCGTCTATCTATTTAAACACGGCAATGGGCTCACCACCTATTACGTGGGACAGGAATCCACACGGTGAAAAGTGGGCATATAATATGCCTCTGCCACCCCTTCGGGGATAAGGCGTGATGGATATTGATTTATTTTATTTTATATTATTTAGTGCTAATTTACAGAGTGACACTTTTAAAACAGCGTAATAAAAGCTACTTACGTGAACAAAGGTACGAGTATAGCAGTAGGTCATAGTTATTACGCGGTCTCCGACCACAGCGTCAAAAACAACAGATGTCACGTCGAACTTGTGGAGGGCAGAGACTGAATGGTTGATACTTATTTTATTTGCGCCCGAACTTGCTCTCGCTGTATAGGTACAAAAAAGCTAATTAGTATCACATGCAAAGTTTAGACAATTGACGGGTCGTTTATGAACGTAAGGAGTTTATGCTGGAAATAAAGTCAAACTTCCATTAAAAAAATAACATTCCATTGCTACAAATATTCAAAGGCTTTAACTGGCAGTATGTTACAGTATGTAATTTTGTAGACAGAAATATGTAGGTATTTAATTCCAAATCTTTTCAATTTTGGCAAATCAAACAATAAAAACAATTTAGCACTCGTGCAACTAGGAGATACCTACGTGTAAAAGTCGTGCGTAGGCTAGGTAGTGGTTTTAAAAAAATACTACGGATCTCCAAATTCATGGGTCCACCATTTTTAGATTATGAAGGTAATAAAAAACAGTGAATCGGACTAAAAGATAACATAATACAATGAAGGTATTTATTTTTATAGCATTCTAATAACAGGGTCACGACTCTTTAAGTCAATAGGCAAAGTTTTCTTACAAATTTACTAAAAATAATGTTTTGCTCCATGTGAAGCAAAATATTTTTTAGATAAATACACCGCAAAGAGTGCGCTTCAATTATTTGCTAATAATATATACACATATTCACAGTTTACTTACCTTCGCAATGAAAATTCCGCTTAATTTTGCACTAAAAATCAGTTAAAAGTTTTGCACTCAACTCCGCCACTTATTTTCGTAAACACAACGCATTACACTATGTTTATTTGATCCCTTTGAAAAGGAAATATCTTTCTTAATTCATTTAACATATTATAAGAAATAACTAAGGAAAAATATATGCTTAGACGCTGTAATTTCCTATTGTAGATCCATACTGCAATTCAAGGCGTTACAATTTACCTTATTACCACCTTCTAACCGCTAAAACCGTAAGCAAGTTTATATTAATTAATTTACTCTCTTTATAACTCTCAAAGAGTCAGTAAGCTGCACGTAGCTCTACCATACCGCTTAAGGAGTTAATGGTCACCAAAATACTACTCTTACAGCGCTTTAGGTCTCAGTTAGCGCTACTGTTCCTCCACAATTGCTCTTCTATACCTCTTAAATTCATTCTAAAACTCCACTACATTGCCATAGTGGAACCTAAGATCATAAGAATTTGCGCCCAATCCGGGGGTATAGTAGAGTTATAGCTTGATGTGATAGCACTTATTGATGACCTTAGGATCTCTTTAGCTCTTTTATATATCTGTAATAACTCTTATAATAGCGCCTAATGTTAGTTGGGTAGGAACGATCAGTTTGGCATCAGTTCAGTCCAGACTAATAGTAGACTTATGGACTGATTTCAGATTACACAATCAATCCAGACTGACAACAGTCTTTCCAAGAATTATAACATGAATACTTTTTAATCTCTGAAGTATATAAGTGACCATCATGTATCCTTTTCTCTCCAGGGGTATGTGAGCGAGATAGAAGATCTGCGAGCTCAGCTAATGGAGTCGACCGCGATGTACGAAGCGAGCCGACGTCGGGAAGCCACCGTCGCAAGAACCAGACACGAGTCCGTGCACCATCCGTCCTCCATTATTGATGACGCCAAGCGAGAGTTGTATAAGGTACCTACATTATTGGTGTTCAAAATCTATTATTTATTTATTTATCTATTGCGCCTTATCCCCAAAGGGGTGGCAGAGGCATTTATATGCCCACTTTTCACCATGAGTATTCCTGTCCCACGTAATAGGTGGTGAGCCCATTGCCGTGTTGAAATAGACAGGTGCAGGTTGCGGCTACCCTGCTGTTGAATATTTTTCAAGCCGCCTAGAAGGCCTTTAACTGACTTAACGACTGCCATGTTACTGGCAACCTGGACCAACGGCTTAACGTGTCTTCCGAAGCACGAAAACGCTCGCAAATTTAAATGCCACAAAGTGGTCACCCATCCGAGGGCCAGCCATAGTGAAAGTTGCGTAACACAGTGATCGTTTACAGAACACTCAGGCAGTGGGGCGCATGAGCGTTTCAAAAAAAATCCAACTTGCTTTCCTAAAATCTGTGACTGTGATTTCGTGAAATGGGATGGAATTGTGACATTGGTACTGATCGTCGGGGAAGTACTAGGAATACATGAAACATAAAGAGATTTATATAAGCGTACTCGGCCAGAGAGTTGACCGTTTTGATCATCTTTTATTTTTAAAACGTCTTTAACCATTTTTCGTTGGTGACCGTACTATAAATCCATTACATCTTTCAAATTCATATCAAAGTCAAGCTGGGCATCTAATGACCTGTAGAATAGAGTTTGCCTACTCTTAATCATTTAGTGTTTGAGTAATTCTTAACACCGTCTCTCACATGTTGAAATGATCTAAAATTATTACTGACACCGCGGCTCCGCACGCATGGTGAAGTTATCCCGTTACCCGATTCCCACAGGAACATCTTCCCGGTATAAAAAGTAGCCTATGTGTTATTGTGATGTGTAAGCAATATTATAGCAAAGTTTAAAAAAAAACATTCAGTAGAATTTGCGTGCAAGAGTAACAAACATCCATACTTATAAACTTTAACGTTTATAATATTAGTAGGATATCATACTTTATGTCAGTCCGAGACTACCAGGACTTAATTGGTCGTGCTAATTAGTGTCTAGTACATAAGACCTTTTAGCCTTTTTGTTACCACCTCACTAAAAAGGCAACGGTTTCAAAATTTCTTTCAAATTTAACATCTACAATAGACACATTTTATTAAATTTATTTGGTCCTTTAGACCCACCCTAATTCCGTGCTTCGGAAGCAACGTTAAGCCGTTGGTCCCGGTGGCCAATAAAATGGCAGTCGTTAAGCCAAGTTGAAGGCATTATGGGCGGCTTAAAAAATTTCAACAGCAGGTCGCCGCAGCCTGCGCCCGTCCATTTTAACACGGCAATGGGCTCACCACCTGTTACGTGGGACAAAAATGCATACGGTGTAATGTAGGCGTTTAATATGCCTTTGCCTACCCCTTCGGAGATAGAGGCGTGACAATATGTATGTATGTGTACGAAATATTTTGTATTTATTTCGACAGATTGATACACCAATTTTATATATGTGTGTGTGTGTGTGAAAACATGTGTTTTATGTAAATAACAATGCTATTAATATTTTATAGGAAAAGGAAATACTAGCGCGCAGTATGGGTGAGCTAGAATTCCAGCGCAAACTTAACATGAGTGAGAGCATGACGAGTGCGGTAGATGACCGTCCCATGGGAGAGAGGGAGAGGGCGGAAGGAGAGAGCGCTGAAGACTCGGAACCTTCCGACGGAGACGGGGAGCCAACTGACTCCGAAGACGAGGATTCGGAGACTAAAGGTGAGTGTGACAAGTTGTAGCCCAATAATATTTGTTCCGTTATGCTTATTTATCAATTGCTATGAAGGCTTGGGCACTGACATATTTCGAACCCCCTTGTGGAGGAACGGGTGGAGATGTTCCTCCGACACAAAGGGAGGATCCTCCGACCAGGCAAGGTGATCACGCCTGGCGGGTCGCGGCCCAACGGTTGATGTTGGGCTGTTGTATATATCATTCTTCAGCGTGAGAACTCTCATAGCGCGATGTAGGATTTTTTAGTATCGATGTAGTTCGATAGCTTTACGCTAGGTGGCGCTGGTCGCCACACCCCTTGTCGACATTTATGACTACTGCTACGCTTTCCAGGAAAGTAGCGTGATGGCATATAGCCTTCCTCGATAAATGCACAAAAATTTTTTTTCATATCCGACCTGTAGTTCCTGAGATTAGCGCATTCAACCAAACAAACAAACTTTTCAGCTTTATAATATTAGTATAGTTAGTATATATAAATTTATAAGTAAGATACAGCTCTATAAGGTTTTAGATTACAGAATGAATCTGAATGAAAGCATACCTACCACAATTTAGTATATACAACACAGTATGGGGTACTTCATAAGCTTTTTGGAGTCGGGTAACACGAGAGTTACATAAATAAATATTGTGGGCAACTTTGCACACATCGCCATCTAGCCCAAAGTAAGCTAATATAAGCTTGTGGCTTGTATCTAGATATCTGATAAGCATACTTATATATTCTTATCTTGTGTTTGGCTGCCTCTGTGGCGCGGTGCGAGTGCATTCGACTGCTACGCAAGAGGTCGTGGGTTCGATTCCCACCCAGAATAAAACTTTGTGTGATGAGCACGATGGTTTATTCTGTGTCTGGGTGGAATTTATCTATATTAGGTATGTATATAAGTATGTTTCTCAGTTATCTGGTTACCATAGTACAAGCTCTGCTTAGTGTGGAATCAGATGGCGTTGTGTGAGTTGTTCCAACAATATTTATTTATTAATTTATATTTATATTTCTAAATACATACATATTATACATAGGAAACAAGTGTAAGGGGCCCCACCTAGATCTTCGGGGCCCAAGTCAACCTCCCGTGCTAGTGCGTGCACCTGCTGACTAACGGACGAGGCTCTAGCGCTGGCTTTCCCCTCTGGGGTTGGGAGGTCTGAGGGCGTCGCTCCCATAAAAGCCACCCGCCAAAACATAATGGAAAAGTATAATAGGAAAGCTGCTAGGGATAGGGCGCCGCCGCAAAACGGCGCGCAGGAGCCCCGCCCGACTCCTGTGGCAAGTGGGCTAGGGCTGCCGTGTGTCGGGCCAGCACGGCTAAAGAAGTTAGCCCCAACCCGAATCCGCTTCGCATCTTGGAACATTGGCACGTTGACTGGGCGTGCGGTAGAGTTGGCCGAAGTACTCTCCAGGCGGAGGGTGGACGTGGCGTTCCTGCAGGAGACTCGGTGGAATGGCAACAGGGCCCGGCCTTTGCAGAAAGGCTACAAGCTGTACTACACGGGTGCGCCTGGTGGGGAGAACGGGGTGGCCGTGGTGCTCTCCGAAGGGCTGCAGAGCGGCATCTTGGAGGTGAAACGCTGTAGCGACCGGCTTATGATCGTGAGGGTGCTTATCGATGGGATTATTACCTACCTGATAAGTGCCTACGCGCCACAGGCCGGTTGTAGCGACGCAGATAAGATGTCGTTTTGGGGCCAACTCGAGGGAGTGCTTCGGAGCATTCCGTTGTCACAGGGAATCGTTTTGGGCGGCGACCTAAACGGTCATGTGGGTGAGAGGTGTGAGGAGTTTGAGCGTGTTCATGGTGGTTTTGGATACGGCACCCGCAACGCTGAAGGAGAAACTATCCTCAGAACGTGTGCGGCTGCCGATCTGGCCATTGTGAACACGTATTTCAAAAAGAAATCCGAACATCTCATCACCTACAAGAGCGGGAGGCGTACAACTCAGATCGATTTCCTACTCACTAGGCGACACAGCATCGGCAAGGTGGCCAACTGCAAGGTCATACCCGGTGAGAGTCTTACTGCACAACACCGTCTCCTTGTCATGGACCTCTGCGTGAAGCCTAAAGGCAAACGCATCGAGCGGTGCCAGCGCCGCATCAGATGGTGGTTGATGAAACTAGGTCCCAGGAGTTCGTCTCAGCTGTCGGTGACAAGTGCACCGACACTGAAGGCGAACCAGTTCAACATTAAAAAAATCAACATTAAACAAAATTAAATGTGGCGAAGACCGAGTACTTGGCACTAAACTCGACAGATCCCACATCCGTCCGCATAGGCGGTGATTTGGTCGAGCGCACGGACCAGGTTAAATACCTGGGATCTGTTTTTCACACGTCCAGTGACATCGATTGCGATGTCAAGTCACGCATTGCTGCCGCGTGGGCCAAATGGCGGGAGATGACCGGTGTCATTTGTGACCCTAAAATGCCGATCCGGTTGAAGGGACAGGTCTACAAAACCTTTATTAGACCTGTCCTTTTACGTGGCAGTGAGACGTGGCCGATATTGGAGCGACACAAGCAGGCGCTGCGTGTCACGGAAATGAAGATGCTGCGGTGGATGTGTGGAGTCACGCAGATGGACCGCGTGAGGAACTCTCGCATCCGCGGCAGCCTTCACGTCCGTGACATTGCAGACAAGTTGCAAGAGTATCGCCTTCGCTGGTATGGTCACGTCTTGCGGCAACCGCCGGGCTACGTAGGTAACAAATGTCTGGCCATGTCAGCCCCGCCGGGTCCCGGTAAGAGGGGAAGACCCAAGAAGTGCTGGCTTGACGTCGTAAGGGATGACATGCGTGCCAATGGTATCACTACAGGGGATGCCGATGACCGTGCGAAGTGGAGGAGAAAATGTAGGAAAGCGGACCCCGGGCGTCGCGAGACGCAACTGGGACAGACGCTCGGATGATGATGATTATACATAGGAAACACCCAAACTCCGAAACACATTTGTAGATCATACAAATATTTGTTCCGACTCGAGAATTGAACCCGGGACCTCAAGCGTGGCAGTCGCTACTACCACTGTGCCACCAACTGTGGCAGTTATATCACGTCTCTTTATCATTCAGAGGTTATATACCGGTAATATTATCTATAGGTATGTTTAATATCCTATGTCCCCTGGATGGGGCAGAGGGCGTCCACAGTGATCCACCATCGCAATCGGTCTTGGGCTTCACATTTCATCTCACTCTAGGTCTTCCCTATGTCCTTTGCCTCGTCTGCCACAGTGCGTCTCCAGGTTTGTTTGGGTCGGCCACGCTTGCGCTTTCCTTGCGGATTGATTATCCAACGCCTGCTTAGGGATGTGATTGGAATCTCTCCGGAGAGTGTGGCCAATCCACTTCCACTTGCGGCGCTTTATCTACTGGGCGATTGGGGTTTCATGGCAGCGCTCCAAGAGTAGTTCGTTGGAAATCTTCTCGGGCCAGTAGATACCTAGTATTCGGCGCAGATAGTTGTTAATGAAGAACTGTAGTTGGCGCGAGATGACCTTAGTGACCTTCCACTTTTCACACCTATATAGCAGTACGGATTTAATGTTGGACCCGAATATCTTAAGTTTAACTCGACGCGTCAATTTCCGTGACTGCCCACAGGCCGGAATTGTGCGAAGGTTGCACGGGCTTTTGCAATGCGTGAAGTTATGTCCTCTTCATTTATATTATCTATTTCAGAATATTACAATATTTAGAATCTTATATAGAGGACTAGCTGACTACAGTTTCGCCCGTGACATACTTCGAACTCCCGTCGTTAATAAATTTTACAAAAATGTATGTAAATTTACTCGATTTGGTGACATTAATGATTACTGCTTCGCTTCGCTTCCTGGGTAGTAGCGTGATGCTATATAGCCTATAGTCTTCCTCGATTAATGCTATCTAACACAAAAATACATTTTCAATTCGACCTAGTGTTTCCTGAGATTAGTACATTCAATCAAATAAACAAACTCTTATATATTTTTATAAAATAAATATCCATCACGCCTTATCCCCGAAGGGGTGGCAGAGGCATATTATATGCCCACTTTTCACCGTGTGGATTCCTGTCCCACGTAATAGGTGGTGAGCCCATTGCCGTGTTGAAATAGACAGACGCAGGTTGTGGCTACCTGCTGTTGAAATTTTTTAAGCCGCCTATAAGGCCTTCAACCAGGCTTAACGACTGCCATTTTACTGGCAACCGGGACCAACGGCTTAACGTGCCTTCCGAAGCACGGAAACGCTCGCAAATGTAAATGCCACAAAGTGGTCACCCATCCGAGGACCAGCCATAGTGAAAGTTGCGTACCTCAGTGATCGTTTACCGAACACTGAGACCGCGGGGCCACGAGATTCATATAATGGGTGTAGATAGTCTTGTATGCAATTGTTGATAATTTGGTATTAAAACATTCGGGTGATATTATTGATAAACTCACATTCGTGTTTTAATACCTTTTATAATACAACAGTTGTATAAAAAAAATGTGTGTGTACCGGAGTACACAGGTAAGAAGTGTAACTTCGTAATTTCTTTTACAGATATGAAATTTCTCTCATACGTCGATAAAGAAGTTTCACTTCAAAACAACATAGCGCATAACCGAAAAACGTGACAATTTTTTGTCTGTCTAATGTAATGTCTCAACGTCGATAAAGAAGTTTCACTTCAATACTTAACACGTGGTTCAATAAGTCCCGAGACTAAGTACTAAAACAAGGTTTTTTTTATAAAATTATGTTTTATTCATCAACGTAGTCTCCTCCAAGAGCGATACAGTCCCTCCAACGCTTTTCTAACTTTTCTATCCCATGTGTGTAGAACGATTTATCTTTGGCTTCAAAATAAGCCTCCGTTGCTGAGATAACTTCACTATTTGAGTCAAATTTCTTACCATGGAGCATTTTTTTGAGATCTGCAAACAGCCTGTAATCGCTGGGGGCCAAGTCTGGCGAATAAGGGGGATGAGAAAGCAATTCAAACCCCAATTCATTAATTTTGACCATCGTTCTCACAGACTTGTGACAAGGCGCGTTGTCTGGTGAAACACCACTTTCTTTATGTTCATTTGAGGCCGTTTATCCGCAATTTCGTACTTCAATCGCTCCAATAAGCACATGTAATAGTCACTATTTATATTTTGCCCCTTTTCAAGGTAGTCGATGAAAATATTCCATGCTCATCCCAAAATATAGACGCCATAAACTTACCGGCCGATTTCTGAGTCTTTGGCCGCTTCGGGCGGCTTTCACCAGCCGCTCTCCACTCCGCAGACTGCCGATTGGATTCCGGAGTAAAATGGTGTATCCATGTTTCATCCATTGTCACATACTGACGTAAAAAATCCTTTTTATTACGATTCATCAGCGCCAAACATTGCTCTGAATCATTGATACGTTGTTCCTATTGATCAGTTGTAATCAAACGCGGCACCCACTTGGAAAAAAGCTTTTTCAAGGCCAAATTTTTATGTAAAATAGTGAAAACACTACCAGGTGAAATCTTCACTATCTCGGCTATCTCGCGCACTTTTATCTTCCGATCTTCCATTACGATTTTGAGGACTTGGTTAATATTTTGTTGAGTCACTGCTTCATTTGGACGACCTGAGCGTTCTCCATCATTTGTGTCCATGCGACCGCGTTTGAAGTCGGCATACCACCGACAAATGGTAATTTGTAATTTCATCTAGCTAGGAGGACTCTTAGACACGGACAGAGCTCTCTACTCTCGGCTACAACTTGTGAACATCGACTAATAATAATTAAGAGATTGCTCAAACTCGGTTCGATATTTCTCTCCGCGTAGTTCATGTATCTATCCTGTTTTATTCAATAAATAGAAAAAAAAATATGTCAATCGGTCGCTCCGTTTCGAAATGAAAGTAGACACAAACAAACAAATAAAAAGGCAATAGACATACTTTCGCATTTTACTAGTTATTAGTATTCCTAGATAGGTAAGGTCGTAGATAATAGACCGCGGGCAATCATGTTTTAACAAGTTTTTGTTAAATAACCCGATTTGTGCATTTCTGTATCAATCGGCTGATTCATAGAATACTTGTTCTTACTTGTTGAGTACAATGGAAATAAAGCTAATACTTAAATAAAATTATACTTTTATTTCTATCTGACAAGTTGAAGTACAACAGAATGACATTTTAAAAACACAATTGACAAATAAAAAGAATGTAGTATTAAAGGAGTATATAACATTCCTCCTGACTTTAGTTGATTTCCTCAATGAGACGATGCGGTGGCCGTATAGTTCGCTTGCTTCGTCTCAATCCAGGAGTCTGGTTTTGAGCTACCGGTGAGACCTCAACCAGACTTCCTCATTGGTGTTGAGCTGGCAGCAGGCTGTTGCTCGCCCTGAGGTGTGGTATCTAACTGAAGTGTAGATGGAGTCTCCAGTTGAGGTGTGGTCGCACTGGCAAAGGTTGTTGATGCCGTGACTGATGTTGGTGAGGTTTCCCTTGAACTTCGCGTCTGTCTAAAGGACGGTGTTTGTTCAACACTGGTCTGCGGTCGTATATGATCAGCATGTCGGCGTTTTAGAAGGCCCTCCGGAGTTCTTATGATGTATGAATATCTATGTTTTCTTTCCTCTATCACACCAGGTTGCCATTGTTTCTCAAGTTTTGTCTTAACGTAAACTGGTTCCCCATTTCTATAATTCGGTGTCTCTTGTTGCGACTTAATGTTGGTTTTAACATGTTTAAATCGTAACGACCTTCTCATATTTGGTCTTATGTTATCTAATAAACAGTTCAATTGCCGGCCAAACATCATTTGAGATGGTGACTTACCCGTCGTAGAGTGAGGGGTGTTGCGATACGAAAATATATTTTTTTGTAGTTTTCGATTTGGGCTGATCCTGTCAGACTCGCTTGCAGCCATTCTTGTCTTAAGAGTCCTGACGAGGCGTTCAGCTAATCCATTGGTTCTTGGATGATAAGGCGATGATGTTATATGTACAATGCATTGCGATTTACAATATACTCGACAGTCTTGGGATGTAAACTGGTATCCATTGTCTGAAACTATAATTTGGGGCAATCCAAATGTAGTAAAAATACCATCTAATTTCTCACATAAAGTTTTAGTAGTAATTTTGACCATCGGTTTGATTTCAATCCATTTTGATAGTGCATCTGCTAGAACTAACCAGTACTTCCCTTCAAAAGGTCCGGCAAAGTCAACATGAACTCTCTCCCTTACCTTCTATGGACCATGAGTATACGGGATGTTCTGGGTTATTTGGTCTATGCCCTTGGCATTTTAAACATTTTTTTACAAAGTTGTCAATATCTTCTTCGATTGTAGGCCACCACACATAGAAGCGTGCAAGAGCTCTCATGGAAGAAATTCCAGGATGGCCAGTATGTAAATAACGTAATATTGTATTTTTTTACTTGTCTGGTATTACGATTCTACCTTGCCACATGATTATATTGTTCACTATAGATAGCTCCTCACGTTTCCTGAAAAAGGGTTTGAATTCATTCAGCGTGCTCGACTGCACCGACCAATCAGTTTTGATGCAATATAGGACTTGTTTCAACGTGGCATCCTGATTGGTTTCTGTTTTAATGTATTCTTCACTTAAAGTCAAATCCTCTATTTTGTTCCGTTGTTAATCTTCAGTGATTCTACATATGATACCTCTGAAAAGTGGGGCTTTTCTTCACTATTTGGCATCCTAGACAAATAATCAGCTATGATATTATGTTGCCCTTTTCTGTAAATAATCTCATAATTATAATTCCCAATCACAAGTGCCCATCTAACCAATCTATTGTTAGCTATCTTTGGTAGATTCCGTTGCGTACCTAATATATGAATCAGTTGCTTGTGGTCAGTTACAAGTGTGAATTTTGTTCTTCTGAGATATTGATCAATTTTTTGGATGCCATAGAATATAGCTAAAGCTTCCCGATCAATAACAGAATACTTGCTTTCCGCTGGTTTGAGTTTCCTCGACCCGAATGCGATAGGCTGTTCAATATCTTTCTCTTTGTGGTACAATACTGCTCCTACACCTTTCTCAGATGCGTCACAGGCTAAGAATAGAGGTTTGTTTTCGTCAAATGCAATGAGTGCCTTAGATTTTACTATTAGTTTTTTGTTTCTTCAAACACTTCCTGTTGGTGTTCATTCCATTTCCATTTGTGTCGAGATCCTGTTAATTCGTGTAAATCTGCGCACCGACTATGCAAATGTGGAATAAATCTTTCGTAAAAGTTAACTAGACTCAAGAATGCCCGTAGTTCCTTGGTATTTGTTGGAGGTGGAGCTTTGGCAATTGCTTCTATTTTGGATTTCGTTGGTCTCACCCCATTTTTGTTAATCGTGTGTCATAAATATTCTATTTCTGGTTGTAGATATGTACATTTCTTAAGATTGACTTTTAAACCAGCTTGTTATAGCTTGTTCAAGACCATTGACAGATTATGTACGTGTTCTTTGTCATTTTTCAAAAGCAGTGACAGCAATATCGGCAAAAAATACAGCTACATTGGGTATACCATCCAGCAGCTTATCAAGAAAATGCTGAAAAGCTGATGGTGCTGTAGCGATACCTAAAGGCATTCTATTATAGCTAAAATAACCTCTATGTGTTGATATTGTGGTATTTTCTTGATTCAGGAGCTATTTCGAATTAAAGATATGCATCCTTGAGGTAAATTTTTGAGTATTTATCTCCTCGTGCCAAACGTTGTCTTAATTGATCGAATAGTGGCACCGGTTGTGTATGTTTAACTAGCACAGGATTGATAGTTGTACGGTAATCGCCACAAATACGTACCTGGCCATTTGGTTTTAAAATATTTACTGTGGGTGTAGCCCACTCGATATGTGTTGTATTTGGGTCAACTTCTGTTATTATTCCTTCATGTAACATTCTTCCTAATTTAATTTCTATATTTTTTTTCATGCTGAACTTGATTGGTTGTGCTAGTAAATGTATCACTACCAGATTTAATGTATATGTTCACTTGATAATTGTTTACTTTTCCCAACTTGTTGTCAAACAATTCAGAGTAGTTGGCTAGTACAAGGTTCAAAGATGTGTCTATAACGCTTTTGATGGAATATACAGATTTCGGTAAAGTCATGCCGTACATTTCGCTCCATTGTAAGCCAAAAAGCATAGGCTCCTCCGCTTTGTCCATGATAACCACCGGTAATATTTTTTCAATGTTGTCAAATTTAACTATTACATCTGTGATACCACTTGGTTTTAGCTTGAAATTGCAATAAGCTTGCAGTCTTGGTCCTTTCATTAATGATGGAGCTCCCAGTTTTTTCCACATTTTTGTATTAATTATCAAGTAAATGGAACCTGGGTCCCAATCCATTGCACATGGTACACCATTGATGGCTACATCGTTTTTTTTACATCTGGATATCTTATTGTTTATTTTATATATCGGGTTCTATTCATTGTCACCTTCGTCTCCAGAGTATACTCCAGAGTTTGACAGTTGAGACGATGATGTTGATGATGAATTTTATGTCCCATTTCTATGTTGTATTCTCTGTAATTTGTTTTTTCCTTTAAATCTCTTGTTTGTTAGTGGATGTCCCATATTTGACGTTAGATAAGCATTTCCCGATTTAATGCATACTTTTTCATAATGTCCTTTCGTCCTACACTCTTTGCATGTGTGGTTTATAGCTGTACAGACGTAGTGTTTTTGTTTTCGCTTACGACATCTCTTACATTGATCATGGTGCAGCTTATTAGTCGTTTTAGAATTATTTGATAAGTCAGAGTATCTAATAATAATTAGTCACTAATATGAAAGAGGGGTGTGAAAGTAAGGGTCTCCGCTTGAATGCAAGTAAAACTAAGGTTCTAGTATTTGAAAGAGGTGACGTAAGAACTAAATGCGAGATTAGAGTAAACCAGGAACGTCTAGAGCAAGTGAATGAAATTGTGTATTTAGGAAGTATGTTTAGCGCGGATGGAAGATGTGATTCGGATGTAGAACGGCGAGTAGCTGCCGGAAACAAAGTTAACGGTGCTTTGTCCCAGTTAGTAAAGCGACAAAGCATCGTAAAAGAAGCACGAATGGCGATTCATAACGCAGTGCTAGTGCCAACTTTGCTTTACGGTAGTGAAACCTGGGTATGTCAGCAGATGCATGAAAGTAAATTAAATGCTGTGGAGATGCGATTACTTCGAAAATTGTGCGGCGTTACCTTGGCCGACCGAATACGTAACGAAGTGATACGCAATATGGCAGGTTTGAATGAAAGTGTCAGCGTTAAGCTGGAAAAGGGCGTGCTCCGTTGGTTTGGACACGTCCAACGAATGAGTGAGGAACGATTGACGAAGAATATATATTGTTCAAAAGTAGAGGGTAGAAGGAGTCAGGGAAGGCCGAGACTTACATATGAAGACCACGTGAGCAGATTGCTCAAAAACGGAAAGGTCAAAAGTACTCGGATACCCAGACGTGCGTGTATGAAGCGATTGATGAATCTCGAAGAAGCGGAAGAAGTATGCATGGATCGCGAAGCCTGGCGATCTGTCCTCTCTGACTACCCCGTCAGGGATACAGCGTGAAGATAGTTAGTTAGTTAGTTTTAAGAGTATCTATGCATTTCCTATTGTTTAATTTTAAAAATAGTATTATGTTCCTTCTTAGCAGCGAAATTTTCGTTTTCCGCTATTTCACGTGACTGTGCTATTGCAAAATTTTCAGAGAAAGTTAGCTCTCTCATTTTGTTACCTTCAGTGACGTCACGTAATTCAGGCCACCTTTGTTTTAAATCGATTTCCGGAGCGGAGCTGTCTCTCTAGTAAATCTCCTTCATAGCCCCATTCTCTCGAAAGGTCCTAAAGCCGAATGGCATAGTTTTCCATGGATTCGTTGGTTTCCCTTGTCGAGTTCCAAAAATCCATCAAGGCTCTGTATCTCGTCTTTTTAGATCTATATAGGTCCAATAATTTTGTTTTCAATGCATTAAAAGTTGACGTATGGTAAATTTTAGGTGATAAGCAGTTTATGAATAGGTCTTTTTAAACTTGGGTTGATTCTTCGCGCCATATTCGACATTTTTCCTCAAACAAATCTATAAAATTTTCTGCAGTAGTAGTGAAAGGGTTACATTTTTCACATTTGAAATTTTTGATTAGGAAATGTTTAGATGTCGAAGGTTCGGTTTTATCACTGTGTGTGGTACTATTATGAGTTTTAGGTACCTGATGTTGTTGCTGGACAAAAATTTGTTGGAGAATCGCTGTTAGCAGTTTCTGTTGTTCCTGTTGTGTGGACAGAAAAGCTGCAAATTGTTCAGCGTTCATTGTGTAGAGCTTATAATATTCTATTTTGCGCTCGTCGCCATTGAAATAAAGCTAATACTTAAATAAAATTAAACTTCTATTTCTATCTGACAAGTTGAAGTAAAACAGAATGACATTTTAAAAACACAATTGACAAGTAAAAAGAATGTAGTATTAAAGGAGTATATAACAACAATTGACCGTCGAATGAGCGTTGATGACCGCGGGCAATCATGTTTTAACAAGTTTTTGTTAAATAACCCGATTTGTGCATTCCTGTATCAATCGGCTGATTCATAGAATAATTGTTCTTTCTTGTTGAGTACAATTGAACGTCGAATGAGATAAACGAGGTAATGCATGTTTGTCTTATTCCTGTCGGTGCGTGCTGCTTATGCAATCCTATATAAATATTCCGTTGTTTCAATAATCATTCTCATTGGCAGGTGTAGCCCGTAAGAGATAACTTGAGACCTGAGCGTCGTTATGTACTACCTACTGTGCTCAGCTCTCAAGTTAACTCTTGCTGATTATAGTAAAAGTCTATTTTAGAATGAATGTTTAATCTCTGCTGATATAGCTCACAACAATTAATTAATTTAATTTGAAGATATAGTGGTTTTTAAGTAGGTGAAAAAATGGGGGCTCTAAAAATTTATTTAGTCTCAAAGTGGGCAGTAGACAAAATAAGTTTGGGAACCTCTGCTTTAGAGGGACCTGAGCCCGCATAACATTTTATAAGCCATTGCTGTGCTTCAACGGTTTTTTTCCCCACGCGAAACTTGTTTTTTTTTTCATTGTATCAAAACTACAAGCGTAGCGTCACTTAAATGTCTGCTAAACAATATTTTAATGTTCCATTTTTTCAAATTTGCCACATCTTTAATTGAAGGCCAGTACTTTTTAAGAATCAAAAGAGTTTTCAATATATACGCCATTTTCAAGTTTCATTTCAAGTCTCGGGACTTATTGAACGATCTAGTATTGTGTTTAAATATGTGTTCGTTATAAAACAGTCTATAAAAAAAGTGTTCACTTACAGGTCAACGGGTTCTGTCAGCTCAGCTGGCAGCTCTTAGCGAGGACATCGATACGAAGGCGCGCCTCATCGAACAGCTGGAACTCTCGCAGCGACGCCTGGCCGCGCTCCGGACTCACTACGAGCAACGCCTGGACACGCTGCATCACCAAATCAAGGCCACCAATGACGAGAGGGATAAAGTGCTCGCTTCGCTAGGTATCTCGCACATACTATTTAAACCTAACAGTTTGACATTTCCGCTTTTTTAATACCACTGAGGTGGCAGACAAGCATACGGCCCACCTGATAGAAAGTGGTCACCTTAGCCTATGGACGTTTGCAACAGCAGAGCTCGCGCTGCCGACCCTTTAAAAACCTTCTAAGACCCCTTTTAAATAACCCCATTCTGTAGACGTTCGGGAAAACCAAGGCAGGGAGCTCATTCCACAATCTAAACGTACGCGGAATAAAGCCTCTATCAAATATAACCGTATGCGAGCGCTCCGGACCAAAGTGTGAGGTTGAACACCCGGCAGGTAGCCGTGGGCATCATGTCAAACAATTCCTCAGAGCACAGACCGTTGTACAGGCGATAGAACACACATAAGGAGGCGAAGTCTCCTATCACGGAGCTCAACACCGCCTGCTAGTTGACAATTCTCATAGCACGCCCTTCTACCGAGCAATTTTTTTAGCAATCTGCTCACTTGGTCTTCATATGTAAGTCTCGGCCAACCCTGATTCCTACCATCTACTTTCGCACAATAAGTATTCGTCGTCCATGGTTATTCACTCATTCGTTGGACATGTCACGTGACTAATTCAAAGGATCCCTATTGCAGCTTGATGTTGACACTTTCATTCAAATCTGCCATATTACATATCACTTCGTTAGGTTAATACCTGACGAAGTCTAATGATCAGCCAACTTTTCGCCGCACAATTTTCGAAGTGATGACATACACAGGATGTACTACAGAAAAGCAACATTGGTACTAGCAGTGCCTTGTGTGTGCACGCTCTTATAAGCTAAACACGTCGATATAGGCTCAAAATCGCCTATGGGTCTGACAAACGTTTTTTACTTTAAACGTCAAATAAATCAGCAAAAAAATTCGAGAATAAACGGTGTTTTTACTTTTTTATATTTCAAATAATGACTGAAAATTTTTCGATCAACGTGCATATAACGCTGGTGATACAAACAGGCAAACGTCATAACCCTGTTCATTTGAAAGTCGCACTCTCATTCGCACCCGAACACCGCGCCGCGCGTCGTCGCCGTCTATGCGAGGCTGTGACGTCATGATGGGCGCGCCTAATCTCGTAAATTCAAAAATAACTAAAACTTCTCGTCGTTTTAACTTCGAAAATACTGCATGTATTAAAGTGAAATAAAAACTAATGTAATGTACATGAACTACGCTCCAATTTTAGCTGTATTTGACGGTCATATTTTGACCCTTTTGTGTTCTCCATTGTTGATACTAAAATAAATGTGTAACGCGTTTTGTTGTGCGTTACCCAGCGAGCCAGGCGTCTCCGCCGACAGAAAAGTTAAAGCGCGTGAAAGAGGAGTACGAGAAGCGCGTATCGGGCATGGCGCGTGAGCTGAAGCGTCTGCAGGCGGCGCAGCGGGAACACACTCGTCTGCAGCGCTCACAGCAACACACCACACAACAGATCAACACGTTGCGCAACGAGTTGCACAACATGAAGCGCGACAAGGTACTCTCTCCACCGCGGACCAAGGAATGTTGCTCGCTCCCTCTCGCTCGTATCTATTAGAGACAATAGTAAAAACAATACCGCGTGTCAAGTTTACGCAAACTTTACCTACCATTCTCTGAGAAATACCCTATATTATGATTTAACTAAAAAAAAATTAAAAGTAATTAGGTACGTAAGGTATTTTATTTCATAAAAATCATTTTTTTTTGCATTATTGCAATACAAACGGCCATCATAGCGTGCCGCTAGTATAGTGTATGAGTAAAGGGTGACGCCCCTACCACTCTAGTTTGTATGAAATATATAGCGTAAGGCGGGCGCAAGTTACATTGATTTCTTGCTCTGTTTTGATGATGACTGATTCTTTACCTGGCACAAAATCTCCCCCGCGGCACAAAAATCCCAAAAGAATCAAAGCGGCAAAGCTGACAGCAATATCAAAATTTAACCACCCATTATTTTTTAATACTAATACTCGTATTTTAATATTGTGGGACACATTTTACACAGCGCCATCTAGCCCAAACTAGGCTATAAGCTTGTATTAAGGGATCTAAACAACTGATACATTCTTATATATTTCTAAATACATACATATTATACATAGGAAACACCCAAACTCCGAAACCCACATTTGTGGATCACACAAATATTTGTTCCGACCCGGAAATCGAACCCGAGACCTCATGCGCGGCACTCGTATACACTACCACTGCGCCACCGAGGCAGTAAAAGCATTGTTTCAATTGTACAATATTGTATGAAAATTTATCAATCTTTTCAGCCTATAATAATAAGTATATATGTAATTTACATTTTTAAGGTTAAACTAGTACAACGAATGCGCGAAGAGGCCAAACGACACGCGCAGTCTGAAGCGGCGAGAGCCAAAGAGGTATGTTATAGATGTTTTTTTTTATGAAGTGATACTTCTTTGTTGACTTTGAGAGAAATTTTATAGCTGTAAAAAGAAATGTCGTAAAGAAGTTTCACTTCTTACCTGTGAACTCTGTTACACACACATATTTTGTATAACCGTTTATGTTCGCATATTGATGTGTATGTTAACTTTATTTACATGTTCTAGGTGGCACAACTTCGTAAAGAATCCCGTAAGAACGCCAACTTGATTAGGTCATTAGAAGCTGAAACCAAAATGAAAGAAGCGGTAAGCGTCACAAAAATAATATAACACATTTTTTGATAAATTAACCTTATACACTTGCTGTTTACAATTTTTTTTTTGTGTTTATATTTTAGATATCTAAAAATGACAACTTCTAACAATGAGAATAGAAGAGTTTTTTTTGCATTAGCATTACACGAATGTTTTCTTTCTCTTGTGAATATAACATCTTTGTGTTTTGATGTTATAGGTAGGTAAGGGTAGGTAACCTATGTTTTTATATTACTTAAGTGGAAAAAATATTTTGATTGAAAAATTATTTTTATTCTGTTTACACTGGTGATTGATGGCACTTGGTGGAACTTGCTACACATCTTGAACTAAAACACTTGTACTGTTCCACTTATTTATTACTTAAACCTGACCGGTTTCGCCTTACGGCATTTTCAAAGGTTAGCACATATTATATGTATTTCGGTTGTCATTGAGTACAATATGTGATGATTTTTGTTCTGTTTTCTCCCAAGTGTGTTGAAAAACGTCGTACGATATGTGCGTATATTGGTTGAACGCACTCGGCGACACTTAAAAATATTATAAATGCGAAAGTTTGTGTGGATGTTTGTTACTCTTACACGTAAAAACTACTGAATAGATCTTAATGAAACTTTACAATAATATAGCTTATACGTCAGAATAACACATAGACTACTTTTTATCACTACGCGGGCGAAACCGCAGGCGTCAACTAGTATCGTATATTTTTTAAAGCAATTATTATGCTAAATTTCCCATATTTTTTTTTCAATTTATTAAAAAAAAACGTAATGTACTATTATCATTTGTCGTGCAGGTCCTACGCCGTAAACAAGAGGAGGTGTCTTTACTAAGGAGAGGAAATCGCGACAAGCTTAGTTGCAAAGCGGCAGGCCGGCTACATGGTAAACGTTTCTTTTTTACTTATTGCCCTTGATCTGCCAAGTCCCAAGCTTTCTTCATCGTAATTGGACTGCCTCTGTGGCGCGGTGGGAGTGTATCCGACTGCTACGCAAGAGGTCGTGGATTCTATTCCCATCCAGGTTAAAACTTAGGGTGTTCTATCTATAATATGTATATTATAAAGCTGAACAGTTTGTTTGTTTAGTTTAAATCGCTAATCTCAAGACCTACTGGTCGGATTTAAAAAAATATTTTTGTGTTAGATAGCCCATTTATCGTGTCAGGCTATAGGCTATATAGCATCAGGCTACTACACTGGGCAGCGGAGCAGTAATCATAAATGTCGAGAAATCGGGTAAATTTTTATGCATTATTTTAGAATTTATAAGCCACGGGGTTAAACGACGGGAGTTCGAATTATGCCACGGGCGAAGCTGTGGGGCTCATCTAGTCTATAATTTGTATGTATTTAGAAATATATAAGTATGTTTATCAGTTATCTGGTTACCATAGTACAAGCTCTGCTTAGTTTGGAATCAGATGGCGTTGTGTGAGTTGTCCCAACGATATTTATTATTATTTATTTATTATTATTTCCTTTATTCGTTTACAAAACATATAGATTACATTTTTAAATATATCTATAAAAAATACATTTAATAATATAAAAAATAGTGCCCCACCGGTATCGGGTACAGGGACCAAGCTACCGGTGGTTAGGGTTCCAGAGAAAGGAATTTCCTCACAATACGTGCCGTGTCGAGAAGAACTACTTTCTGCATCAGGCCCTTGATTCATTATTAATGTATTCTCAGTTGCTTCTGATCCCTATCCGGGTCTGGAGCTTGGGGTTCATTTATTAGGGCTTAGGGGTCGTTAGCTTTTGGTTTTCGGCATTTGAGTTTTGAGTGACTGCTGTTTGACCTCTCACACCCCGTAACGCTGCTTGCGTTGTTTGTCATGGTAGATGCAGTAAAATGCAGCTATGCCGGCGATCGTTCTGCGCATCTCCAATGGTTCAATACTGTCATTAGGACCTCTGGACAATACATAAATTTTCTCCCATTTTCATTGTTCACTCATTGGTATTACATTTATGTCAGCACAAAGTTCTGTTTACTGTACATTTATTTATAGTCGGCACGTTAAATTGGCGTTGCCCGTCTTATGTAAAACAGATGATTAAAGGCTACTATCATAGCCAGCAAGGCTCCGATAGCAGCTTTAAGATTGGCACGATTATGTCAACAGTACATATTGCCACGCCTTTATCCCGAAGTGAAATTTTTCAAGCTACCCTTTTCAACCAGGCTTAACGACTGCCATTCTACTGGCAACCGGGACCAACGGCTTAACGTGCCTTCCAAAGCACGGAAACGCTCGCAAATTCAAATGCCACAAAGTGATCACCCATCCGTGACCAGCCAGAGTTGCTTAACGCTGTGATCGTTTACAGAAAACTGATTCCGCGATATCACGAGCACTTCTCATTCTCTTAATGTCTACAGTACATTCTCCAATGTGCATTACGATAGAGCGATCACGGCTTCGCAAGAGAGGCGCATATCGCGAGGCGTGGTCTCGACTGGAGTGCTGGATATCCCGAGCGACGGCTGCCCGCTCCACGCAGGCGGAACTGGAGGGAGCCCTTGAACATCTACTGCGGCAACGGGAGAGGGCCCGAGCGCCCGACGCGGAGCCCGACGCGCACCACCTTCTCACATACCTACGGGACGCCATTGCCGACACGCAGGCGCAGATCATGCAAATTGAGGTAAGCGACATCTAGTGGACGGTTTGTGCAACTTATCATTAACCCGATGTTGTTACCATTTTTGATTCTTTATGAAACTGTAATATGTTCATAAAAACTTAGCAGATTCCCGCGACTGCAAATACTTGAGATATTTTTATATACACCAGTTATCCATCTAAATATGCATAACTATAATGTGTATGCTAGGAGGAAAACGAGGAGAACGAGCTGCCCCGTCTGCTAGACAACATCGAGTCTGCCAGCGCGGGTCGGTACGCTCTGGAGCGACTCGCGGCCCTGACCCTCCAACATGCACAGGACGCGGCACGACACCTCAAAACCTTGGACGACACGCGCGCTCAGCTCAAGGAGGTAAGTTCCTGGTTAGCTGCTACGTGACATACAGACTTCCAGTCCGAGATGGATTAAATTATCTTTATCTACACCCATGCCTTAAATCCTCTATAAATTATTATGAAACAGTTATATTATTGTCAACATTAAAACACCCAATGTCATAATAACCATTATATGAAGTAAAGGGATGATATAGGGCGCGTTCCATACTTCGAACTCCCGTTGCACCTATTTAATCCCGTCGCTTATAAATTCTACAATAATGCATTAAAATTTGCCCGATTTGTCGACATTAATTACTTCTGCTCCGCTCTCCAGGGACGTAGTGTGATGATATATAGCTTGTAGCCTTCCTCGACAAATGGGCTATCTAACGCAAAAATCGTTTTTCAAATCCGACCAGTAGTTCCTGAGATTTGCTTGTACACCAAATTATAGTTAGACTAGTTGACGCCCGCGGCTTTGTCCGCGTAGAGAAGATTTCCTGTCCCGCAGGAACGTGTTCCCGGGAAAAAAAGTAGCCTATGTGTTATTCTGATGTATAAGCTATATTATTGTAAAGTTTAATCAAATCCATTCAGTAGTTTTTACGTGAAAGAGTAACAACCATCCATACAAATTTTCAAGTTTATAATATTATTAAGATTACTTGCAAATATTTTAGTGAGATAAGCTAAAAACAATTTCTTCCAGGCAACCTTAGGATGGACAGAAAAGGATGTTAATTGTTAGAACGATAGGTAGCATTGGTGTAAAAAAAAAGAGAAAAACAAATGATTAGCTACATGATACAATATGTACAATACATAATAATAATAAATGTAACACATATAATATATACAATACACATACATACAATACACATATATAATAAGCGCTCGTGGCCCCGCGGACGTAGTGTTCTGTAAACGATCACTGCGTTAAGCAACTTTCACTATGGCTGGTCCTCGGATGGGTGACCACTTTGTGGCATTTATATTTGCGAACGTTTCCGTGCTTCGGAAGGCACGTTAAGCCATTGGTCCCGGTTGCCAGTAACATGGCAGTCGTTAAGCCAGTTGAATGCCTTATGGGCGGCTTGAAGAATTTCAACAGCAGTTCGCCACAACCTGCACCTGTCCATTTCAACACGGCTATGGCCACACCACCGGTTACGTGGGACAAAAATCAAAGCATACGGTAAAACGTGGGTGTATAGTACGCCTCTGCCTACCCTTTCGGGGATAAAGGCGTGAAAGTATGTTTCAATACACATAATACATACTACATATACATACATATATACACTTACAAACTATACAAATATAAACATACATAAATATTACATACATACAATATACGTATTAGTATAGATAATGAA
Organism: Thumatha senex; assembly: GCA_948477245.1. Classification (NCBI taxonomy): domain Eukaryota; kingdom Metazoa; phylum Arthropoda; class Insecta; order Lepidoptera; family Erebidae; genus Thumatha; species Thumatha senex. The sequence continues at coordinate 27,756,194 of OX419728.1, forward strand.
TACCAGAGATGTTGTAATGTCCGCAGCTGGAAGAGACTAGTGCCCGCACGGCCAGTGCCCTGCGAGCGGCCGGAGACCACAACCTGAACCCCTGGGGCCCCGGCACCGCGCCGGCCGCGCTGCAGGCGCTGCTGGCGCATGTGTCCTCGGGGACCTCCACCAGATCCGTGTCTCCTGTCGACCCCACGCTGCACCACCAGTAACTATCGCTGTTCTATACTTACTTATTTTTACCAAACCTTGTTGCTTCCATTCACACACGTTCCAGTTACACGTATTTCATATTTTTTCTTAGTGTCGTAAGTCATGTCGTAGTCAAATCTACATACATACATATCGTCACACCTGTCTCCCATCGGGATAGGCAGAGACTAAGGCTTTCCACTCGCTACGATCCTGGCATACAACTTTCGCTTCTTTCACTTTCATAAGTGTTTTCATACACAAACACCGGTTATGGGTACCGGTATTTTCCAAAGTGTCTTATATTTGATTGAGATATGTCCTCCTTACTAGTTTACCTTTCAAGTTTAGTCTTAAGTAAAAGTCAGCTTTGCCCCAGTACAGTGGTAGAAGCACAACTGAAGTTATTTATGCTGTTGATTGATGGCACTTGGTGGAACTTGCTTCACATGCACTACTGGCCACGCTTTAATCCTTAAGTGTTTTACAAGCAGTTATTATGTAAAGAAATGACCAAAATTTTAACTATTGACGATTTGTTAACAGTGCAATGGCAGAATCACGACAGACCAACGGCATTCGGGAATCGTACACGGCTCCCACGTCGCCACCTGATGATAATATGCCGTCGCCGTTCCAACGAAATACGTGAGTTTAGACAAGTATAAATAACAGAAATAATGATGACTAGTTAATGTACGCAGTTCTAGCCGCGTGGTGAAGTTTTACCGTTCCAGTTTCCCACAAGCAACTTGTTCTCGGGTTAAAATGTAGCCTATGTCCTATTCTGAAAATGTAAAGTCTTAATACATGTAAGTCACAAAGTAACACTTATGAACGTCAATAGAACTGCTTCTGCATTTACATTTACTGCCAGATTCGCAAAGCAATAGGTAGAGCCTGAGGAAGAACCTGGCAATAAAACTCATGGCCACTCTTTTCTAACCGCCAGTACTAATTACACTAGTTTGATTTTGTTTCATTTTACATGATATTTTTCTGATGTATAAGCTTTATTACCGTAAAATTTGATTAAAATCCATTCAGTAGTTTCTCCGTGAAATAGTAACAAACATTCATACATACTTACAAACAAGTTTTTTACATTCTACTAATATTATATACCCAGATGGCACCGCGGGCATAGTTTATAATATTAGTAAAATGAGTAGGATTGATAAAATAAACGAATGATAAAAAATCTAGTATCCTTTTGACCATACGACTGAAGTAAAACTTTTTTAGAGACTTTCCTAAAAGAGAAAGAAAATGTATGCTCGCGCCTCTCTGTCTTACTCCTACAGTAATATATAACATAACTCTTTCTCTTTCTATCTTTACTAACTTATATCTCTCCCAATTAACTTTCTTCCTCCTCGCCCGATCACAGTTTTCGTAACGCTGAATGCGTTAAACGTAGAAAGAGAAAGAGTTGTGTTTTATAAATTACTGTAGGAGTAAGACAGAGAGGCGCGAGTATACATTTTCTTTCTCTCTTAGGCCCGTATTCCAGAACGTTTCTCAATACTCGATTAACGCTTGAGACTATTTTGCCTTATAAAATCTTCTCTCAAGTGTTTCTTGAATGTTGATAAACGTTCTGGAATACGGCCCTTAGCCTGTAGATGGAGCTTTACTCGCCAAAAAGTTTCATTTTTTTTTTGTAGATTTGATTATGACTGATATCGAACTGGTTTACAGCGTCCGCCGAGGCTCAGTCCGTCTGCGGGACCTGGGTGTGTACAGTCGAGAGGAAGGCGGAGACCCCATGACTCAGTCCATGGTCGAACCCACGTCCCCTCGCCCCGTCCCGCTCAGTCGCGTGCCGAGCGCGCCCGGCAGTCTCAGGTATTATTATTATTATTTAAATAGAGGCTATGACAGGATGTTCCTAGAGGGTCTAGGAGCGTCCTGTAACACTTCGACCTGAAGAGGTCTATTGTGCTCGCCCAAATGGTTAAAGTTCGCTGCTGATTCCTTTAAGTGTAAGGAATTTTAGGATGGTTTTGGCAGCGTGGAACTATACCTCCTGTGGTAGAAGCAGGTGTTTGCCAAAGGAGGCGCACCGTTTGAGCATGAGGGGGCCGCAGTTGCAGAGAAGATGCTGAGGTGTTTCCTCGTCTTCGTGGCAAAATCTGCAAAGCCTGGTTGGGCTGAGGCCAAGGTTGGCCATGTGCTTATTCAGTCTGCAGTGGCCAGTAAGTGCCCTCGTCATGACATAAAGGCTACCTTTGCTCAGTTTCATGAGCTTGCTGGAGTAACTATGCGAGTGACCCTTGATGAGGGCTTTTGAGTGTCGCATACCTGGCTGATGCTGTCAGCTCTCTCTCGCATCGCTGGCGTTCTGGCTCTTGAGATTTTCAATTTTAAGAGAGCGGAACGCTACTCAAGGGAGTGATCTGCCCCAATTGGATTGAGGCGGATCCCTTCCTTGCCAGGTGGTCAGCAATTTCATGCCCTCTATGTTAGAGTGACCGGGAACCCATCTTAGGTACACATTGTTTCTTTTTCCCAGGTCATTTAGTAGTCCTGTACAGTTCCTAACAAGGTTGGATTTAATTTCGTATGAGTTAAGTGCTTTGAGAGCAGCTTGACTGTCCGAATAAATGTAGATATTTTGGTTGGAGTGATTGTAGCTCAAGTTCACCTCCAGACATCTAACTATGGCGAATGTTTCCGCCTGAAAGATTGAGGCGTGTTTACCCAAATGATGTGATAATCGCTGCTCAGGCTTACGTCCGTAAATTCCACATCCAGTGCCATTCGTCATCTTAGATCCATCTGTAAACCAGATGAGGTCACTTTCTGTGTGGGACTTTAGGAATGTTTCTTTCCAATCGTCTCTTAGAAATTTCTGTTTTGTAGAATTTAACAAAGTTAAGTTCTGGGATAATATCGTATTCCGGCATGCCCAGAATATGGTCTCGTTCATCATAGAGTTTAGTGATGATATAAATTTGTGAGAGGCGAATTTTGTTTCTACCTGAGAATTTATCCGGAGCAAGCTAACCCTCGCTTTTTGCGGTATGTATAGGGGTAGCGGGGGGAGGTTCAAGAGTGCGTCAAGCGCTGCCCCCGGTGTCGTAGACATAGCTCCAGAGAAGATTAGACAGGCGGTTCTCTGTAAGCCATTAAGTTGCGCAGCAGTGACCGACTGGAGTGATTTTGAACCTCAAGCCACGCAGGCGTAAGTGATCATCGGCCTCACTATAGCGGTATACAGCCACATGGCCACTTTAAACCCCAAGCCACGCAGGCGTAAGTGATCATCGGCCTCACTATAGCGGTATACAGCCACATGGCCACATTGAACCCCAAGCCACGCAGGCGTAAGTGATCATCGGCCTCACTATAGCGGTATACAGCCACATGGCCACTTTGAACCCCAACCCACGCAGGCGTAAGTGATCATCGGCCTCACTATAGCGGTAAACAGCCACATGGCCACTTTGAACCCCAAGCCACGCAGGCGTAAGTGATCATCGGCCTCACTATAGCGGTATACAGCCCCATGGCCACTTTGAACCCCAAGCCACGCAGGCGTAAGTGATCATCGGCCTCACTATAGCGGTATACAGCCACATGGCCACTTTGAACCCCAAGCCACGCAGGCGTAAGTGATCATCGGCCTCACTATAGCTGTAAACAGCCACATGGCCACTTTGAACCCCAAGCCACGCAGACGTAAGTGATCATCGGCCTCACTATAGCGGTATACAGCCACATGGCCACTTTGAACCCCAAGCCACGCAGGCGTAAGTGATCATCGGCCTCACTATAGCGGTATACAGCCACATGGCCACTTTGAACCCCAAGCCACGCAGGCGTAAGTGATCATCGGCCTCACTATAGCGGTATACAGCCACATGGCTTTTATGCCCCATCTGTAGCTCACAAGGCGGCGGCTGATTCCTAGCGACATTTTTGCTTTTTGAGTAACGTTGTCTATATGAGAGTTCCACGTCAATTTTTGTTTGATGTTTACACCCAGGTATTTGACTTCTTTGGATAAGGTTATTATGTTCCCATTAATCTTAGGCAGTTTAAGCTTATCTAGCTTTGTCTTCCTGGTAAATGGAAAGTCTCAGGTAACTGATGATGATGATGATTTTCCAGCCAACCAGCATTTATAATCTTGTTATCTTTTTTTTTGATTTTAATGATTAGATAAATCATTGTTCTGTAAACATTTTTAGTCGAAAGTGGTATATTTTCATAAATGTATTTATGATTGTATGAATGTATGTTGTTGTGTATGTTTGTAGTTATTGTATGTATAAGGCGATTAATGAATCTACAGGAAGCGAAAGAAGTATGCACTGACTACCCCGTCAGGGATACCCATCTTTCGTACCACATATCTTTTTCTGTATATCCCAAGGTTGCCTAGAAGAAATTAATTTATAGCGATATGGTCGCCCTTTGTACAATATCTTAGGAAACTGGACTTTCCCGAATGTCTACAGTATGGGGTTCTTCAAAAGGCGTCTTAGAAGGTTTATAAAGGGTCGGCAGCGCAAGTGCTGCACCTCTGGTGTTGCAAAAGTTCATAGGCTACGGTGACCACTTTCCATCAGGTGCGCCGTACGCTTGTCTGCCACCTCAGTGGTATAAAAAACTTGTAAACTAGTTTTTACTTGGTGTATAAACATACTTATATATTTCTAAATACATACATATTATAGATTTTGAGTTTGATTGCCTCTGTGGCGCGATGGGAGTGCATCCGACTGCTACGCAAGAGATCGTATTATGGTAACCAGATCACTGATAAACATACTTATATATTTCTAAATACATACATATTATAGATAAATAACACCCAGACACAGAGTAAACCATCGTGCTCATCACACAAAGTTTTATCCTGGGTGGGAATCGAACCCACGACCTCTTGCGTAGCAGTCGGAAACACTGTCGCACACCGCGCCTCACAGGCTGTCAAAATAATGTATTCTATTGTATTCCTATTGTTCCACAGAGGACTCCAACCAGTGACAGTAACGGGCGCCATGTTAGCCTCTCCAGTAGCGGTCCGAAGACCACCTCCTCCGCCGGAGAGTCCCCGACCTCCCAGGCGACATCACAACCTCTCCAAGCCAGCCTCCTTGTACGTATACACATTTTATTACTGCACTATATATAGGAGGTAAGAAGGGTGGACGACCAGGCGTGATGGTCCGACCTGGTAGGGACTGAAAGACCTAGTATGAGACCTAGATAGACAATAAAGGTTACAAAATAAGGTACTTTATTCGTAAAAGAAATTGTGTTATCATTTTTGTAAACCACATAAAAAACCCACAAAATATTGCCTCGATTATATTAATTTTAATCTCCAATTTTATTTCATCTCTACATATTTTATGCAGGTACATCTAAAGCTGAAGAGTTGTTGTTGTTTGTTTGGTTGAACGCGCTAATCTCAGGAACTACTGGTCGAATTTAAAAAATCCTTTTTGTGTTGAATAGCCCATTTATCGAGGAAGTCTATATCATCACGCTACTACCCGGGAGAGCGGAGAGTAATCATAAATGTCGACAAATCGGGCAAATTTTTATGCATTATTGTAGAATTTATAAGCGACGTGATTAAATAGGTGCGACTGGAGTTAGAACTTTGCCACAGGTGAAGCCGTGGGTAGTCATCTAGTATTTTATATGTGTAGATAGTAGGATATGACATATTTTTTGCTATAGTAAGTACCCACCAGTTGATCCCGTCGCTTTTACTTTTACAGAAATGTATGAAAATTTGCCCGATTTGTTCACATTTATGATTACTGCTCCTCTCTCCTGGGTATTAGCGTGATGGTATATAGCCTTCCTCGATAAATGAACTATCCAACCCAAAAAGATTTTTTAAATTCGTACTAGTTGTTCTTGTGATAAGCGCGTTCAACCAAACAAAAAAACATACAAACAAACAAACAAACTCTTCAGCTTTATATATTAGTATAGATATCTGTATAAATACCATCTCTAAGCTCTACTGCTTTTATCAGTCTCGTCGTCACACGTAGATTGGATTGGTAGAAAATTTCTTTGATATTAGTACGCCTCAATACACATGGTTGCAAAAAGTTTAAATATCTTAATAATTAAAGTTAGTTTATTACTGATAGAGACATCCTTGACAAAACCACATCTCTGTTTATCCCAAAAAAATATTCGTTAGGAACTCCTATACCTACTAAATTACAACCTAAAAGGTATATTTAGTATTAATTTGACTACAAAAATCAGTTCCCCGTTATAAACTTCAATTTATGACAACATTTTAGCGGTAGAGCTATCTATTCTTCATTTTTATCTCAAGTAGGTAGATAGTTTGACTTGAGTAGTTAGTGTCTGTCTCTATCACTCTGGTGATTGTACAATATCGCTGTCCCTTACTGCATGGTACACTGCTTGGGTTATATGTGCAACTCAGTAGAGGTGTGAGGTAATTACAAGTAGAACATAGTACTGGGATTTGTGTTTATTATATGTTATTTAGATATAAGTATCGTGTAATTGTATGTGCTAACAGTCATATAACGAGAAACTTTTAGTATAAAATACATCAAAGATGTTTTACAAATTTGTTTTGACAAGTTTAATAATGAAAGGAGATCTTCGAGGCCCAAACCAACCTCGCCTGGAATTAGTGCACTTGCTAATTAAAAGACAAGGGCATGACGAAGAAAAGAATAACTCGAAACATCCACAAGAAATCATTGATAGGCAGATTTATACACTAAAGTCGTCACTGCGCGTTAGGACCATGTGTATTGCCATTTAAAGAAGGGCCAATAAACTTATCGACAAGTATACATGGTTGACTCCTTACAATCGGGTGGTTGGTAAAACGGTCGCTTGATTTATGATGGTACGTCTATATCGGTTTAGGCTCTCCTTTAGTTCATTTAAATAGATGTGTGTTAATATGTACCTATGCCTTTTTCTCGCTCGTGGTCCTGCGGACTCAGTGTTCTGTAAACGATCACTGCGTTATTTTCTGTTGCAAAATTAGTTTTCCACAAATATATGATTGTAATAACTGAGCACATACGGTTACACGATGTTAGTATATCGGTGAGGTGGGTTAGCGGGCTGACAAGTATGTTTTTCCAGCCTGCTGACCGAGCTCTCAATAGTCGAGGACTGACGTCACCACAAGACCACCGCGACCAAACAGTTACTGTCCTTAACACCACGAAGTCGCTGCATGCTTTTGCTTTCTACTTTTCACGTATATTGTATATTAAATGTTTGTACGTGCGAGTATACGCTAGTAACATGGACGTGCACGTTTAGTTCGTGAAATATTTTTATATAAAGTTATAATGTAATCAAAATTTTGCTATGTATTACAAACAGTACGGGTATCGAACCAAAATAATTCCAAAGATACTTCATACAACACTGTTATCCAATATTATTATTGAATATAATATTTGCTTGTGATATTGCATGAACAAATTTCTAACTCTACAATAGATAAGATTAATACGCATTTTATATGAAATACAGATAATATAATTATTGAAATATGATATTTATTAAAGTTATCTCTAGGCCATCAAATTAAGAGCTACTGTTAATCTGAATCTATCGACGTCGTCATAACTTTCCATTAAAAAAAAATACAAATTTAGTAAAGTACAAAAATTAAATAAATATCCATCACGCCTTATCTCCGAAGGGGTGGCAGAGGCATATTATATGCCCACTTTTCACCGTGTGGATTCCTGTCCGACGTAATAGGTGGTGAGCCCATTGCCGTGTTGAAAATAGACAGACGCAGGTTGTGGCTACCTGCTGTTGAAATTTTTAAGCCGCCCATACGGCCTTCAACCAGGCTTAACGACTGCCATTTTACTGGCAACCGGGACCAACGGCTTAACGTGCCTTCCGAAGCACGGAAACGCTCGCAAATGTAAATGCCAAAAAGGGGTCACCCATCCGAGTACCAGCCATAGTGAAAGTTGCGTAACTCAGTGATCGTTTACAGAACACTGAGACCGCGGGGCCACGAGCGCTTCGCGTAAGTAAGTAAAGTAAAGTAAGTTAAGTACAATATTGGTATAAATCCACTGAGATCAGAATCTTCGGCCACGCAGTAAAAATATCTGCGTTTACCGTATATTATACAAAGTAATATATAAGTATAGGTCACAAGTGTAATATTAAGCTTTAACTTGTATGTAATAAGTATATGTATATTTGTAGGTACAATAAATAGTTGCAATACAGCTTGTGTTTTGTTATATACCAGCATGATGCACCCACGCTACTTTAATACAGCTCTTTGGCAACACGACATCTGTCCAAAGAGTTGTAAATTGTAAATACTGCATGACCGCTATTTTATTTCTGTAGCTTACTTAGCGAGAGTTGATAGACCTAATTCTCACTTCTGATTTCCTAAGAAATACTAATACATCGTCCACGGAAGTTGCCCAAGTCTCGGCGTTGCTTTTTTAGGGCAAAGTCAGCGTGTTGTGAATGTACAATTACATTTTAGCCTCTTTGCTGTCATTAGAATGTATTTGCGTTATCGAGTGACAGTTTACTCGCAGTCCAGTAATGCATTCTTTTTCATCCTAGTTGCTGCATGCGTGTTTCTCTAGCTGCTTCCAAACTACCTGAATTTGGAACCTAGGGAGACTAAAGTAGTTTTTAATGTTTGGCTTTGAATTTTCGGAATTACGGTTAGGAGCAACCGCCATCTGACTGTCGTTCAGGAATTCCTGTAACATTGTATCTACTCTCTCTAAATACCCTACGTAATATAGCTATATATACAAAATGCTCCTCCCTTAATATACCTTATAGTGAAATACACCTTAGATACTTGTACAGGTATTGTGTATAAACATAACTTAGTCTTAGGCTTCGAGAAACTGTTTTCAACGTAGTTATTTGCGTTGTTGTAGAGCTTATAGCTAAAATCTGTACTGACGCTGGAGCGAAAACCTTATACTTACAACTAGACTGATTACCAAAACATTTAGTTGAGCTAAAATAATATCTATATTTTTACTACTAGGGTAGCTATTTCCTTATAAGTGGTAGCCAGCTAAAAACGGTCCCAACAAGAGGGCTCCGAATGTGGTAGTATTTCCTTGACGCGCTGCCAGCTCAACTAATCATTGGATTTAGTAGTAATAAAAACTTGGAACTTATCTAAATATTTCTACAGTTCCTATAAAAAGAGTAGTACTGAAATGTTTGGGCTTGATATATTGAATACTAAATGCAAGATCCACATTCTCGCTTAAAGTTTAGGGCCACCATGAATTTTGTTGATCAAACATTTTTACAATCTCTTAATATTAAGTAGATACTAGCTCACTCTCATAGAACTAAATCGATTCATATATGTTTGAAGTCCATATCGATATATTCACATTAATCGATATTTTTAATCATGTCATCTCACAATGAAGCTAAAACTGACATTTGTCAAATGTGGCCTCTTCTAATGACTCAACTATAGCTATAAGTATAAGGTCTTTGTGCTCGAGTTTTTATTATCAGTAAAACAGACGAAGGAGATAATAAAATGTAAAATAAACGGCACTTACACTTTAACTGTATACTATCTATATAGTTAATTATGTGCAGATATTAACTATATAGATAGTGTGATTTTCAAATACTTTTGACATAACAACTAAAAATTTCTATAATTGTTAAAAATTGTTTAGATTCAGCCTTCAAAATTTTAAATATAGTGGTAATTGTTGTCCTTTTTCTTATTTAAATTAATTAGCAAACTGTAACTACAATGTAAATACGTTATTTAAAAACATTGTGATACTTCGTAGAAATAAATAATGATCAAATCTACCATTTTGAATAATCATTGAGTGACAACCATTTGACTAAAAATTTACTCAAAATCCCTTAAAAGTTGTAGTTGATCAAGGCTTGGATTATTCGTCGATGTGTTAGATGCTGTAAGTATATACAAATTTTGTTTTCAAAACCATATCATGGTCATTACTGAATGAGCTACCATTGTGTCCAATTGAATTCATCGTAACTGTTGTATATTGTACACCTTAATTCATTTTGTTCGTCTAATTAACAATAATAAAAGTAATCCTATTCCTAATAACCTAGCGGCTGAGCTAAAATAAAAAAAAAATGGAGTTACGCTATTCCTGCCATTCACACTTCAAAACTGCAACATACCTGCTAAAAGTGAAATAAATACTGATTGCAGATTAACCAACAAAAAAATCCTGAACCTGGATGCATGTGATTTTGTTCAGAACCTAATTTATTCCCTTTAATGATTTTACAAACTCCTTTGTATCTCCTACTCTCGATAATTAAGTGGTAGTGTTTCATTTTAATATTATAAAAGTGGGTGTAACAATGATATATAAAAAAGATTTTAATAAAGAAATAAATATATCTAAATGTTTTTGAGACGAAAACTAAAAATATCATTTTTGAAATGTACCTGAAGATATTCAAAAATATTGTAATTGTCCATAGTATTGACGATCACTTAACTTATTTCATTTACCGAACATTACAACATTTAACCTATAGAATCAACTAGATGCAATCACCTAATCACATGTGAATAAAATTTGATTCAAATATGATCAAACAGCTTTTTAAAGAACACGCAGATCAGTCAGAGCACAAGGATTGTTATTTCTATTAACCTAGAACAGCACAGATATGTTGACACCTGCACCGGTTCAGCACATTAAAATATCACACATGGGAAATTTTTGAGCCAATTTCTTTTGACCAGCTCATTTATAACGTAAATCCAAACTAGAAATAGCAAAAATTGAGATACGGTTCATTTTTCAAATGTACTTTGCAAAATGAATGTTTTAAAATGTACTTAAAAATGTTGTGAAATGTAACTGAAAACTTGGTTGCCTAAATTACTTTCTTAAATAACTGGCACTTGGGAGCTTTTTTAAAATGTAGCTAGTTGATTTTTCAAACTTCTAGTTTTGATTTATGTTATGCCTAGAGCAGGCTACACATCACTAATTTTGCTTAAATAAAATAGCTATTGGAAGTGCATGTAATAATTAATTTCGATTCACATCAAGCTATGTGTGTTGTTCTATGATTGTCGTGTGATATAAGCACAGTGACGAACTGATTGCCGTGCTAACACCACAACTAACGCAGAGAGACGTCGGCGAGTTCGAACACACCGCCTGCGTCACCAGGCGCCACGAGACGAGCCCGGGACGACGACGTGTTCCTACGACTCGCTGGCGCCGGCCACGACAACACGCCTCAGGGGACCGTCAAGGAGATGGCTCTTAAGGTAAATAGGTTTCGCCGAACTTAGTGATCTCTCTGAAGTTCGCAATGCAAACTATTGAGCACATTTTTTGCCGGGAACAAGTGAAAGAAAACTTCAGAGAGATCAAGAAATGTTGCCGATGTGCCATAACTGAATCGCTCGTTTTAATCTACCTACTTTTTTGCATTTTATTTATAAATTCTTTTTATAAGTGTTGACATTTTGACCTTCAGTTTAGTGACTATCGACATTTTTAATCAGTGGGCATTTCAGTATACAACTAGACAGTTCAATCTTAGATATAAAAATAAAAATATGTACTATGTACAGAGTGAAATGCCAATAAATGTTATGATTAGTAATAGTTACTGTAAAAAAAATTATGCGTAAATATTTTATGCGGGTATATCATTATTATAAAAAAGTTATGGGAAAATAAAGTATGCCTAATGATTTATTCTGTTTGAACGTTATACGAAACGAAGAGTATGCCAAAAAACGTTATACAGTTTTAAGTTATGCCTCTTAAATTAATGCAACCCAATACGGACCCTGTAATAACTACTGCATCTCAAACTTCGCTTTGTTTCTGTAAAGCCTCATTATCTTGCTCTTGATTGTACTAGTTTCACTTTTTCGTCATTATTGATAGCTTTCCCTTCCTAATCTACTCGTATGTGCGCCGGCCCCAAAGCCTCGTCTATCAGTCATCAGGTGGTACCATCTTGCAGGTGATGTTGACTTGGGTTCTGAAGATCTTCGTCCACGAGTCACCCACGATTAATATTGGCCGAATCATATACGAATCATATAATCATATACGTAATTAGTCAAATAAAAACAGGAGTAAAAATCAACTAATAAAATTTGAGGTGTACGTGCCATGCGGAAATATTTGTGTGTCACGCGACATGCACTATGTGCTCAAGATTATTTGCAAACGGCGCCTCGGACAAAGAGTTTTTTTTTAATCACCTCCGCGAAGTTTGCTTAAAATCCGACGTCTTCATGTAAATACTTAATTTAAAACCATCGTAAGCCATGCATAATGCATCTATGGTACGCGAATCCAGGGGACCGACTGCTATTTCAATCGTGATGAAATCGTCGCTCAATAGAAAGCCACCGGTACAATTTTTACTGTTTTTGTAGTCTACTATTACAATCGTACTTCAATAGACTTCTATCGGTCGGCTGATATAATTCTACTAACAAGTACCGCGCCAGTGGCCGCTAGTCAGTTGTATTTTTGATAATCTACTAACATTTTGACAGCTAAAAAGAGTGATTCTATTCTACGGTTTGTCAATAGTAGACTCGGCCCTCAGGACTAGTGAAGGTTTTGATCTATCAGTACTTGATTGAATGGCATTGCTTGGCATTTCTGCTGTTTTTACGATTTCTATGATACTGACCTAATGGTATTGTACATCAGCGAGTGAGCGGCGGTGGCGGCAACAACTCGGGAGTATGGCTGCAGTGCACGCACGTGGCCGAAGGGCATGCCGGTGCGGCGCTCGCTCTTGCTGCCACGAACGACATGTTGTATAGCGGCGGAGTTGGTTAGTACACTTTGTGCTACTTAGTTTTTTTTTTGGTTGCAATGAACTAGTTTTGAAACATTCTGAGTGCGCAGGAGGAGTTTTCTGTATTATAGTAAAGTAGCTAACAGCCTGCGCCTGTCCATTTTAACACGAAAATTGTATCCGTTTTAACTCTACTGGTATGGGAAAAATGCTATTGATGTCCGACTGTCCGTCCGTCCGTCCGTCCGTCCGTCCGTCCATTCCGTCTACAGGTCGCATTTTTCATAGGATTTGCATGCACTTGGCATGGACAATCCTTGATGTAGACAACAATTTTTTGCGACGGGGTTTTTCGATCGGGGGGGAAATGTAGGACTTTTTTTAAGGTATAAAAAAATACTCCTAAGTCTACGGTTCACAGAACCACTAGTTTATAGTCTACTTGCCTTCTGCAAGCAATACAATAACGGAAGCACAACGTCTGGAGTTTACAGAACTTGAATATTACCAATATTATAAACGTGAAAGTTGGTTTGTTACTAGGGTGTAGGTTTGTTACTCTTTTAAGTTAATGCTACTGAATGGATTTAGATGAAACTTTACAAAAATATAGCTTAAACGCCAGAATAACACAAGCTACTTTTTATACTGGGATCATGTTCCGGTGAGAAATGTGAACGGGCAAACTTCTCTACGCGGGCGAAGCCGCGCGGGTTTTTGTCTAGTTGGGCATAATAGTAGGGGAGGTAGCGTTAATGCTCACTAGGAATTTTATACCGGTTAATATTTATAAGTTTAATAGTAAGTTACCAATACATAACAGGTTTGACCGTCAATCAGTCAGGAAGTGGTAGAGCCAAAGGTTGCCAATTAATCTAGACCTCCTAATTGTATAAGCGGCCATACAACTCAAAGGTCTTTACTGTTATTTGTAATTTACTATGTATTTATGGGAACTTTTCAACTCTTTTTTTTTAAATATTTTCTTTTTGTTGTAAGACTACGCTTTTAACCCAAATTGACAATTCTAGGTCCCCATATATACATAAAATAAATAAAAATAAATATCCATCACGCCTTATCCCCGAAGGGGTGGCAGAGGCATATTATATGCCCACTTTTCACCGTGTGGATTCCTGTCCCACGTAATAGGTGGTGAGCCCATTGCCGTGTTGAAATAGACAGACGCAGGTGGTGGCTACCTGCTGTTGAAATTTTTTAAGCCGCCTATAAGGCTTTCAACCAGGCTTAACGACTCCCATTTTACTGGCACCCGGGACCAATGGCTGAACGTGCCTTCCGAAGCACGGAAACGCTCGCAAATGTAAATGCCACAAAGTGGTCACCCATCCGACGACCAGCCATAGTGAAAGTTGCGTACCTCAGTGATCGTTTACCGAACACTGAGACCGCGGGGCCACGAGCGCTTCAATATATACATATTATTACCAATTAACATAGACCTATGAGTTGTATGGCGCTGATACAATTGGGAGGTCTAGTTTAATTGGCAAGGTATGACTTTTGTTTCCACCACTATCAGATTGACTGACGGTCAAATCGGTTATGAACTGGTAAAGAACTATTACTGTTATGAATATCAGCCGGTATAAAATTCCTAGTGAGCATTAACGCCACCTACCCTACTATAAAGGTTGTAATCATAACAGATGGGGAAAGATACCTTTTCTGTAATTTTTTTGAGGACATGGCCTGCTTGTATATTTGTCTGATAGCTATTACAATTTGACATATTCCGGTGCGACGTAATTGTATATTGTTCGAGTGGAAGGAAGTTGTACACAAGCGTGGCTCGTTCCGCAGACCGCACCGTCCGCGGTTGGGACTTCACAGCCGGCACGGAGGCTTGGCGAGGGTGGTGCGGCGGAGCGGTGGGAGCCCTGGCGGCCGGTGAGGGCGAAGGCCGACTGGTCCTGGCCGCTGCCGGAGCCGCTGTGAGGCTGTTTGACACTCGCTCCAGGACGCCCATCACCACGCTCTGGTATCATTATCACTCCTTATTTTCAATTTTTATTTTATTATTATATTGTGTTGCTTTATGGTAGCGAAACCTGGGTATGTCAGCAGATGCATGAAAGTAAATTTAATGCTGTGGAGATGCGATCACTTCGAAAATTGTGCGGAGTAACTTTGGCCGACCGAATACGTACGAAGTGATACGAAATATGGCAGCTTTGAGTGAAAGTGTCAGTGTTAAGCTGGAAAAGAAGTGCTACGTTGGTTTGGATACGTCCAACGAATGGGTGAGGAACGATTGACGAAGTATATAAGGAGTCAGGGTAGGCGGAGACTTTACATATGAAGACCGTGAGCAGATTGCTCAAAAACGGAAAAGTTAAAAGTACTCGGATACCCTGACGTGCATGTGTGAAACGATTAATGAATCTGCAGTTGTGTGGAGAATTTCAACTTGATTCGATACGGTTCGGGTAGTTCCGGTGATTAGAACATTGCCCTGGTTAGGCAAAGGTCACAGGTTCATTCCCTGTCTCGAATCAAATTGTCTTTTTCCACTTTATTAAAAATTTATGAGAAATTTAGCAAATAATTGCTTTAAAAATTTATCAATATATTGTGTTGACGCAGGTCGTCAGGCGCGACGGGTCCCTGCCCGACGAGCCGCGGCGTCGGAGGCGAGGTGGCCGTCACGGCGCTAGCGCTGTCTCACTCGCACCGCCTGTATACAGCTGCGGGGGACAAGCTGCGACTATGGGATCTTCGCATGTATGACACTTTACGCTTATGATATTTCAATCATTTTCACCATATTCGATTAAAAGCAAACTTTGATTGTTTAAGGATAATTTTTTAAAGCAATCAGTATGCTAACTTTAACATAAATTTTTAATAAAGTGGAAAAGACAACCTGGTTCGAGACGGGGATTGAACCCGTGACCTTTGCCTAACCAGGGCAATGTTCTAGCCACTGAACTACCCGAACCGTACCGAAACAAGTTACTTAACAACTCTGATACCAATGAACAGTGTTACAACCATTTTTAAACATTGATGCGATGGACTCCACTCAATCTATGGATATTTTTTTAGTATGCTAACTTTTACATAAATTTTAAAACATTGCCCTGGTTAAGCAAAGGTCACGGGTTCAATCCCCGTCTCGATACAGGTTGTTCTTTTTCCACTTTATTAAAAATTTATTTGATTGATGAGTTGGATCTCTATTGATATTTTTAATTGGGATCACAAACCTGTATACGTATTTTTTACGAAAAAGATTTTAATACAAAGTAGAGCAATTGTAGTGACTGAATGTCGTCAGGTTGGAGTGCCTGTGCAAGCTATGGACGGGTCACGCAGCTGCCGTTATGTGCCTTGCACTGGGCCGCGCGCCGCAAGGAGACCTCGTCGCCACCGGCTCGAAGGACCATTATGTGCGCACTCTGGACATGCAACCTCAAGATACAGGTCAGTGAGGTTACTTTGGTAATATTTCAAGGGTTTGATGGGAATACTTCCATAGGGTTTTCCCGAACGATTACAGGCTGGGGTTTTTCAAAAGGGGTGCCCTTTCGATCGCATAATTTTTTTCAGCATAATGTAGTATGGCATAACAGTTTCAGCATAAAGTTTTCTCGCCTAAATTATGATAAGCAGAGTGTTATAAACGCATAATGGTTTTATTGGCATAACATTAACTTACTCTAATTTTTTTATAATAATTTTAATCAGCATAAATGTAAAGGGTATAATTGTTATACGCCTAAAGATAATTTATCATAAAATACAAAACGCATAATGAAGGTATGGATAACCGTTTAAATCATAAATGAATAATAATTTGACTAAGAATATTTAAGAATATATATATAATATATATTTATTTTATATATTATTGAATTATATAATAAATAATCATCTCACTCATGGCCAAGTTTTTAAGCAGTAACATATAAAACGATATTTTAAGAGTTATTTTTTTAGACTAGTCTTGAGCAAAGTCGTAAATAGGTACGACGACGAGCGAAGCGAGGAGGAGTGTTAGGTTACTTTTGACCACAACGCGCGAGCCGAGCGAGCGAAGCGAGCGGGCAGCGGCCGGCGATGCACCAGAATAGAATCGCTCGTTTAAATCTACCTACTTTCTTTTTGTATTTTATTAATATATTCTATATTTAAGTGTTGAAATTTTGAACTTCAGTATAGTGACTATCGACATTTTTAATCAGTGGGCATTTCAATCTTAGACAGTTCAGGCTTAGAATAATAAAAATAAAAATATGTACTCGTTAACATTATGATATTCTATATGTATGGCTTGTAATCTTTATGCGACAGTGAGTGATATGCCAATAAATGTTATGATTATTAATCGTTATTGTAAAAAAAAATATTCGTATACATTTTATGCGGGTGGGTATATCGTTATTATAAAAAAGTTATGGGAAAATAAAGTATGCCTAATGATTTATTCTGTTTGAACGTTATGCGAAACGAAGAGTATGCCAAAAAACGTTATGCAGTTTTAAGTTATGCCTCTAAAATTTATGCAACCCAATACGGACCCCTTCAAAAGGGGTCTTATGCCAGTTTTCACCATCAACCCGTAAATTTAAAGGGTTACTTATGATATTTTAGTTAACACTTAACACTCACATCGTTTTCACCATCACTTAGGGGACACCTAAACTCTTAAGGGACTCCTTTAAGATAGAGACCCAATTTTCGGTCCCCTAAATGTTAAGTGACAGTTTTAAATATAAAGAAGCTGATTGTAAGTTACAATGGAAACCGAATTAAATGACTTTTTCGAAGTTTTCAACGCAATAGAGACAGTGGAAACCCTTTTAAACACTAGTTTATTAAATCGGCCACATATTTATCGTGAAAGACATGATTATTTCACTAAATATGACGACAAAGATTTTTTAATGAGGTATAGGTTATCCAAGGCGAGTGTGTAATTTTTATTAGATATAATAGAACATCACTTGGAATATACAAACAATAGGTGAGTATAGTATACGACTTTTGTAATTTATAAATATTAGTTATAATTTTTAAAATTTTGTTTAATTAAGTATACTATAGAAATTGTTTTAATTTTATGCTATATAACTACCAATTATTAAAATTTGGATACTTCGTTCTCATTAATATTGAATAATATATTGGTAAAATTTAGACTGAAATAACACGTCCGAACGGGTGAAGGCCTCCTCAAAAAAGCCCACTTCTCTCTTTAGCTACTTTAAATTGTAGATACAATTTTAATAGTGTACGTTATGTACATAGGTATGTAATTGGACACTTTCTTGTTTTGTTTACAGAAATCAATCGGTCAAATGTTAAGTGCTTTAAGATTTTATGCCACCGGTAACCACCTTAGGCATCAGGGTTGCGAAATGTAAAAAGATCATAAAAAAAAATTCTGAAGGCATTGTTACTTTACGACAAGAATTTATTAAGCATCCTAACACACATGCAGAACAAAACTATGTAAAAAAAAGTTTTTTAGAATTGCTCGCTTGCCAAATATCATAGGTTGCATAGACTGTATCCATCGGTCTTCTTATTTAAAATAGTATCCTTGTACCTATGTTAGTAAAATTTTTATTAATTTGTCGTGTTCTTCGAGAGAAAAAAATTGTCCTCTTTTACGTTTCTCAGCCATTTTAGTTTGTATAATATTTTATGAAGATAGAAACACAAATCGAATGTAAGATGTAAGCTAGCAAGATCAAAGTAAAAAGTAACCTTAAAGTAGCATCTAAATCTTAATAATATTATAAATGTGAAAGTTTGTATGGATGTTTGTTACTCTTTCACGTAAGAACTACTGAATGGATTTCAATAAAACTTTACAATAATATAGCTTACACATCAGAATAATACATAGGCTATATTTTATCCCGAGAACAAGTTCCTGTGGGGACACGAAACGGGAACGAGAAAATTTCTCTACGCGGGTGAAGCCGCAGGCATCTACTAGTAAGTAATAACCTAACAAATTCTGTCCTGTCGCGACCATGTCATATCAGATGCTTTTTTTAGGCAAAGGAATCAGAGATACTGACCACTGTTTTATAAAATTTTCATTATTAGCCGTTAAAATAAAGATTAGAATTTTGTTATCAACAAACTATGACATAATTTTAGTTTTATTTCACTTAATTTCATGAAATACAGAAATTATTCATCAAAATACTTTTTGCGAAAAATACCGATGACGAAACGACACTAGCAATAATAAAGAAACGTCACCTAACAAAGTAGTCCTTAACAAAGGGTACCTTAACACGGTGAAAACGAACTTAGGTCAACGGTCGGTTTAGGGGATCACTTAACTTACCTATTTAGGGAATGGTTTAGGGATTGATGGTGAAAACGGGCATTAGAAGGTTTATAAAGGGTCGGCAGCGCAAGTGGTCTGATGTTGCAAACGTCCATAGGCTACGTTGACTACTTTCCATCAGGTGGGCCGTACGGTTGTCTGCCACCTCAGTGGTATAAAAAAAAGAAGCCAACAAAAAATGTAATGATAACAAAATCAGAGGATGCAGTTTGGTGTACATACAAAATTCAATTACACCACAGAATAGCTAAATGACCAAAGACTTTGTTACGGTAAGGCCTATGACACGTCGCTTACAGCAAAGGGGGAAATGCTGCCATATTTAGGTCATTTTGCTACGTATGAGGGTTTCCATTTTGTATAACTTTGAACTCGGATAAGATACGACGTTAGTTCAAATTTCAAATTATTACCCGTTACGAAATGTATTCACGTACAATAAACAGCCGTGTCCATGACACAGCCACTCCCCTTTTAATACTACTTCTACTTATTCACATTTTTTACTTACTTTTTTGTGTGGAACATTTTTACGGGTCCGTATTGAGTTGCATAAATTTTAGAGGCATAACTTAAAACTGCATAACGTTTTTTGGCAACTCTTCGTTTCGCATAACCTTCAAACAGAATAAATCATTAGGCATACTTTATTTTCCCATAACTTTTTTATAATAATGATACCCGCATAAAATGTTTACGTATATTTTTTTTTACAATAACGATTACTGATCATAACATTTATTGGCATATCACTCACTCTCGCATAAAGACTATAAGCCATACATATAGAATACCATAATGTTAACGAGTACATATTTTTATTTTTTGAACTGATTAAAAATGTCGATAGTCACTATACTGAAGTTCACAGTGTTAACAATTATATATAGAATATATAAATAAAATACAAAAAGAAAGTAGGTAGATTAAAATGAACGATTCTATTCTGGCGCATCACCGGCCGCTGCCGCGGCCCGCTCGCTTCGCTCGCTCGGCTCGCGCGTTGTGGTCACAAGTAACCTAACACTCCTCCTCGCTTCGCTCGTCGTCGTACCTATTTACGACTTTGCTTAAGACTAGTATAAAAAAATAACTCTTAAAATATCGTTTTATATGTTACAGCTTAAAAACTTGGCCATGAGTGAGATGATTATTTATTATATAATTCAATAATATATAAAATAAATATATATTATATATATATTCTTAAATATTCTTAGTCAAATTATTATTCATTTATGATTTAAACCGTTATCCATACCTCCATTATGCGTTTTGTATTTTATGATAAATTATCTTTAGGCGTATAACAATTATACCCTTTACATTTATGCCGATTAAAATTATGATAAAAAAATTTGAGTAAGTTAATGATATGCCAATAAAACCATTATGCGTTTATAACACTCTGCTTATCATAATTTATGCAAGAAAACTTTATGCTGAAACTGTTATGCCAAACTACATTATGCTGAAAAAAATTATGAGATCGAAAGGGCACCCCATTTTTACACAGTACTTTGTTACGTAGGTATAGTTATGATATCGTTAAAAATATCTGCCTATATATAATACGAAATTTTATTAAATCTGCAGTCCTAATTTCTGATTATTTCTTTAATATTATTTTATCGTTTCTTTAAAACGAGAAAATGTATTATTTTTTATTTTATTTATATTGAAGCGTGCGATTACGTATATATTAATATGTGAAGTACAAAATAGTATGTTTATATCACAGGTAGCTGGGAAGCAAGTAACCGCTGGTTGTTAGAGCCGCCGCACTATGACGGCGTCCAGGCGTTAGCGCTGTGTGATGACGACACAGCGCTGTACAGCGCTTCAAGGGACACTAGTCTCAAGCGGTGGAGTCTCACCGATCATACGCTCACACATGTAAGTTGCACTTTACTATACTGGTTTTAAATGTGTGGGTAAATTTCGATTAAAATATCAGGTAGGTGTGGCAGTGATAGTGTATTCAACTATATTTCTGACATAAAGGGAGGATTGTCCGACCAGGCTAGGTGATCACTGAAATTTTGGGCTGTTGTATATATCATTTTTTAAGCGCGAGAAATCTCAAAGTGCGATGCAGGATTCTTTAATATCAATGTAGTTCACTTGCTTTTCGCTATGTGGTGCTGGTTGCCACACACATTTTATTGACTATAGCAAAAAAAAACAGTCCGAGTAGGCCGAGACTTACATAAAATATGAAGACTACATGAGCAGTCTGCTCAAAAACACAAGGGTCAGAAGTACTCGGATACCCAGACGCGCATGTATGGAGCGATTAATGTATCTGCAGGAAGCGAAAGAAGTATGAAAGAAGTATGTCTTCTTTGACTGCACCGTGTGAAGATTGTTAGTTAGTGAAAGATTTTCTGAAACAAAAATCAATCCTTATTGGGCGGTTAAATACTAATATCTTTTGCTCACTGTACAATGTCGGTGGAACATATGAATAGAAGTGTGTTGATGTGTCCAGGGAGTAATGAACGCACACAAGGGATGGGTGACTGGCGTGTGCGTAGTGGAGGGGGCAGGGGGGGAGCAGCTAGTGGCGAGTTGCGGCCGGGACTGCGCGCTGCGCGTGTGGAGTGGGGCGCTCCGGCCGGCCGCGGCCCCGGCGCACCTGCCCGACTTGCCGCATGCGCTGAGGGCACACCCTCACTCACATCATAGAGCACTCTACACCGCCGGCAAGTCAGTATCTGCACATATTATCTTGTTTTCTGTTCACTTCTATTCTCCTTTTTATTTATTTTCACCTCTCCAGCAGCAAAAGGGCACTTTTTATTCGTAAAATCTCGAAGGAAAAGCTACTTTTGCTGCGAGCGTGAGGCAAAGTAACTTTTTAAATAAATTAGAAATAAGCAAGCGTGGTCCAAAACTCAAGGCTAGCGCTGTCCGTACAATTATGTAATTAAATTATTTTAGTTTATAGGTGTAAATATATTAATATATAGATGTTTTATTGAAAAAAAATATAATTCAGTAAACAATAATATCGCGTTACAAAAAAATAACATTAGTATTTAGTTTTCAAAAATTGACATGCCTTGGAATTTCGGACCGCAGCTCTAAAATAATCTGTATAATCTGTGGACAAAGCTGGAATTTAAAAAAATAATCTAGATGGTTTTGATTATTGGACTTGTGTTTATGATTAATTGTGATTAACTTAAGGTAACAGTATTCTCGCTGGAAAAGTAAAAAGTTGTATGTTTCACACGAGAGCAATTTTATTTTAACTCGTGCCTTTAAATCACTCACAGCGCTCAGTAGTCTTATTGAGAATCACTCGCTATGCTCGTGATTCAATTTAAGAATACTTCGCTGATTCGTGATTTAACATCAGCACTCGGTGAAAAAATACTTTTGCTCACTTGTTGAACAAATAACTATTTTAATTCTTGTGTCGTTAATATAATACTATAAAGTTGAGTGTGTTGCAGCGGCGGCGAAGTGCGTTCGTGGCGGATCTCCGTGGAACAGTGAGCGCGCCGAGCGAACTTTACGCGCGCTCACAGTACGCGCCTCACAGGTGCTCACATTCGCGTACTGTCAACCGCTAGTACCGCAGTAGCTTTAGATGTCGCCATATACATTAGTTCTTAACGCATTCTTGGTGATAGGTCATATTTATGTACCTATTCATTTTTCTAAGTATATATTTAATTGCACTATATTTCTTTGAAATCTTTTCTTCAAATATTCTGTTAGAGTTCTTTCGAAGAAGCAAATTGTATGGTAGAATGGTTTACCATTATTATGTACTCGTAGTTCAAATATTTCGACCGCTAATGAAATACTTAAATAAAAATGAAGAGACACAAATTATCACTAGTACATATTAAAATCAATATTTTATATCAAAGTAGGTGTAAAATGTTACGTTTTATATATAGCGTAGAATAGCCACAAGTATGTACCTATATAGTATATTAATTATAGAAAATAAATTTAAACAATTTTCTATTATAAGGCAGAAATATCAATTAGTGTAAACAGTGATAGATGGTAGGTATAGAAAATGTTTAAAGATCATAGTCACTTCAGCATATTTCATGAACTAATAGATGGAGTGTTACCACGTTGCCATACTACAAACACTATATCCGTTTCGCTTGCACAAGCGCCGCCGCCGCTTCACCTCTCTCACTCACACAGGATAATCAAAGCTTTTGTGTTCACTTTCTTTGTTTTTAACACGTGTGTTCTTCTATATGCTTTAAGCTAAGAATATTTAGTTAAAGTCCGTAACTGGAATTAGTTTTATCGGTGATTATCATTCTTAATGATACACAGTATGATAAACAGTAGACTAAACGTATAAAATTAACCAAAATAATTGTAGATTTACCTACAATTATTTTGGTTAATTTTATAGTAGCGCACGTGGCCCCGCGGACTCAGTGTCCTGTAAACGATCACTGCGTTAAGCAACATTCGCTATTGGTGGTCCTTGGATGGGGGACCACTGGGGGGACAAGGGCGTGACAATATGTATGTATGTATTATAGGTGTGAAATATAAAATTTGTGTAGCGAGTTAAATCAACTTTCTTATTATATCATATAGCACACACACTTTCGACCGTCTTCGCAACCAGTTGCAAAGGAAAAAAATATCATATCATATTGTTCAACTAGTCGTGAATGAATATTGAATTTTAATACACCACCAGTTGCCAAAAAAGATTAATATTTTATCTTATATTTGCGACAAAATAAAAAGCTTTTTACTTATCTCGTTTATATATCCATTAAGGATATAGTTGCATAGCAGGAAAAAAAATATTTGCAACTGGTTGCGAAACTTATTCTTTGCAACTGGTTGTGAAACTTAGTTGCTATCGTAGAAAACGGTTTACGTGTTGGCAACTGGTTGCGTATTAAGACTGATCATTCGCTTACCGCAACTGGTTGCCAAGGCAGAAGGAAAACTCTTCCCAACGGGTTGCGTAACGTGGTTGCGATGACGGCCGAAAGCTAAATAATAGTATGAAATTTGAAACTTTTCTTGTTTTCTATTTTGTATCTTATGCTACACTTATTATCTTTCGTATATTTTTCCCTGTCAATGTAAATTGTGTGTACTAAATATAGTTCCATATATGCTAGCTATTTATTTTTTAAACCGAATCATGATTGCGAATTACAAATTGGCTAATACAGATTATATTAAACCCAATGTAATATTTACTTTGCAGATATTCAACTAATAAAGACTAAAATAATCCAAAAAACTTATTAAAAGGTTACCTTCAAAGTATTTAATTCACAGACGAACGTCTGTGATTAACATATCGCTTGTATAGTAACTAACCATAAACTAGTCATTGCGGTACTAATATTGCGAAGTATTCGATTGATTGTCATCACTAATCACTGAATCACAATCACACAGCTTTACTTGTTATTTGTAGATTGTATATCTTTTGTGACAATGTTGAGTACTATTAGCATCTTTTAGATTTTTTTTCTAATCTCTTCTTCTTCTTCATCCGTTTGCTTTCAAACACTACTTGGACTCGGTGCCTGGGGTCCACTGTTATTTGGCTGCTAGGAGCAGCTATTATTTAGAGCGATTGTTGAGAGCGAGTCCCATTAGAACTTGACTGCCTCGGTGGCGCAGTGGTAGTATATGCGACTGCCGCGCCTGAGGTCCCGGGTTCGATTCCCGGGTCTGCAAAATGTTTTGTGTGTTGTTCACAAATGTTTGTTCATACACAAGCATTTGTCATAACACAAGCTTATATTAGCTTACTTTGGGCTAGACGGCGCTGTGTAAAAAAAATGCCCCACAATATTTATTTAGAACTCTCATCCCTGTGCGCCTGCGTCGTTGCTTCCTCCGTTCTACAGCAGGTGCACCACTAGCAGATGAGATGTTTGTTACTTCTACACGTAAAAACTACTGAATGGATGTTAATGAAACTTTAAAATAATATAGCTTATACATCAAAATAACACATAGGCTACTTTTTATCCCGGGAACAAGTTTCTGTGGAAAATGGGAACGGGAAAACTTCTCTACGCGGGCGAAGCCGCGGGCGTCAACTAGGATACAATATTTATCACTTCCATGAATTCTGGCAAATATGACATATATATTTTTTTTACCGCAGTGACGGGCGCGTTCGTTGCTTTCGTCTGCGTCAGAGCAGGTGACCCTCGGGGCCGAGCTCCTCGCCGAGCACGCCTCCCAGTCGCCGCCTGGCTTCGCCTGCCCGTCGCGTCTGGAGGTGACCGTGGGGTTCCACCCCACGGGACCATAACCCCACGGAGCCCATAACCTGTCGCACCACAGACGATAGCTGACGTATAGTCTCGTAAGTTGTGATCATCGAGTGTTTTGCGATAGCTTTTAAACACTGTTTTAAGTTTGTGTATGCTCATTTAATCGACTAAACAGATCGATAGGTGTTTGCGTCTCAATTTCTAACTCGTGTTGATGTCTAGTGTTGATACAAAAAAGGAGTATTAAAATTTTTAGTTAATATCTGTTTGCAATTCTTACCATGACAACTGTCTGTGATATTATGGCGACTAACGCTATCTAACGAAAAGGTATTACTAATTAACTAAGTGAATCCTGCATCGCGCTATAAATACAACAGATACATTTAATTTCAACAAACTTTGTAAGAATTTCATAATTTGATTTGCTATGCAGTTTATTTATATATTATTTATAACATGAAATTAAATGCTTATTTTTTTATTATTACTGTTTACAAATCAGATTACGTTCTTAGGAGTTATATTTTTGACAAGAAATGGAATTTGGGAGGCACATACCTAAATGGTCTATACATTCGATCTTAATAAGTATAAGTCCAAGTACTATGTGTGATGTAGAAAGAATTTATATGGTAGTGAGGGTTCTTCACCCGGTCCAGTAGTTTGTAATCGTTGAAGCTTAGTACGGCGATACTTTTATATTCACATTTTACAGGTCTCGTTACATGCAATAATAACCCTTAAGGAAATGAAGTTAAGGTTCAAATTGTTCAACTTAAATGCCTTATTATAAGTTGATATGACCTTTAAAAAGTAACATGTAGCTTAGAAATTGTATACGTATTATATAAACTTTCTTAGTGAAATATTTATAAGCTGGATCTAAAGTGGCCTATACACTATTAGTGTTATTGACATTACACACAAGATGGCGGTTGCAATCGTGTTATTACTCAATCTTATAGTCGAGTGTGTGTTCAACTTAAAAGAATTACCTTATTAATTTACAATTATGATTGATCTCAAAAACTTCACAACTATGTTTATGTAATTATATCATATTTCATTAAAAAATGTAATAAAACATTACATTTCGTTATGCTTGTTAAACAAGCATAACGAAATGTAATGTTTTTTTTGTTTAGAATAAAGTCTGCGTCAAAAATATCAAAACGTACATACTGTTCTAAATGATCTGTATATTTAGGAAAGAAGAACGACTAGTTACAATCTCACATGAGCTGTATACTAGTTGAAATAAGGTTTAATTTTCTTAGATTTTAAGATCATTTTGGACTGTTTGTTCGGTTCGACCATTTCACAAACGTCACAAATAACTTGTTGTTAAAGACAATAGACATTCCATTGAATAGAGTATGTTGTACCTAAAAAAATATATAAAAATCTTTAGGTACGATAACTCGAACAAATAAAATAGGTACACCTAGTTATATAACTAATTACTACCTATAATAATATAAGTACCTAAGTAGTGTAATAGTAGAATTCAAGCAATTATTAAATTTAAACTTTAATTATATGATGTATTGGCAAAAAGCCCTGAAAGAAAAGTAACAGTGACAAAAAAAGTACCGACATTTTTCAATCGCTGTCAAAGTATCACTTATTTCATTGAATTCATGAAGTATGACAATAAATATTGAAAATTTTACCGACAAAATATACTATACTTTGTAGCAGGCTCCCTTAATTATTACTCTTTTTTGCCAAGCTATAGATGTTATGTAGGTACAGCCAACGTCTCATGCCAAATTATCACGCTATACTGAACTAACAAAGCCAATAAATAGCAAACAAATATTAGACAAATATATATAAAAGAGAACTTAGAAAAATGTATGGAAAACGAATGGTAAACATTGTATATGCCAATAGTAATTGCTAAGAGGAGTTAGATCAAAATTGTGTAAAAATAAGTTATTAACTTTTCTTTTTAATCTTTTTTTAAGTGTTTATAATATTGAAAACTGTAAAAGATAACCATAGCTAGATAAAACAATTAGTTACTTATTTCACACAAATTATACAATTCACGGAATGACAGTTTTTAGCACTAGACCTAAGACATTTGAACTGACTCAGCGTATTCTAAGGAGACCAAACTTTAAGCCGGTTCACAAGAGCCGATGTTGGTAGAACAATATTTACGGTTCAACCGGTGTCTTGTTGAATTTCAACTTCCTATTCGGATGCCGCACTGGGATACACTGTCTTACTACTTCATATATTTCTGAGGCGCATACTTACTTTTTTAATTCGAGTTTTGTTACTTCGATAATTTTCTAAGTACACGAGTTTTGGTTGGTTTTGCTCAAAACGGTTCGTCTTTTCTAAACCTATCGCCTACAAATCTATTATAATAATCACTTCATCAAACAAATGTTTATAACTAAACGTGTCCCACATTATTTATTTATTTATATTACCGCTAGTTTTTTGTGTTTTTACTGTGTCAAATCGTTATCAAAACAGAATAATCAAAAAAATCAAAACAATATTAACTAAATTGTGTGACACAATTGAAATCACACAATTTGATCATAAAATAAATAAATATCCATCACGCCTTATCCCCGAAGGGGTGGCAGAGGCATATTATATGCCCACTTTTCACCGTGTGGATTCCTGTCCCACGTAATAGGTGGTGAGCCCATTGCCGTGTTGAAATAGACAGACGCAGGTTGTGGCTACCTGCTGTTGAAATTTTTCAAGCCGCTCATAAGGCATTCAACCAGGCTTTACGACGGCCATTTTACTGGCAACCGGGACCAACGGCTTAACGTGCCTTCCGAAGCACGGAAACGCTCGCAAATGTAAATGCCACAAAGTGGTCACCCATCCGAGGACCAGCCCTAGTGAAAGTTGCGTAACTCAGTGATCGTTTACAGAACACTGAGACCGCGGGGCCACGAGCGCTTTCATTTGATCATTATTTTTTAATAAATATAAATCCCTTCAGAAACCAGTGTTTGTTATCAATAACCGAACAGTACACATAAGCTTATTTCATAGAAAGGGTAGGCAGAGAAAAACAAACGCAAATAAAATAAACATTAATAATAGAATTGATTCAGGGAGTAGCTCATATTCATTGATGTACTAATGCAGTGTCATAGAACTGATACTTCAATGTATGATACACCTGTGATTCATTGAATAGTTAACAATATTTTTGTACATTCCTGTGCTACGGGTAGGCATAGTGACATTAAGCGTGTAATCACCATAGTTTAGTCATATGGTAACCGTCAAATTATATAGCTAAATAAACGTCGCCTTAAAACGTAAAGAGGTGGATTAATTTGTCAGTTTCGAGCAGGTCACGGTGGTGTAGTTGGTAAACGCGTCTGCTGCGTTGAACCATAAGACGCTGGTTCGAGTCCAGCTCGTAACTGAAATATTTCTCCACTGAAAAATTTTAATATACAGCAAAATATAATAACTTATAATATCACTGATGTCGAATATATTAGCATAAGCCAAAAGAGCAAGGAATATTGCTCGCTGCTTCTCGCTCGCGCCTAATAGAGACTAGAGTACCTAATAATAATACCGCGTGCCATAGTTACGCCAAACTGTATGCAAGAATCGCATACGTGACCTTTTAGTTGGCTACGTTGCGTCTGTAGTAATTGTGTAATCGCGTAAAACAATAAATGTGAAATAAAGATAACGTCCCCTGTCACGCATGGTTATATGAAATATATATAATAGTGAAAGGCTAGTAGAGATCGCGCTAGTGACATTAATTCCTTGCTCTTTGTGGCATAAGCAAGCGACAGGCTATGAGTTTTAATCAAATAAATGTTTTATTTACAATTTTAAATAGTATTGTCAGTCCCCACTGCACATTATTTCAGTATTAATATTTTTTGAGGCGGTTGGCCTTATTTTTTTAAGCAATAAGTTTTAAATAGAATCATAAATCAATTTAATATATAATTTTTAATAGAAATAGATGAACGCTTGTAGCTAATGCTACGTGCTCACTAAAGCTTGTCATTAGAAACACGGCCTATATCTCGATCTGAGTTTTATGACACGCTCTAGTGTAAACCGACCTTAAATAAATGCTGGGAGCTTTATTAACATTTAGAGATATATAAATATGTTGTAACACATATAAAGATATATAAATATGTATAACATGTAACGCCTTATCACAATATTAAAAGATGGCAATAATATTATAGTGTCTGTTTGAGTCACTATCGGTAATGTTCGTTCAGGTAATTTTATTTCTACTCGTACTAACTATGGATAAATTTTTGAAGCAATTTATGTAACTTTCATATAAAAATGTTTATTAAAGTGAAAAAAGATAACTTGGTTCAGAACGGGGATTGAACCCATGACCTTGGTCTAACCAGGCAATGTTCTACGCCACTGAACTACCCGAACCGTAAGGTTAGGCAAAGGTCACGGGTTCAATCCCCGTCCTTAATCAATTTGTCTTTTTTACTTTAATAAAAATGTAAAGTACCAGGATGTAGAACTGATACCATTACCACCACAGTGTATTGTCTGCCACCGCAGTAGTATTTTTTTTTGCTATCTTGACTTATTACTATCGACGCGCAAGTTGTCATTCATCTAGTATTGTAACTTAGGATTGTGGTGATCTACTTCTGATGCTGATTGTACACAACAATTTCAAATTTAACATGTCATTTCTACTTTTACAGACTATAAACTAATGAACAAATCATCAAGTATTAAATGATACTATTAGTAAGTGTTCGACGAACTCTGGGAGCTAGTCATGTAGGGTAGCGTGTCATATTGTGTAATTTTAATTATTTTCATATTGTAAATCTATTTTTAGTGTAAATTTTCTAGATTTAGCCGTACCCTACAGCTTCGTCCGAACTCTCGTGGTACGTACACATACATCCCCGTAATTTATTAATTTTACAATCATGTATGAAACTTTGCACGATTTGTTGACATTTATGCTTACTGCTCCACTTTTCTTGTTAGTAACAAGCCTTCCCCGATAAGTGGTGTATCTAACACAAAAAGGGAACTGCTTGGGTTTTCCCGAACGTCTACAGTATGGGGTTCTTCATTAGGGGTCTTAGAAGGTTTATAAAGGGTCGGCAGCGCGAGTGCTGCACCTCTGGTGTTGCAAACGTCCATAGGCTACGGTGACCACTTTCCATCAGGTACGCTTGTCTGCCACCTCAGAGGTATAAAAAACTGGTTTATTTAACTCTAACCAGTAGTTTCAGAGATTAGCAAGTTCAACCAAACACACTAACAAACTCTTCAGCTTTATAATGTTAGTATAGATTTAACAATTTTCTGTATTAAAATTTTGTACAAATCGTAAACTTGCCAGTTGATTTTTTTTTATGATACAAAACTTATTGAAGCCTTTTAAAATCCTTTCTATATTTACACTCAAGGACCCATATTCTAAAATGAGACAATATAAACTTAGGCTATAGACGAGTTAGTGCAAATTGTAACCACACATAAAAATAGTACACATGTACAGAATGTTCGGTCCTGGTAATCTATATAGCGATGTTGTTTGATCACTATAAAGAGCAATTCTATTTCTTATATCCACTACTAGTTGCCTCTCTTTCTATCGCGTAACTCTTATTTATTCTTACAATGTAACTTTCTCTCGTCACGAAAAAATCACCGTTCGGATGGTAACTAGCGCGAAGTGAGCCTAGCCATCAAATTGATGTACTCCCTCTGGTTTCCAAATACTAGCAAGAGAGAGATCCTAGTGTTCAGTCTTATTAGCTGCTGCAATAGCTATGGTTTTGCTATCTGTGTTCGGTATTATTGGAAGAGATTGCTGTCTGACCAACGCCATAAGGCGCTAGCGTTGTTGACTCATCAGTTAGTGAGGTTAGACCGGAGTTCTTAGAAGGACATCTTACATCCTTAGTGCGCCTAGCCTAACACTACTGAATCATATAGTCTTATAAGAGTTGTATAAGGGTCGTCAGTAGTTAGTTTACGCTTAAGCCGTAGACGAGCTAAAACTTAGCTTTACTGGTTTAATGGAAAACATTGACATTACACAAATATTTTATAAATTGTATTAATGTTCGACCAGAGAGAATGCGTTCGTTACACGTCATACAACGAAAGCGTGAGAGAGAGGGAGCTATCTCTCTGTCTCTCTCTAAATAGGTGTCAGGAACGCATTCTCTCATCGGTCGAACTGTAGTATTGCATCAGGGAGTAATAATAATTATGAGATTAACTAAATGGATTATAATTTGTGTTCTCAGTTTGTTTGTATTATATTGTTTGTTTTTGTATTGTGAATGACATTAGAATTATGTTTCTTACAATAATTTAATTGATACGAATGAGATGTTTATTAAATATAATTATACAAAGAATGAGCCTTTTTGTTTGTACTGAATTACAATTAAGTGCACAAATCTAAGAGTAACCTACCGTGTGATTTTTACGGTATCGTGATGATTTCCTATATATGTTAACTATATAAAAATAAATAAATCTAAAATAAATATCTTTGGGACAACTCGCACAACGCCATCTGATTCCAAACTAAGCAGAGCTTGTACTATGGTAATCAGATAACTGATAAACATACTTATATATTTCTAAATACATACATATCTTAGATAAATGACACCCAGACACAGAATAAACCATCGTGCTCATGACACGAAAGTTTTATTCTTGGTGGGAATCGAACCCACGACCTCTTGCGTAGAAGTCGGATGCACTCCCACCGCGCCACAGAGGCAGTCAAAATACGTTGTATCCCTGACGGGGTAGCGATTTATGCATATTTGTTTCGCTTCCTGTAGATTCATTAAGCGCTTCATACATGTCTGGGACCTTGCCGTTTTTGTGCAAAATATAAGTTGTGAATCAAACAACGAATTCTGAACTATTTCCGAACTGACAAATGTGATTAGAAGCCCCCAACGGTGACTAAGCAATGCCTTTTGTGTTACAAATTAGTAGCACGCACTACTTGCACGTGCTACTAATTTGTATCATACAAGCAATAAATTATATTAATCCTTATTTATCACGTTAGTTATTAGACTGCCTCTGTGGCGCGGTGGGAGTGTATCCGACTGCTACGCAAGAGGTCGTGGGTTCGATTCCCACCCAGGATAAAACTTTGTGTGATGAGCACGATGGTTTATTCTTGTAGAGTTCCGGCTCGAAGGACCATAAATGTAGTGATGTTTCTCCACATTAGTTGCTGATATGTTAGTTTGATAGGAGTACTTGATGATGATGATGATAGAAACAACTTGCTTAGTTGAATGCTTTTATTGTACTGAATATATTATAAATCATACGATAGTGTCAGCTGATTTTTGTTAATACTTATTTTATAGCTAAGTCTGCAATGTACAATTAGATTGTACAATTCTGGTATCAATGGTGTCTGGTGTTATTTATCTATATTATGTAGTATTTAGAAATATAAAAGTATGTTTATATTTCTAAATACTACATATTTACCGAGTTTGGAATCAGATGGCGTTGTGTGAGTTCCCAACGACATTTATTTACAATGTGTTACATAAACCCATCTTAGTGTTCTCCCAGTTGCATCCAAACTTAACCTGGATTTGGAGCACAGTGGCCACTTTTATATCTCTGTTTAGAGCAGATATTGTTTGACTTTTGGCATTGCTGGGATCGACGACTCACCTCGTAAAGGCGCCTCTGTCGTTGCCGCAGCCGTGTTGCTTGGGCCCCTGAATCTTAGTGGGCTTCCACACACGAACACCAAACTCAAACAACGCCAGCCAGGAATTTAACATGACACATATTAGGATTAAAGCCACCAATATTATATTGTCCTCCATGGGAACAGAGGTCTTAGCGAGAACGTCTTCAGGACTCAAATCAGTTTTACTGATTAATATATAATTATTATCCTACTGTGGAGAAACGGGTGGAGATGTTCCTCCGATACAAAGGGAGGATCCTCCGACCAGGCAAGGCCATATGAACATATTAACATTGTATAAGTATGGATGTTTGTTGCTCTTACATGCTAAATATACTGAATGGATTTTGATGAAATTATAGCTTACACATCAGAATAACACATATGCTACTTTTTATCCCGGGAAAAAAGTTCCTGTGGGAAACGGGAACTGGAAAACTACACCACAACAACGACACACTTCACGACAACTAGTTTTACAATATAGGTAAGTATTGCACCTGCTGGCATACAATTTAAACGGCGCAGTGGTAAGGTATGCCACCACCATGATATCTGTTTTCATAAATTTATTGGTATAATTCTACTTTTACTTTATACATAAATAGTAGATTTAGTGTTGTTAGGACAATAAGAGAGATTTTTGATTAGACATGATAATTTGATACAATTTGTGAAAAAGTGCGCGCGGTTGGTCTATATGCATTAGCGTACCTATAACGCGGGCATATTTTTGCAAATCGACTATAAAGTAAATGTTAACTTGAGCATGTCCTCGTAATGTAACATTCGCACTTTATGCTCATAACGAATAACCTGTAACATTTTTATATTTACAATGTGTTTTTATATATAAATGAATGCAACTCATTGTTGGTGAAATGTCAGATCTCTTGCCCTACCTTTTAATGTAAGCTTTGCTTCGGTCCTTCTACATATCGTCGTCATAAAAATTAGGTAATAATTTGGTGGATGGATACATATTAATTTTATAATAAAACAATACGCTTATTTATGTTTATTTACTAATAACTTCGACACATAGCTCAGTACTTATACTTGGCGTGTTTACTGTGTTTCCTATGATGATGGCCGGGGGGCGTCAGGGGGGACCGACGTCTGCGATCTCTGTCTCTGTCCCTTTCGCGCTCTCTGTCTTTCTCCCGCTCTCTCTCGCGGGAACGGTCACGCTCCCTCTCTCGCTCACGAGAACGCGATCTTGACTTGCGGTCACTGTGTATAGAATGTATTATTAGCTTTGTGCCTGTTTTAAATTTAATGGTTGGATAGTTTATAAAGTAATAGGACCGGGTGCATTTTGTGGGAATGTCCCAAATTATTTATTAATTTGTAAGCAAATGCATTCTGACTTCCCAATTCTATGTGCCAATTCGCTGTCTATCAACAGATTGCAGGTGAGAATCACTTGATCTTGGAGATATAAAGTGGCATATAAACGATTGCACCTGATTCTAGAAAGTGTATGTCAAACTTCACGTTTTATCATACGATGGTGTCGATCAAATGAAACACGTTGGAACAAATTTTCATCTAACAAAGACAAATACGTGAAGCACAAACGTCCTACTAATATTATAAACGCGAAAGTTTGAAAATATGAATGGATGTTTGGTTATCTTGCACGCAAAATCTACTGAATGGATTTTATTGAAATTTTATAATTATATAGCTTACACATCAGAATAACACATAGGCTACTTTTTATCCCGGGACTGAGTTCCTGTAGGGAACGGGAAAACTTGTATAAAATAAGTGAATCAGCTAATTGCTCTTAGTAATGATAACGTGTGTTGTAATTACTCGTGCCACGCGATTATTTGCGATGTTTCCCGATGAAACTTTATCTGGCAGTTCCGAGCCTCATACTATCAAAATGTTAGACAAACACTTTTGATCGTTTAACAGGGAACTTCAGATTAAAAAGTCAAGACAAACGCTATTAATATTATGAACGTGAAATTTTGTAATAATGAATGGATGTAGGTTTGTTACTCTTTCACGCAAAAACTACCGAATGGATTTGATGAAACCTTACAAAAATATAGCTTACACATCACAATACAGGCTACTTTTTATCGTAAGTTCCTGTGGGAAACGCGAACGAGAAAATTTATCTACGCGAGTGAAGCCCGAGCGTCAACTAGTATCATGTATTTGAAAACTAATAAATAGTAGATTATTTAGCACAATGACAACAATAGTGTTTATATAGATAGATAATTCTGTATTGCACACCATTTCATGCAGTATTTTTTGGACTTAAAACTACAAGTGAGACTACAATGGGCTGTCTTATCGCTAAAAGCGATTTCTTCCAGATAACCTTAGTATAGAAAGAGAATAGATCCAAAGCATCTGTAATGGATATCATGGGTTCCTGGCTGTATATTTGTAAATCATCTGCATAAAGGTGATAGGAGGAACGAAGTTGATCCGAGATTGAATGAATAATGCGAAAAGCAAAGGAGAAAGAACGCCACCCTGAGGCACTCCGACAGAAGTATTGCACCATGAGTGGGGAGCCTTTTCGATGCGTATGCGCTGTCGGTGTCCACACAGGTAACTGCGAAACCAATCAGTCACCGCTGGAGATATGCCAACAGATCGCAATATTTCAATCTATTGATTGTTATATTGTTATTTATTATTATTTTGTCAAAATCGAAAGTGTTAAACGCGTTGGAAAAATCCAAAAGAGGCAAAACAGTGACATTCTCACACTCCATGCCATGTCGGATGTCGTCCGTAATATTCACTAAGGCGGAGACTGTGCTATAGCCAGGTCGGAAGCTTGATTGATTAGGATTCAATAAATTGTTTTTGATTAGAAATGCATTGAGTTGGTTATGTACAAAGGCTTTCAATTGCTTTGGAGAGGAATGGTAATATTGAAATGGGTCGATAATCAAAGAAACGTGTTTTTAGTTCTTTTTTTTGTTCTGTTTAGTTGTTCATCAAAAGCTTATGACGAAGTATCCATTTATTCATCTTCTTAAAAGTTGCCCAAAACAGCTATAAAAGTCACATTGATAATCTTATTGTTTGATTAGTCGAACAACTATCGACGACAGGTCAACACAAAAAAGAAAAGAAACAAAAAAAAGAAAGCACAAAATCGCATAAACAGTCTATAAGATACATTTTCGAGTTACGAACTGTTTAAACGACACGACTATAATGATCGAATCCCAACAAAAAACTAAATTGATCATGACTGAATTCGGTGTATGCACTAAATTGTCGACTAAACTCACCATGCCCTGACTAAAATCGTCATGAAATGATCTCAATTTATTTATTTTATTTATTTATTTAATGCATGGAAGACTTACAGCTGCACATAACTGAATAGTTATTATGTTTAGTTATCTAAAAGCCATTTACAAGTCCTCGCTTATAGGACACAAGCACACAACTCGACTAAATATATAGTTTGATCGGCTGACTCAGTAGTTGTATATGTGTAATCCAAAACATTTGATACTACAAATAAACAAACCTGTATCTCGATCTCTTTGGTGGTGGAGATAAAGACGGCTCTCTTGACTTTTTTGATTTTTTGGACGATCTGTAAGAGAAGCAAGAAACATTAATAGAAGTCCTCATACCACGCTGGCTCAGTGTGAGTAAACGATCACTGTGAGAAGCAGCGTACGCTAAGGACAAATCTATGACGGGTGGCAATTCGTGGCATTTTAGTTTCCCATGTTAAGCCGTTGGTCCTGACTGTCAATAATATATAGAAATAATGGGATTGAAAGGATTTCTTAGAGTTTAAATAATTTATGTTTCTTATTTATTTGTTACTAGTTGATGCCCGCCTCTCCGCCCGCGTAATTAAGCTTTCCCGTTCCCGTTTCCCACAGGAACTTGTTAAAGGGACAAAATGTAACCTATATTACTCTCTCGAGCTCTAGACTATTTCTGTACCAAATTTCATTAAAATCGGTTCAGTAAGTTTGACGTAAAAGCACGACAAACAGACAGATTTCGCATCAATACACATCTATTGATTAATAACTAAGATACATACGTGGAATAGGCATCTTCTTCAGGTGGGGTCCTTCTGCGTACGTCTGGGGAGTCTCGTACCTCTACATTCGCTTCCTTCGCCTCTTTCAGTGCCTAAAATGAGGTATACATCAATAATGAATACTGTCTATAGCTATATAAAGGGTATAATTTAATATTTCAGTGCGTGTTCTCAATAATCAGTAAAATGCTATGGAATTGTTACGTGATCTCTCTTCCACGAAATTGGAAAAAAAAAACTGTACAATAAGGTTAGTCGTGCAGGAATATAATGTGATTAAATTACAAACGTCCAAAAAATTTAGAAATCTTTACAAACTTTCACATTTATAAAATTAGTAAGAAGACATTCCCGTGGGATTACCGGGAATTCTTTCTTGGTGCTCATCTAACGTAGGCACGTAAAGAATACGTTCACCAAATTTTAGGTTGTGTATGGTTTTACCCACGTAGTTCCCGTTCCCGTGGGAATACCGGGTATTCCATTTTTAATGTTGATTTAAAGTAGTTACCTAATAAATACTTTCACCAAATTTCTGGTAGTTCATCCGCGTAGTTCCTATTTCCATTTTTAGTGCTAAAGACTTACGGTCTTATTCATAATGAAACGCTTATCGAGTCCATAAACCTTCTATAGTTAAAACGTATTTTAAGCCTAATAAACCTTCTAGAAAATTCTTTATTTATAATGAGCCCATAAACCTCTGATAACTAAAATTGCTTTATAATACAAAATGTTGCCAATTGATGGAAAAAACATGACTTTTAATTATAAACCCCGTGCTAGGTGTTGAAAATCAATAACCGTTCATGTCATAGTTGTCAAATTTGTTGTCATTTACTTCTTTAAATATTGTAAGCGCGTAAATGTATGAGCTTTTCAAAACAAATTAATGTTAAATATTGCAGATAAAACGATAGGCTTGTAATTTTTATTGTTGCAATAATGGTGCCGCCAAAATATAACCGCCAAAATATTGAATATAAGTTACTAGAAGACAAGTTTGGTGTCAATAATTTCATGAGATTGTTTGTATGCTGCAGGTTGCTTTTTTTTTAGATATACCTAGTTTTTTATTGATTTAAATAATTTTAAAGTATTTATTTGGTAGCTCACAGTTATTGAACATAAATATATTGGCACATAATTAATTTCGCTAAAATGTGTAAAATGTGCAACGAAATAATGGAAAGGTTATGTTCTACCTAACTTATATAGGCACCTTTTAAATTTGTTGCATTATTTTCTTGTACGTATTTCAGTTTACGACACCAGCTGAAAAATTCGTGCATATTGTAATTGGGTGCCGTAAAGAACTGTACCTACTCCATTCAAATGGGTAATGAAACCCGACGGCGGTAAAATTTAGGATTGAAAGTGACTTTGATGAAGAAAAGTCTAATCTTATCAAAATAAAAAATTATAGTAATCACTCATGTAATTTTATTTTACATTTATTAGCGTTCCCGTGCTTCGGAAGGCACGTTAAGCCATTGGTCACGGTTGCCAGTAATATGGTAGTCGTTAAACCATGTTCGACTCCTTATGAAAAATTTGTCGATTTTAATACGGCGATGGACTTATCACCTGTTCCGTGGGTCAAAATGCATACATACTGTGAAATGTGTGTATAATGCCTCAGCCTGCCCCTTTCCCAACCGCTCAAGTCCTTAATTGGTTGAGGGAAAATCATACCTAACTAAATAAAAATTCATACGAGTGTTTATCCACATCATCTATAGAAATGGATTTAATGTTAAACGATAAACTTTACTGCACGAACGATTTGCAGTAATTTCAATGCTACGCGAGGTTTGTAAAGCTTGCGACGCTCGCAATGCTTTCCTATTGCATTATTGGTACCTATGTAAATTAAAATTACTTATAGTTACAATAATTTCTTTCTACTTTTTTATCACAGTAGCGACCCGGCCCGAAATTGATTGCGTTGCGCGTTAATATTGATTTTACCATAGATCATAAGGTATTCAATTAAATAGCATGGTGTAACAGAAAACAATATTCTTAATAAGATATTCAAGCCAACCAACATATTTAAAATGATAAGGATTAAAATCGAATTTGTGTAAAATAACTTTCCAATTATCACTTTTTAATAGCCCATTCTTTTAGTATTAAACTGGATATAGTATGATATCCTGAAAAGCTAGACATATGCCGTCGCCGACTTATCTGTAGATCTATTTAAGATACACAACTCGGCGATACAGAGTTTTGTAATATCTCAGTGTTTAGATAGCGTTTTCGTTGAAAGCTCCCAGACGGCTTATTTTATTCCGATATCAATCAATATCGTTACAATTTACTCAATGTACCTATACAAAAACTTAACAAACCATATATCAAAACCTTCCTCTTCAATTACTCTATCTATTAAAAAAACCGTATTAAAATCCGTTGTGTAGTTTTAAATATCTAAACATACATAGGGGCAAACAGAGCGGGAAGTAACTTAGTTTTATACCTGACCGGAGTGACAATCAAACCCCAAAACACGGAACAGCTGATCGCTGTCGGCCATTTTGTTTACTAAAATAGGTTTATAGAAGGGGTCTGGCTTCTATAAAATCAGATAGATTTATCAGAGGTTTATAGAACGTTTTAGTGCTTTTGAACGATTATGAATAAGACTTTTTAGCAATCCTCTAATAAGGGCTTATTAAACCTCTCATAACTCATTATGAATAAGACGGTAAAAGTATACATTCGCCAAATTTTAGGTATCCATATTTTATATTTAGACTGTCCGTGGTTTACTGACATAGTTTCGGTTCCCGTGGGGATACAGAACGCGCTGGTAATACAGGTATTAGGAGATTCTTCTAAAACAGGTGTAGGTCCGTAAGCACATGTTAATAACTTTGAAAATGATATATTATAACATTGATAATGAAATTCGAAAAATTCATTCTTAGGTAAAACCTACGTGTTAAAAGGAACCCCCATGCGAAGTTTGGTCTTTGTAGCTTTGTTAGTTTTGTAGGTTTCGTGATCAATGTGTCAGTTATAACAACTCCTGTTTTACCCCCTCAAGTGTAGAATTTATAAAAAATCCTTAACATGTAATTTATTATTTTCATACAGAAGCAGGTATAAGAAATTTGGTGTTGCTATGTTTGAAAATGAAGAATTTCGCATATAAACTTTCAACCCTTGTTTACCTCTTTATAGGTAAAATTTTGCAAATTCGCGATACACGTACCCAATAATTTTGTAACTAAAAACAGGTGTACATAAATTCATGCTTTTAACTTTGAAAATGTCGAACTTCCATACAACCGTTTATCGCTTACTTACTTCCTTAGGCGTAGAATTTCGCAAAATCCCTTCTTAGCGGAAACCTACGTAAAAAGAATCGGCATGCTAAGTTTGAGCTTCATAGCTTTGGTAGTTTCAAAGATTTCGTGATCAATGAGTCAGTCAGTGATTTTGCATTTTATATAAATAGATATATATACGTGATTATTTTACCTTATTTTGTAATTATTATTCAAACTCCGCCTCGGTGACGTAACGGTTGGAATTCTAAGTCGTAACAAATATATATGTTAACGGAAACCATTCGTTTTGGAATTTGAGTATTCAATATAAATGAAAAAAAATATATATAAAAAATGTTTAATATAAATGCATTTAGATAGAAATATACAACTATGTTTATCAGTTGTCTAGATTTAACACAAACTTATACTAGCTTGATTTGAGTTAAACAGCGTTGTGAGTGAATATTCTAAAATATTCATATAAAATATCATACGACATATATATTTATTTATTTATTACGCCTTATCCCCGAAGGAGTAGCAGAGGCATACAAATTGTATGCCCACTTTTCACCATGTGTATTCCTATCCCACGTAATAGGTGTTAGCCCATTGCCGCGTTGAAATAAAAAGACGTAAGTTGTGGCTACCTGCTGGTGAAATTTTTCAGGCTGCTCATAAGGCCTACATCTTGACTTAACGGCTGCCATGTTACTGGCAACTGGAACTAAAACGCTCGCAAATGTAAATGCCACAAAGTGGTCACCCATCCGAGGACCAGCCATAGTGAAAGTTGCGTAACTCAATGATCGTTTACAGAACACTGAATTTGCGAGGCCACGAGCGATATATATTTAGTAAAATATCATAAGACGAGGTAAGTATGCGCGGCGGCTAGTGTACAGTGTGGCCCAGTACCTTCTTGATAAGTTTCCGGCGGTAGTGGTGGATCTGCTGCGCGTGCGACAGCGACGGCCGACGCGCGCGCGCGCCCGCCTCCAGCTCGTCCGCGTACTTCAGCACGCGCACCTCGATGTCGCGCAGCGTGGCGCGCGACAGCGCAGTCTCCTCACCCCCACCGCCTGTCGGGACGCTAAGAGTGCATACCTTTTAGTGGGTCGTAAGGCGTACCTGCTAACCTACTAGGCTAAGGCTACGACGCAGGCGAAGCTGGTAGGTCAGATGGCAATTGCTTCCAATGATGACGAAAATAAAAGTCAAACGATAGCTGCTAAATAAATGTGGACCCCAGAATCCAGGCAGTAGGGGGGCGTAGTTGTTGACCTACTGAGCTAAGGCTACGACGCAGGTGTTACAGAGTTGGGAGGTCAGATGGTAATCGCTCCCAACGATGCCGAAAATAAAAGTCTAACGATAGCTGCTAAATAAATGTGGACCTCAGACTCCAAATCCAGGTGGGGTTTAGAAGCAATTGGAAATACAATAAGAAAAAAAAAGAAATACAGTAGCCTTTAAATACAACAATGGTAAAGCGAGCAAACCTTACGGTAGTCGCAAGATCTCAGTGAGATAATGTAAGATCTCACACAGGTACTAGAAATTATAGTTACAAATGCAATGTTCAAAATCCTAAGTCGAAAACAAAAAATATATAATACAAATAAGCAGCGCGAGGTGCAAATGCTGCAAAGGGAGATAATAAAAAAATCTAATGTTTCGGTTTGGTTTTGCAGCTACATAATATATATTACTTTGCGTCCCAAATTTAATTACAGCGCCGAATAGCTAAAAGATCAAAGAATTTGTTACGCCAAGTAAAAAAGTGACGCAATTTCACATGTTGCTGGATATCGAGTGCTCGAACAGAATGCGATCGAGATCAAACATGTTACGCATGATCATAATTGTCGCAAAATACACAAACAGAAATGTTACTTTTCTCGTCGATTGGGTGACATAAAGCAGCACTCACTTTAGATAGATTTCATACAAATTTATCTGCACAAAAGTGTCAAGTGAAATGTGTATGGGAAAGTCACTTGTACCGTTCAAAACTGCCACGAGGCACATAGTTATTTTCTGAGGAATTTATCGCTGTTATTTAGTTTATATTAATAGTTTGTACTGGTTGACGCCCTCAGCTCCTCACGCGTGGTGAAGTTTGCCCGTTCCCGTTTCCCACAGGAACTTATTCCTGGGATAAAAAGTAGCCTATGCGTTATTCTGATGTGTAAGCTATATTATTGTAAAGTTTCATCAAAATCTATTCAGTAGATTATGCGTGAAAGAGTAACAAACATCCATTCTTACAAACTTCCGCGTTTATAATATTAGTAGGATGTCCCGATCCTTACCTGTCTTGCGACTGCAGGGCGGGCGGGGCAGGTGCGGGCAGGGGCGGGTCGGCCAAGCCCGCGGCGGCCCAAGGGGCAGGGGGCGCGACTTCAGGCGAAGTACTCCTCTCGTCTCCTGCCGCCTCAGTGTCCACGCTCTCCCAGCGCGACGGAATGAACGTGCCAGCCACTCGAGGACCCCCACCATCCGCCTCCGCTTCTAGCGGTACGCCGTCTATGTCCTCGTCCACTGTATACAACATATGCTGGTGAGTTCATATGCTGACGGTCTGCACTTCGTTCATTTATTTTTGCAACGATCATGTTGTTCAAGGCAATAATTGCCATCGATCACGTTTTTGCTGACCCAACGATACAATGCGGCCGCACTTAGTGCGCCGCGAGCCCAGTGAATAACGGAAAGCGACCGGGTGCATTCATTTCCATCTTTTACTTGTTTTAGCAATAGCTTAGCTTATCCTTTACTGTAAACAAATATATCGTGCAATATATCTTTAAAGTTACTAAAGTGTTTTTAAATTAGTAGCGTAGCGAACCCCATTGTGTCCTACGCAGGTCGCATTCCCAACACATGTATCACATAATTTTAGCAGGCTGAGCAAAATGGAAATTTCAGGCTGTTGGGAATGTTTAGTTTGCTTTAAGTCAAAACCTGCGAGTTTGTCCACTTTACTGATGTTCGTAATAGTCTCTAAAGTAGTCTTTTGTCCAAAATTACTAGACAACGAAAACTAGTCATTTCATTGATATGTGTGTGTCATCGTGTCAAACCACTTGGTGCGACTAAATGCAGGAAGTGGCTTTTTCTTGCGTGTGTTGACATTTTAAAGGTACAATGACATGTTCTTTAACCTTTTGAAGAAATTAGACATTTTCTCAAAACTCTTTAATTTGTAACTGTAAGCAATTTCGGAGCAGTTTTTTGACTAAAGAGTGAGGCCCAAGGTGAGAGCCTTGAGGTATACCGGGAAAGTATGACGTTCTTAACAAGATTAATTATTTCGGATTACATAAGTAAGAGTCGCATCGTCGAAGCAGTG
The DNA here is from genome assembly GCA_948477245.1 of Thumatha senex. Classification (NCBI taxonomy): domain Eukaryota; kingdom Metazoa; phylum Arthropoda; class Insecta; order Lepidoptera; family Erebidae; genus Thumatha; species Thumatha senex. The sequence goes on from OX419728.1 coordinate 27,800,176, forward strand.
AATGACATCACCAGCGTGTCCCAAATTGTACCGTTTTACGACAGCGTGTTCAAATTCAATTTCACAACATCGAATGCCTTAGAGAAAACAGTGTATTCGACTATTTTATTGTTGCATTTATAAAATGTAAGTAAAAAAGTCGTCCACCTTGTAATGCATAGCATTTTATAATGATAAAAGATTTTTCAATGCAATTGGAATGCACGGGAAACTAAGGACACGGAAAACGGGACACTATGGGCCTCCGCAGACTAGCTTCTTATAAGTAGCTTTTTAGAAGCCTTTAGCAGCGACCGAGCGCTCCCCCCGCATATTTAAAAATAAAATGCCAGAAGCTGCAACTGAATCACTTTTTAAATCGCGGAACAGTATCCAAGCAGTCGCCGAGACGCCGAACCAAAGAGTTCCCCAATCGCGTCGCAGTATCGATAGTCTCAAAATCGCCGGTTGCGGATACTAAAAGAAGTCAGTGTTCAGTCTCGAAATCGCCGGTTGCGGACACTAAAAGAAGCCAGTGTGTGGTGTCTCTATGAGAAGAGAAGTCTGTATGGTATGGTACGCACCGGGTACGCCATCGATGTCGTCATTGTGAGCTTGCAGTGGTGTGTGAGAGGTGTGCTGCGCGGCCAGGCGACGTAGCGCGGCTCCGTCCAGAGCGCCTCCCGACCACGACTCCTCGCTGGCGGACGAGCGCGCCGGAGACCCCGCTTCCGACCCGTCTTTACCCGGAGTCGCTTGCTCCGATTCCTCTATCGGCACTCCGTCACTTTCCTGTGGCATACGTTTAATGTTGACCGCAGTGCATAAGTGGTTGGTAGTGGTCTGATTCGCGGATCGGAATAAATATTTGAGTGATCCACAATAATCATTTTAAAAATAATGGAGGGTAGTTACACACAAAACTCCATACATATTTTCGGCCCTCACCGCCAGTTCAGCCGCGACCACGGACGCTGCAACGCGTTCGAAACGTCGGTGAATGTAAGTCGAATTTTGTTTCGCGTGAAGTGCCGAGTAGTATATAAAACATGATCCACAAATGTTTGTTTCAGAGTTTGGGTGTTTCCTATTTTTTTAAGTGTTAACTTCTTTTGGCGCACCGCACACAGATTTTTCCGTAGGTAGTAAGTTAGGCTGATCTGTCATTCTCTGAGGTGAAAGGCTCGACCGGGTGAACTCGGGAACGCCGAGTGTACCCGAGCGAAAAAGATACGGTCAGCTGCTCTTCGCTGTTGTGTCGCTGCGTTTAGTATATTCAATTCATACGTAATAATTGATTGCGATTGCCAATGAAGTTTTCACTTCTACCGTGCGGTCTTAAGCACACACTCTTAATTTTTTTTTCTATTTTATTAAAGAAATAAAAATTAATATTGTGGATATTTTTTTTATTCTTTCGGCATCTATATCAATATGAGTTTCTGTTATTGAATCTAAATATACCTACATATTTGTACATTTGGGTGTTTCCTATGTTTAATACATTTATTTTATGTGAAATTCAATAGATAAATTTACGCGCTTTAACCGTTTCTTTCCCTATACCTAACGTTACGGCCAATGACTTGACACTGTCATAATGTTAAAGTTTATTGGTTTGTGTTACATAATGATCAAAAATCTATAAACTTTCAACAATTTTTTTATTTACTGTCAATTCAGATTTTTCAAATCTCCTGTGTTGTATGTTTTTTTTTCAACATTGATTAGAAATTTTCCATCATACGAATAAAAAGTGTAAACGGAAATTTACTAGTGAAATATAAGAAACGACAAACATCAAACAAGAGACGCTTCATTAGTAAATTTTGTTCTACATTTTAAAATTAAATTAATTTGCCAAACTAATTAGAAATAACAATATGTCTATCTCATGTCAACGGCATTTAATATGTCTATATTAAATCAACTGCTGCCAATAGCGTGCAGTTCAAACGAGGCATCGTTTAGACTAACATTTTAATTTCTTTGTTGATCTAAAGAACAGATTATAAAAAGAAACTGCAATGGTACTCACTTTGTCCTGCCCTAGGAAGACATCGTTGATATGCATAAGGAAGTCAGTGGGGTACACGGCCCAGTCGGCCCACGCTTGAAGTGTTCGCGTGACTCGCGCACGAAACCCCTCTGCCTGTAGTCGTGACGTCATCCGGCTCAGGGCCAGGTGACATTGCCGCATTATTTCTGTTAACCGCTGTTGGAACCTGGACATTATAGTATATTTCGATACAAGTGCGGAATGCCTGTCATTGCAACGAGTTCCGACAAATGCCGCAGCCGAAGGTGAGGGTTGACAGTCGGAAAAAGATGCAATGACGGTTCTGCACGTGTATTGAACGACTATTTTTAATACAGTTGCGAAAAAATGAAGCAATTTAATAAAATAATAAAAACACAATAAACTCAAGTAACTTATCATTTATTTCTTGTAAGTTATACTTCACATATACATTGAAATTGGTACAGTTTTTTATATAAACTGGGGAAGTTTTCGGTTTTGAATATTTACTGTTTGAGACAAACTATTATTAATTTCATATGATTGTTCATGTATATTTGTCAAAGGTGTCATACAAGGGCCTTTGCTAGTTGATGGAATTGGATCTGATGAATTATAATTATCAACGAAGGTAGGCGGACGAACGTTGTCTTCAGTATTGTCATGTGAAGGAGATGGACTGGACTTTAAATTAATGGATTGTGTGATTTTTTCCCAGTTTCTAGTTTGTTGTTTAATAAATCAGCAATATAGCCTTCTGCAACTTTGTCTGACTTTCAGCCTCCTAGTCGCTTTAAGGACGTCAAATTGGCTCCTGAATCTGCCAATAATGTAGCAGAGGTCCTCCTGATAATATTTTCAACTTTTTAATTGTAAAGCCGTCTGATTGTCGTTTTAGGAAAGCATTTAGTTTGGGGTATTCACTGATATCCACATTATTCCTGATTTTTAGCACACTTTTTAACATTGAATACCTCGACCGGTAGACGGTTTTAATTTTGTTGAAAGTTTAGAGAAGTATGCCAAAATAACATTTTCTGAAAAACTATTTGCCTTTTTCTCTTCTCTCCACACAATGAATTCGTCATATGTAGATATGTAGCGACTTTTAGACTTTTCAAGTAAAATGTTCTCCGAAGCATTTTTTGCAATTAAACTGAGTTCCGGTGGCGTTAATTCAAATAATTTGTCGTCAAAATTACTCATTTTGTGCAACAAGCAACTAAACTCGAGAAGAAAATTTTTGGAAAATGGCGTCAACAGTAAAAGAATATAAGAAGAGGCTATGGCAGTGCACGTCATACAGCCAACTTTTTTATTTTTATAAATTTAATTTGGCCTATACATATATGTACTAATATTAAATTAATGTTTAAATTTGTACTTAATATTACTTTTAAATCGGATATTGAAATAAATTAGTAGCTTAAAAGAAATATTTGCAGGAATCATGAAAGCTTCTATGATTTTTTTCGAGGAAAAACTTCGTGGTTGGTTTTTTTTTTTTTAATAGTCATTATTATGTCAGTTGGGAAAGAAAAAAACACTAGTTCGGGAATGGCAAAGAAAAAACACGCGTGTGTTATAGCCCACATCCCGAACGCTATACGTCCCTGCAATATGCCACTTTTTGAGCAACTGTATTAAAAAGGTAATGTTCTATTGTGAATTGATATTTTTTGACGATCCAGAAAATTTACAGAGGGAGGTAACCATACTCACGCGCTTCTATAGGCTTTGGTGAACTTGTTATTTAAACGGTGACATTGTGTAGTATGTCGGACACTAGGTTCAGAGGCGCTGTTTCCGGCCAAAGTGTCTCAGCGATGTACCAAGAGCGAGGCATACAGGTATCATTTCGTACTCTATATAGGCGCTGACATTGGTGAGCTTACCGTTAGTGTTGAGCAGAATGTCGGACACAGTTTCCGCACTGTGTCTACGGTCCGCGTCTCGTTGATGTACCAAGAGATAGATATACTTACGTGCTTCTAGCACCTTTGTTCCGGAGTTTCGTCCAAGGCCTGTGCCTCGACAATCGTTGAAGTACTAAATGAGAGCTATACTCACGCGCTCGGGGTTTACGCGGGAAAGTCGACAAGTGCGGACGCTTGCTGTATATTATTTTCTAAAACTAGTGCATTTATCTTGTTTAATGTGCGGGAGTGGTGATTTCTTGGACATAAAAGTTGTGTTGACGAGCTATAGTGAAAGAAAATATGCAGTAAAATGCTATTTTCTATTTTGCCGCGTAAATCTACAGAAACCTCAGTATAACAACTACCATTATAATAGGGTGAGGCTGACCTTGACTTAAGACTAGACTTGACTAAGACGTAGAGGACTGGAACATTTTAGATATTAAGAAAGAAGATTGATGAAATAAGAATTAAGATATGGCTAAAAGTCATAAAATGATTACAAAAAAAAACTCACGCGCTCCTATAGGCGCTGGCATTGGTAAGGGTGGCCCCGGCGTTGTGCAGTATGTCGGACACCAAGTACAGTCGCGCCACACGCTTGTTCGGCGCCGTGTTTTCCCCGGACAGTGCCTCGGCGATACAGGTCGAAACCTCGCCCGCCGCCTCAGCGTGTTCAAGACACCACACCATACACGCACCGACGCTCGCCCGCGACATGGTCAAACCACGAATCAGCTCTTCTAGTCGGTCGCGCTGGCTACAAGGATAGCCAACTGTCAGTATTGCTAGTTGCATAGAAATCCCAAACTTGATAAATAAATGTATTTAAGTATCTTAAAATTTTCAGCCAATAAGTTACACAGCTAGGTTTACACTGAGACACTGCCAGCAAATGCATGTTGTA